>MU270034.1:0-397992 GCA_021432635.1 Thozetella sp. PMI_491
CGGAACGGATACTCTCTCAAATCACCACTGTTCAAAAGCCCCTGATTTCTTAATCCAAAGAACGGGATCTTCCAAATAGTGTTCGTATGCTCGCCTAGCTCATCTGTGCTGCTTTTGAAAGCAACACTGATCAGTGTTGGTTCAATACTAGGATCCCATTCCTGGGGTAAAACAAAGGGCTAAAACTGGTTCATACTGTTGGTCTGGTCTTCTCTGTATCTGGTGGAAAGCAGTCTAGGAGCTCCAGAGAGCTCTTAAATAGCTTCCATCTTGATCACGTGGTTGCTCCCCACGTGGCTCCCATGGAGCTTCCAGCTTCCATATCCACAGCGAGCGAGCGCTGCGAATCTACTGTTCCAACAAAGTTGGTATAAAAAGTAGATAGGACATTTAGGATTTATCTACATAGTAAGCCGATTAGAAACAAGATCTTTTGAGAGCTATAACTTAGTTCTTTCTTTTAATATAAGATAGACTAGCCCTGACGAGCTCCGCATGTGAAAGGAGCAGGTCTAGGATGAGTCTCTGCGAGCCCCGAGTGGCTGCATCTGTCAACGTAGATCAATTGTGATCATTGCTGGATTTTCGCTGTGCTTAGAGATACTGGGTATGGTATCTACTGTGTGGATTAAAGGATTTTTATTTCTTCTGTGTGCGCAGCCCAACTTTCGAGGCTTGCTAAAGAGAAATTACCTTGCACCTTTCGTAAGATAGACTAGAGCTAAAGCTAAAACCATAAGTTTATTAATATAGTTAATATATACATATATATATATATTATGTAGCTTTACTTTATAAGGGAACTTAGACTGTGAACATTAATGTGATAGATGTCGTTGATAGTGTCAGTACTTAAGCCTTGATTATATAACTATCCCAAGGATCGAACTTTGAAGCTGCTTCAGCGCTGGCTATTCCACACTTTATTATAAATACTCAGGGACATTTGAGCCAGACAGTCTAACCACTTATCCTTCTCAAGCAAAACATAATAATATAAAGCCTTATTATCTTATTTGTTAAGTGTTAATATGCGACCCACATATAAATGTCCTACTTAGAGTCATATATTAACAAGAAATCTAGCAGCTTGGGTAGTATTACGAGATCTCGATAACGTATAAAACAAACAAACGCAAAAGTAACTGGGTGAAAGGTCCTCTGTACTGATGTGTGTAGATCTAGTTCTGAAGTTAAGTTGACTGCTCAAAACGCTCGCCAAATGGCCCTCAGCCGATCATGCGGATCCTCCACCGGATTGGCTGGGGTCCATACAACGCTCGTCAGAGCTCCTAATCCTCCATTACTAGATCAACAGCGCTACGAATCCACGATCCAACAGGAGCTATAATAACACACGCTAAAATATATATCACACCCTCTAGTCTAGAAGCAATAGTGGGTACCCACTGCTAGGTTTTCTCGTAGCGTATACGGCGGGACCAGTGAAACGATTTCGTGAAGACTTTGAATTGCGGCTCGACGAACCCGTCTTGGAGTCACTGGATGGCCCTGGTGAGATCTTCTTTGCGCGGGATCGAGGCGCCAGCTGTCGCTCACTTGTTTGGCTCCGAGAGCCTCGGAATTCAGGTCTTAGGCCTCCGCAAGATCGCGCCGATTGATGCCCCGGACATAATAATAGGGTCACTGTATCGATTATAGGACTTGACAGGGGTTGTTTAAAAAGATAAAAATATTTTTTGAGTGAAGTATGATAAAAAGGTGTTAGAAAATATAAGTCCTTGGAAGAAACTGATGAATCTAGCTGGAGTCTATCTGCAACCGGCATTCAATCCATCTCCCTGCAGAGTGTGAGGCGTACAAACATACCTGTGGCTAATTACTCGAAGGCTCTCCACAACGCCCCTTGCTTAGAAACGGCCCGTTGAGAAGAATCTGGGCTCGTTAGCACTATTTAATGCCGTCGATTTTGTTTGAGCATGTCTAAGACTTAAGAAGAATGGATTTGGGAGATCATTACTATGTTCTTATGCTAGGCCCTCAGAGCTGGTGAAGAGGTCGTTCGTGTCTAATCGAAACTGACCTGGCATGTGAATAGCAACGTTATAATCATTACTGGTGAACTTCTGTCAGTACTTTCATAGGAGATTTGCTAAGGCCAACGCTGAACGGAGTTGTCTGGCGAATGGGACGAAAAATGTCTTGGCGTCCGTTCGCCGTCATTGCCTTGCCCGTTGCTCTTCCTTCCTGAACCATTATTTCTTCCTACACCTATATCATCTTTAGGTTACGCAAATGGTTTTATATACGAGCGTTAATAAATTAAAACACCATTCCGACGGCCTGCATACTTACCTCCTAGAGAATGCCCCTTTCCACAAGCAGTGTCTTAGACCTTGGAGAACTGGAATGTTGTTGGACCATTCGAGAGGGATCCTTATACAGGAGTCAGACCCAGGTGTGACAACCGACTGACGGAAGCACACTTTAGTGAAGAGGGGTATAATAAGCTTGCAATCAGTCCAGACGTTAAGGAAATCGCCGCCAGAATATCATCCTTTTACTCTGAATGCCAGGAAAAGTCGAAAAAGATAACGAGACAAAAATGAAGTTCTCTATCGCCGTCATCCTACCCATTATCCTCCAAGTTGCTAATACCCTCAGCTTGCCCGTGGTAAAGCGCTCAGAGGGGATGCAGGCTGATGGGGGACCCTGTTCCGGAGCGTGGGCTGGCCCTTTCTGTATCTGTATTGATCACAACGTATGCACCGGATATGGCGGTACTCCTAATCAAGTAAATGGCTCCTCCTCTTGTTTTTTTCTCGTAGCGCCGGCTAGATTGCCTTTCACTTGGCCCGATACTGTAGTTTAAAGGGTTGCTAATCAATCTTCGTTAGGGGACCATTCACAACTACCCATGCCCCAGTGATCCCAACAATGTCTGGGGCTGTGACTTGAGCAGCGAACTGTCCTGGTTTTCAAGACAACACAAGATGCATATGGAAGAATGATTGTCCGGGAGATCGTCTCCCTAGTATGCGCCATATGTCCCAGCATAGCGAACCATAATGCATAGGCTAACCTGCTCCGTAGATCCTGTCTGCCCCGGTGGCAACGACTTTATCTGTTGCGCGATCTGAGCTGAGTGGGTCGGGGATTCGTAAGGAACAGAAGGACAATACTGTGGAAATCAAGACTTAGCAACGTGGCATATAGTGTGGAATATATAGCCTTGAGTGGAGTAGGCTATAAATTTCCCCTACGTGACTACCACGACTTTGAAACTGATGTTCTTATCCTCGGCCAAATTATAGATTTAAGTTTAGACTAGCTGGCAGCTGAGAGATTATATTGTATCCAACACATTTAGTAACGGTAATATAAGTTGTAGCACCCATTTATACTATTGTATTTCTCATAGCAATGAAGTGAGCGATAACCCACGTAGATAGACGGCGCGGCAAGGCTGTTTTTTTTTTTTTTTACTGACTAGACACGGCTCTCCCGCTGGCACACTATGCTGTAGAATATACTGGACTTAGTGAGGTCGACCCGCACCTTTGCAAGATGGCAACTTCACGCCGCGAGTTACAGGTTCTTCGTCTAGGGATTCAGATCCCACGCTATCGATTACAAGACTCTTTCTGGCGGAGACAAACCAGAACAGAATCACCACAATTCTACAGATAGCATGAACAAGGATAGAGTAGTTCATCGAGTTCCCAGTAACGGGTAAGATACTAAGAAAAAGGAGACAACAACGACAAGGATGCCCTAGAATACAGTGATTCAATTGGTAATCAGCCCAAGTCCTAGAAACCAGTCCAGTAAAAAGTTATAAGGCAGTAATAAAGACTTTCCTTAATATAATAAAACAGAAATTAGCACCATATATATAAGTTAAAATAAGACCACTACACGAGAGGCAATAGTATTCTAATTCAAATAGCTAGCAAGGTAAAGGAAGCCTATATCGCAAGACACGCTAGATGCCTAAAAAGCCTTTAGGGAAGTTTATAATCAATAATTTAAAAACAGAAAGAGAAAGACGCTCCTCTCTATATCGCTATTGCCCAGACAAGACGGACAAAGTTATTACAATTTACATTCCTACACAGATACTAAGTAGTACTATGATCACCGTACCAACCACGAAGCCAGCCTTAAACCTAACTAAGTTAACATACAGCTGGAGATATATTTAACCTAATAATACGTCTATAAGACTTTTAAGATAGAAGCCAATATAGATAAAGATAGCAAATGTAAGGGAGAAGAGGATAGAGAGAGCGATTAAGAACACCAAGGCTCTCAGGATCTGCGTTTTAGATTTTTCATCTCTAGGGAAAGACGGAGCACGGAGTCTATATTGCCAATGTTGTTTGTACACGGACAGCACGAAAACGAAGCTATCGTTTCGTTTGCGATAATGCCATGCGAATACACGGGACATCGCACTGGAAACCCATATTTCGCTTGGATACCCCTATATCTGGCACCGGGCAACATTGCGCCCTTCAGATTGAATTTTCCCGCCGCGAGATTGTGTGTAATGTCTAGCTCCGAGCTGATGCCACTTTCTAAGCCACCGCCGACGGAGATTTGCCTGGGCACAAGCTCGAACTCTTAGAACACGATATTCGACTAATAGAGACGGCCCATACCCGCTACTTGAAAGTCCGACCCTGACTAGTGTTTTGGTTACGCTGCCGCGCGGACTGGCTTCGTGGGCTCTAGGGTCGTCATATCCGGTCCTAGGAAATGGGTTCGTCTTCTGCCTCCAGCACCGGACGCATAGCCGTGGCGTCATGCACCGCGGAATTGTTGCATTGGAGCGGCATACACCAGAGCCGGAGAAAGTGGAATATTCTTCGCAGTCTAGTTCAAACCCGGATCCAGCCGGCCCGCTCGCTGGACCTGCCGTGTGTTTCCCAACCTCGCATATTCCAGTCCAGGTGCTCTACGGCGCCTTTCGTTGGAGATGGCGGAGGCCCTGATGGACAAGGCACCCGAGCAACCTAAAGTTGCACTAGGTAGCGAGGGGGGAGACTCTGCGTGGCGAGCCGAGGACCGGCATCGGGATATAGTTGTCGTACTTGAAAATAGGTGGTATTCGTTTAAGAACCTAAATGGAACCCAATGGCTGCCATGTTGTTATCGCGCAGGTTGGACTTAACTGCGAGGCTCAGCAAGGTGTCTAATATGTGATAATATTGAAAGCTTACTTTCGTTGAGATAGTTACCGCCTTACTAATTCACTCAATGTTTTCATATTATAGCTTATCATACGAGAAAATCGATCGCCAGCCTATTCACGAACAGCTTATGATCAAGATGCCGGTCGGGTCCTACCAGCCGGAGCACGGGTGGCCCGTGGCCTACGGTGCTGTACTTCTTTTCCTTCAATGTCAAGGATATAATCATAAGAATGCTAGCCACCTCCTCGTGTAAAAGGTAATTAGGGTCGCGCTTCGAGAAGTTAGCTAATATAGTTCTAGTAACCCCTAGGCGTTAGGTGAACCCCTGAGGAAAGCAGTGTCCAAATCGCTAGCAGCGAAAAGTCCCGGAAAGCCTGATTACGACACATGCATATTTTACGGCACTTTCGATCTGGGAGGATCATAGGGCTAGCTAAGAAGATTGAAATCCGACAATGGCAGGAAAAGGAGTTGATCGATATGTAGCTACCATGACTGTTGTAAAGTAGACTCCTCAGCGATATAGGACCTCATACTGGAAAGTGCATGGTTAGGCGGGGAGGGTTACCGAGGTCAAAAATAGTAGTAGTCAAACATGGAAGCCACTCTGTCATCATCGCGGGCGTAGCCCTCAAGAAAAGGGTCGTGACTCTCTAGGTCTTGCGAGGCCGCTAGTTAATGCGCAAGGGCTACTCGAATAGATATTCACGCTTGCAGCCTGAGGCGACTCGAAGATTAAATTTGCACAGGCGCACCTGTGGGTCTACCCGGTCTCTGGAGGCCAGGAAAACTCAAAATTGATTAGATCCATGGAGCCCGGCCCGAATATCGCGGCGAATTCGTTCTCACGCTGGGCCGGGTCGTCTAGCATTGGCTGTTGCTCCTCGCGCATGGAAAGGTCCGGGATCGTCGGAAGGATGTTAGACGAGTACTGTGGAGCCTCAAGTATATTTTTCCCGATAGTATAAGCTAGCCCAGACGGTTGTCCTTCCGAAAAGATACTATTGATCCCTTCCTCCGCGATAAGGCGACTATTGATAGCGCCTGGCATATCCAGGTAGGAGCAATTTAATGTTTGCGTTATCATACCTAGCCCGCTGTCCACAGATGACTCCATCGGCGTTGTAGCGGAAGCGGCCTCGGGATCGTGGGCAAAGCTGCGACTGGATGAGGAAGCAGTTTCGCAAGAGGCTGCAGTCTCTTGTGAACACAAGCGTGGTGGAACCCAGTCCTCCAATATTACGCTCATCCCACGAGCAAGAATGGTCCGAATGGTCTGTCTTCTAGCTTCTGGGCTGAGCTCTTCACGAGAGAGCGAGGCATTTGCTTCCAGTTCGTCGAGCAGGATGTCAGGCCCACGCTGTAGACAATGTTCCTGAAATAATGCGCAGTCCTCGGTTAACCGGCTATCCAGGTATGGCGAGCTTGGTCTCGGGCACCCCGGAAGGACAATATCCCATATAGCGTACCACTTCTCCACCTCCGATAGTGTTGAGTCCGATTTACGAGATAGCTCTCGCTGCTGGTAGGGCATAATACCATCCAGCCTGGCGGATGGATTTGGGATGCAGGAGTTGCCCGCCGTAGGGAATACATGGTCGTATTGAGCCTCCCGGCTTCCAAATATAGCCCAACAGCGCTGACAATAGAAGCTTGGAGCATGCTTTCTTGTGAGATGTTGCTTGACCCGCGCAATCCCCGTCAGTTTCAATGTGAAGCATCGGCGGTGCTTGGTAGGGTCGATCTTCCAGAAGGGACATGCTAGAAGCTTCCGCCGCACTTCCTGAGTTACTTTAACTCTTTTTGGCGCGGGTTTCAAGAATTCGTCGTCTCCTGAATCGTCGTTTCCTCGGAATTGAGGTGCTTCTGTCCCGGTGGGAGCTATGGCACCTGAGCTCAGGGTGTTACCGACAGCCCTTTGAGCCCTTGAGTCACTGTTATTGGCGGCCGTAGATTCTGCATCACGAGGAGCCATGGGGCAAACCAAAGGTTGCCGATATTCTGAGAGAAGGCGATCTACCACTGCTGATATCACAGCATAGAGTGGCATGCTTGGATCCAGTTGGGGGTTGGTGGTCTCGTCCGAAGCACTTGAGATAGAAAGCAAATCCGAGTCTATTGGGGTTCCAGTTGAGCTAAATTTGGTACGAGGTTCGCTTAAAACATCGGTGCCTCTCTGATCAAATGAAGGCGTTGGGCTCGGGACCGCGCTCTTAGCCGAGGTAGTTAGTTTCCGTTCCCGTGGCGACTCATTCGACACTTCGCAGGTGCTAATAATATGTCGGAGTGAACCAAGTGTTAACATATCGAAAACTCCAACTTTGTCTTTCGTTTTTGTTCGGCGGGACGGATCAGCGCACTGGCAAGGCCCAACCGCTCCGTCGTGCAAATGCCATAAGCAAACATTGGAGGCTCTCCTTACTAGCGTCAACTTTGATAAATATCCGCAGACCAGAGTATGTCCGTCAGTGTATATCGGATCTTTCTCTTGTGTTGAATCCGAGGAGAGGGAAGATAAAAGGCCATGAGATAACTCCAGACCAGCAAACCCGCTGGGGCGTCGAGTGGTAGGGTATCCCTTCACAACGCTGAATCTTTTGTTGCTAAAATCGCATCTCCCTCTCATAGCGAAAGCTCGGGTCACAATAGAACTCATACTGAGTACTACCTTGACTTCTATTCGAAAAATGGAATCCCCAACTTCGACAACGTATGGTGTGTGAAAAGCGGTAATATCCAACTTGTTGAACGGCGGGACTTGAATCGCAGCAGCTAGCCAGCCGAGCTGCTCGCCGCATCGAGCAGCGAAATGGGCGGGGCCTGCAACCGCTACAACGAGATCCGTATCATCAAGAACGAAGTTGAGCATGAACTTTTCGCCCGTTTCAGTCGTGCCTATTAGTTATTAGCAATGTAACAGAGGCTTGAGGCAAGTGAGGGTTTGCTAGCCTTGTATAGAACTAGGGACCCGCTGATCCAGCAGCTTCTCCAGGGGATGGAGAATATTGAGTCCATCATTGGGCCAAATCTGCTCAAGATATTCCCTAATACACGCTCCCTGGACTTCATCGTCCGATGAACATGTAAAGACGAACGTATTTGAGATTGAAGGCTGCGTCACGAATCTCGACTCTTTTAGGGGTTCTTGGCAAAGCATGGGCTGCAGCATCTCGTGAGAAATCTTGAACCTAACGCTGAAAATGGGCGGCAGTCGTGTCCTGCTGATTGTGCCGGTTGGAAGTTGACGCAAAATCTTGTTTCGGATACCGTTGATCATGACGTTTGAATCCCCATCACCCCAGTTCAAGGAAGACTCCATCATTATACTTGCCAATAACCACTTGTATGCCTTGCTGTCTAGGATCAACTTACTGTAGGCGGATAACTCGGCTGGCGCGATTGATTCGGCGTCTTCATCGTTCCCAACCCCTTGAAATAGCTCCGACTCTTCCGGCTGGGTAGTTGTGTCCACATGCTGCTTGCTACCCCATAGACTCATCTTATCTGGCAAAGACATACCGGGGTCAATGGATCCTTCAGATTCGGCCCCTTCGTTGGCATCGCGGTTGAAGCGAACCTCTAGCTGTTTTATAATTTCGCTGCCCGAATAGATTTGCCAATTAGCAAGCTTATTTCCATTCAGACCACCTTAACACGGCGCATCCAGTTCGCACTCACCGGTGGTGTTTATAGACAAAAAACATGATCCTTTGGTTTAGAGTGTCTGAAGGATCCGCGCCGATCTTCACTGCAAAAGTCTTCACCAGACCTGGAAGGCTGTCGGTGAGACGCCTGTAGCCGACATGGTTGACATCAGCACGAAGCTTGGAGTATATGTCATCACAGATATTCGAAATCGATTCCTTGACATCCCGCGGAAGCATGAAAGGCCCTTCCGAAAATACGGTTCGTCCGCATTCTTCACTGTCAGGGGCCTGAGATTGATACAGAGGATTATTGGTCCCGGGACTATTATCCTCGGCATCCACGAAGAGATCCCGGTGAGGGGGCATGGAAGCGTATCCAGAGTCTGTGGCCGCTTCGTTGTCTTTTCCTGCAGATGATACCGGAGAGGTAAAATCGCGAGCAAATTTTATATCCGGATAAGCCGCACAAAGCTTGGCTAGCTGCTCTCCAAGTACTGCAGGGTCGCCCTCGAGGTGGTGGGACCGTATCTTAACGAGCTGCCGATCCACGGATACCGATAAATTGCCAGGATTTCCCCGAACCTTGTAGTATACCGTCAACTTAGAGCTCAAGTCAACAGCAAACCCCATTCTTCTGCCATTAGGACCGATATTGTCCTTTCTGTAGACGCTAGCGATAGAGGCCACTGGATAGCTGATGTAGCAGAAAAGTCCAGCTTCGTCGCGGACGTTATAAATCATCCTCTCATCCTCTAGGGAATAGGAAACCGCCAGCGAACATTGTGAATTCGCTGGAAGCACTAGTGTCCCGATACTTAAAGAGAGACATGATAATCGTAGAAAGCTAATCAATAATAGCATCAGCCTCTTAGTTCAAGCTTTCGCGCTTAGTCAACATGGCAATGAAAAGATACCTACCATTGTACCGCCGAAAGTAGTCGTTGAACTATGGCATAGCTAGGGTGTTGCTTGTCGAGATTTCTGCTCGCTATAGTGTTAAGATGTTTTAAGAGACTAGTTGCCCTCGAAGGCTGCCCATTGGCAAAGTAGCTTATTGCGAGTTCGATTTGAGAGGTTAACAGGTTACGGTTGTTATCGGGTAAGCTTTTTTCCTGCACAGCAACGACATGCTCAAGTATATTGATGGCTCTTGACAACTGCCCGGAAGCCCGGTATGCCCTTGCAAGATTATGTTGAGAAGTGAGCCTAGCTGGGTCCATCACACTGAGTTGTTCCCGTGTCGCCACAACGTGCTCCAGGAGCCTTATGGCCTGGCTAACTTGGCCGTCGCCTAGATAGGCCTTTGCAAGGTTGTGTTGTGACGCAAGCTGGTGCTCGTGGCGTATAGGTAGGGTATATCCCTGGATAGCCACGACCTCCTCTAAGACTTCGATGGCCTTCCGGTTGTTGCCATTTTCCAGATATGCCTTGCCAAGATTATGTTTCGACGCAAGTCGATTAGGATGATCTCGAGCGAGCACGTTCGCTTGTACAGATGCAATACCTTCTAGGAGATCGATGGCCTTCTCTAGCTGGCCTCCGGCCATGTAAAGCCCAGCAAGTTCATGCTGCGAAGATAGATGAGCCGGATGAACTTCAGAGAGCGACCTCTGCCGCACGGCGACGACGTTTTCAAGCAGCGATGTCGCTTCTGGAATTTTTCCATTGCTCAAGTAGGCTTTGGCAAGCTCCTCTTGCAATAGCAACTGGTCAGGGTGATCCTCGAAGAGGGTAGTAGCTCGCTGAACGGCCCCGGAACGGGTCTCGAAAAAGGGCGCGTGCTCCGCGTCGTCTGTCCGTGGAATTTTATCTTGTGAGGGTAGGAGACTAGGCTGAAACTCAGAAATGGGTGTGGAGTGCTTTAGTGAGTCATGATCTTCCGCTTCTACCAGGGAAAAGTCTGTCGGTTGCAGCACGTCCGGTTTCTCCATGATTTCTGGGGTCCAAGTAATCAGAGAGGCTGTGGTTGTATTTCCTTACTGGCCAAACATAACTGAGGTAGCCTTGCCACCTTTGGGAGAAATTGAGGCAACAAAGGAGAGCACAATCACACAGTTCAAACCAGCTCAAAGGTAATTTCATTAGCAGCTCAGGAAACCGACTCTCTCCTCGATGAACATCAGGCTGCGCGAGGCATAGTGAAAGATACCGCAGGGAGCAGAATTCACGGCCCCTCCTGAGCACAGTTGTGCAATTGCCGTTGATTGGCCTATGCAGTAATTAATCCGACCCACCCAAACCAATCGCATTAGATAACACCATTGTGTCGATGCGACTCTAGATCACACATGGCATGTCCTCGTAGTGACGTAAGGGGCGGGTTGCATAGGTCATGCTCAAAATCACATCGATATCTAGACAAGGTATCAGGCAAATTATTTGGTTAGTTATTGTCTTGGCTGAGGTACAGTCTCAAGATACCGGTTACGGCACTTGTAAGTCTGTAAGCCGCCAACCCAAAAAAGTCGGATCTAGTACACATCTTATCTCGGTACTTTTACGACTAGAGGAGGCTATTCACCTTCTGGTTATCTAATGCCCTTAATATCCTGGAGAGACTTGACTTCCTACTACTAGAATAGAGATTAAAAGTCCTGGGGATAACTATTTACTACGATCTCCATGCCACATGTAAACATTGACTATTAAAGATTTATTCCTTACCTTGCACTAAATATTGATCCCGGTCCACGAGGCTCGCGTATCAAACATGGTGGCGACCACTCCCGCGGAAAACGGATACCTTGATAGATTTCATAGGTGCAATTAGGATAAGGTATCTACCATATGATATCCACTAGATGCTACCAAATTTCTGCCGGCGCATCTACCATCACGGCGTTTTAGAAGTCCAACGAGTCAGTCCGGCCTACGCAGGATAAGACTAACCCGCTACTAGAACACTAAGATGTAGGATGGAAGGGGTGAAACAGGCCACTTGCTTGAAGATGACTAGCCGATCTTACTATGCTAATATCCACCGCACTTCTCCCTCGTGAAGCAGCTACAGGTGTACTACGAGCGCAGAAAGAAAGTAAAGGATGCGTAGCTTTAGAAGACACATTCAGAAGCATCTTCTCTAAGCTTGAACTCCACACAAGTGTTCAAATCGGGAATCACAACATCGTACATGCTTGAGTTTGGAGGCCTCTGCGTTGATCCTCCCGGGAAGCGAAGGTGGTATCTCAAGAGGATATTGGCAATAATCATCTTCATGGAATGGTCGGCAAAGAATCGGCCCGGGCATACAATTTTGCCATGGCCAAAATGCAGGTTATTCTCGCTGGTGGTGGTAAACTCTGTCATCCGAAGTTAGAGGCTTTTTCTTGCTCGGAGCATTGGATGGGGTCTGCATACGGTGCCAATTGCTTTCACCCGGTCGCTTCCGGTTATTGAATTGGCGCATTCCGTCGAATTTGTCCGCTTCTGGAATCCGCTCTGGATCAACCCCAATCGCGTAGGTCGCCATTTGGATATGGCAGCCCTCAGGGAGGACGGTGCCGTCATGCAGCGTCAATGGTTGACGAACAATGGCGTTGAAACCAACTATAGGATCGATCAGGATTAGTATCGATGACGATGTCTCTCGAAAATTACCCTAACTGGGATTTCCAGCACAAACAGCAACAGAGAAGAGATTTGACTCACGCAAGGTTGGCGGGCTGAGTCGCTGAGACTCTCGGAAAAAGCTGTCCATCTTCTTCATGTCCGCCAAAGCCTGCTTGTTGAAGCCTCCTGAGTTCCTAAGAACCTCCAAGGCCTCTTGTCTCAGTGGCTCAACGTATTCTGGGCGAGCACAGAGGTCGAACAAGACCTGTGCGATGGCAATCATAGTGGAGGGGCCAGATCCGAGGTATGTTACCATCAGCCGCTGCACGGTAGTGTCGACGTCATCGTGTATTTCCACGCCTCCATCCATCAGGTGCTGTAGGAAGTCTTCGGGCTTCTCGTATCTGGGGTCGTCCTGCTCACGCCGGCGACGTTCCTGTATGAGAGGGATGACCAGGCGCTTTGCCTTTCTAAGCGCCCGGTCCACACCCCAGCTGGTAGGGAGGAAGCGGGCGACAACAGGCTTAACGAGATCGGGGAAGACACGCAACATAAAATTATGCTTGAAGCCGTTCTCTGAGTAGCTGATAGCCGCCGAAAGGTATTCTTCGTCTTCAGCGAGCTCAGTGACGAACTGGGTAGCCACGCCACGATGCACCATTCGACGCGCCAGATCCAAGGCATTAATGCCCGTCCATCTGTCCTCGGTCGCAGGCAGCTCAACCGGCAGGTATTTTCGGAACTGGTCTTGGACCAGAGGGACTTGCACGCCGAGCTTGGGCGTCAGTCGCGTCATGAGCATGCGCGATTGCAGACTATTATCGGTGATGACGGCGGTGATGGAGTGCAGCCGCTGGAAGGCATCCACTATGGCTGTATTGAGGCTCAGCTTCTCCGGTGGCATGCTTGCGAGTTCGGCCAGGTATTTATTAGGAACGATAAGGAGGTCGTTGCCCGACACTTTGAAGAAGGTGTCCTTGTACTTTTCGTAACCTTCGCGGATCAGCGCCGGACCGTTTCGGAAAAACTGCCATCTTCCCAGGATCATGTTCTTGGAACCCACGATCGGGGCATCGAAGCGGTAGTTGCCATAAATGTTGGGAGAATTCTTAACACCGAGCGTAGTCAGATACCACCAGGCCAACAAAAGGCCAGCAAAAGCAGTGAGGGTCGAAGTAGAGTGAGAGAACAGGGTTTGAAACACGTTTACAGTCTCAATCATCTCCGTTTTATTAATGCCTGGAGAATCCATGATGAACAAACGTGGAACAACGATTGCTCGTCGTCACGGTATATTCTATGCTTTAGGTCGTAAATCTCACACTGTCTGTTTTGCAGAATGCTGCCGAGGTGCATTCGTACTCTCAGTATCGGGTCGGTTGGCATAACATTATATACACAAGATCCTGCACGTTATGGTAGCCTGATCGTTTGCTGCCCATTCTGGCTAAACCCGTCTTCATGTATCTGATTCTGTTAGTAAGTCCAAAAAAGTAGCTCGCCTTAGTTCGCTTAAACCGACAATCGTCAATCATCCCTCCCGTACAGCCGGGCGTACGGGATCCAATATTGACGCCTCTGAATTACGTGAGCCACAAGCGATAGTCCGTTCACAGGACTCGTTTGGAGCCTTCTTGCTTATCTTCAACGCCACGAGGTGCGGCACACGGATGTATGGTGTGCTTGGATACGCCAATCTCTACGAAGACTCCAATAAAGGGAATGTGCTTGAGGCCCGTGCAGGCACCACTTCAAACTAGAGCCTATCTACTCCCGGGAGTCACGGGAGAATTCGTCGCTGTAAGATACCAACTGACGAAGTATTTTTCGACCCCAATATTAATCAATATGTCATGTGAAAGGTGTAATACGGGTGTTTCTATCAGATGGAGTGTCAAGTCGGGCTTAATAATGGTTCATAGGAAACCGTAGCTAGCTAGGCCGCTGAAATACAAGGAAATAAAATAGGGCTGTTTTTACAGCTAATCTAGACTATTTTGATACATGACAAGCCATCACATCCCAGATCTAGCTAGACTACTTGAGTCCGATAAGTATCGTATATAGTTACTCCCTATTTCACAGTTTCCGAAGTACTCTTCTGGGCCCTTACTAAGCTCACATCAGAGTCGCAAAGAAGGAATCTGACGGGCTGAAGCCAAGCCCATGTCGGAGTGGTGCAGACGTTCATTGGGCGACAAATAACGCCTCTCTTCAGAAAATCAAATTTCTCCACGGGTGATTTGTTCATCTGAGGTGCTCAGTTACCCCCATCTGACTGCATTTGAGGCGAATCCTACATAAAAGGTTGAGCCTGATTTTCTGTAGGGCGCCCGAAAGCCTTATTTGTAACATTTTTCAAGTTGAATTAAATCCCTTTAAACTTAGTTTAGGATCAGTTTATAAAAGCTTAACTTATTAAGGAAAACTCTTCAAGTTTAAAATATAATTAACTAGACTCCTTTGAACCTAATTTTCTAGCTGATTACTTTTGAGAAGAAGAGAAAATATTCTGTAGAGTATTAATGAGTGATTTAGGTTATCTGACCTGACCTTTATGGGGCCCTACACGAAGTCAGACTCGAATTTCTTATATAGGATTCACCTCACATGCAGTCAGATGGGGGCCGCTGAGCATCTCAGTAGTTGTGTCCGGATCAGGCCCCCATCTCGGCCCTAGATCGACTAGCTACACTTAATCAAAATCCGCATTTGTATGCGTTCGCATGGCGAAGTGTTGTTTCGTGCAACCCAGCGTCCGTACCAGCTGTCTTCCAGTGTCGCCTTCACAACTTGCAAGATAGATGCCTGTGGGGTGTCTTGCTTCCTGGGTATCATCACCTCTCTGTATCGACAAATAGCCTCTTGATCTTGCTACAATGGGTTACGAAATAGTGTACGGACTCATTAGCTTTGTTCTACTTGCTTACGCAGCAGAATATCTACTTACCCTCAGAGACGACCCTCGAGAACCACGCCGCCTATCATCAAGAATCCCACTGGTGGGTCATGTACTTGGATTTATACAAAGTGGTCCATCGTACCACAGCCAGTTAAGGTATGACTATTTTTGCCTGGGAGATATCGCGTAAAAAGAACAGGAAAGAACAAGCATGGTGACTGTTGGCGACAGCAATGCCACAACAGCGGAGATATACACCCTGGGTATCTTCAATTTCAAACTCTACACTAGCGTTTCCACGCAACTCTTGCCGGCCATCCAAAGACAATCCAAGACACTGTCGTTCCGACCCATGATCCAACATGTAGCGCGGCGATGGGGAGACGCGAGTGGTGAGACGAACGACGTCTTTGGCGGCCCGCACTTGGTAACGGATTTCAGCCACGCCATGAAGCAGAGTCTTGCGCCGGGGCCGCACCTGGATGAGCAGAATGAGCGAATGGGTGATCGAGCGTTGGTGGACGTCGATGCCTTGCTCCATGCCTCCAGTCTGAAGCAGCAAGGTGGGCAGGTCCGGCTACTAGAATGGGCTCGGCATGCTGTCACTCAAGCATCAAGCTGTGGTGTGTACGGAGCAAACCATCCGTTTCTGGACCCCGAGGTCGAAACGGCATTTTGGTAGGCCCCACGAGATATTTATACGTCTCTGTTGGCACGACCGGAGGAATACTGATGCATTGCTGCTCGGCAGGAAATGGCACGGCCACCTGTCCGCGCACATTACGGGGCTGGATTTTGACTTGCGTAAAAGTGGCTACGCCGCTCGGCAAAAAGTCTTCGACGCACACATCCGCTACTGCAGGAATATTCCCCAGGATGCATCGCTACTCTTCAAGGAGCGCTGGCGTGTCTTAGTGGAAGCAGGGATTTCTGAGATGGACTGCATCAAGCAGCAGGCAACACTTCCTATTGGAATGTTGAGCAACACCGTGCCGACGTTCTACTGGACTATATGGGAACTGTTCTCGCGGCCGGAGATTCTCAAGACGGTCCGGGACGAGCTCGAAGCCCAAGCTGTGGTTAAACTGGAGGATGGCTTCGCACTTGACCTCGCGGCGTTGAAGTCCAGCTGTCCACTCCTGCTCTCGGTGTTCCAAGAGACCCAGAGAGTTCGCCACATCCATGCTGCTATTCGCAAGGTCATGAAAGACACGCTCCTGAATGGTAAGTACCTCCTGAAAGCAGGAAATTACCTGCAGATGCCAGGAAATTCGATACACTTCAATACCGGCATCTGGGGTCCGTCCGCATCCGACTTTGACCCGTATAGATTTGTCAGCTCCGGCAAAGATGCCCAGGTGAGAAGTACGGCGAAAACCAGCGGCAGCAGTTTCATGGCATGGGGAGCACCGCCGCACTTATGTCCGGCACGGCAGTTTGCCGCAACCGAGATCCTCATCTTGGCTGCGCTCTTGGCGATGCGAGCTGACCTGCAGCCTGTCAGTGGTTCTTGGGAAAAGAACTCGGCCTTGGATTTTAACGACCCCGTCACTGTATTAAACCCCAAAAAGGATGTCCCCCTTCAAGTTCGTATCAGAGAGCAGTGGGTTGGTAAATGGACACTGCGTATGTCGCAAAGTTCAGTTCGCGTTCCTCTCGCTTCAGGATGAAGCACAGCTCCATCGGATGCTCAAGGATCCAGGGTGCTCAGGCATAGCTCGCTAGCTAAGACTCGGTCCTGAATCACCTCCCGCTAGCGTGGAAGACTCAATTAAAGGGAGAGAGGACTATCCAGAGCAGTCTCATTCTTTAGGAAAGGTCCCAGGTCACTAGTGCGCTAGAAAGGTGGCGTAGGAATCTAGTAGTTCTTTATTATTAGGTTGTAACTGTTATTTATGGAAGTAGCGCTGCAGAAGCGGTAATCTGGCTAGTATTATGTAGGTGGCTTAGCGTACCTTTAAGGTTTTATAGCTAAGTAAATAGTTACGTTTAATCTCTTCGAAACTGCTAAGAAGTTAAATAAACTTACCAGTTAATAACTACCGGGGAACTATATCTCTAGATAGCTATTACTACTATGATATGGCCGGCTAGTTTCGAAGAAGAGTTCGAAGTTCTGGTCGAAGTTCTGGTTTTACTTGTCAAGTCACAAGCCGATGTATATCATTTGGACAAGTCCGAGCGCACAGTGTCCGAAAGAGGAAATATACACCCAAAACATTTGAGAGATCGAGACTGTGGCAGCTACAGTGGAGATTCATAGGATGGTGTCCTTGCTGCTCGCGATCCTCATATTTCCGATTTTTGCCGACACTACCCGCGAACAGCATGATACACAAGGGCATATCCGAGGAGATTGTTTACGAGAGTTTGGAAAGGGCAACAGCACCTGATTCTACATTGGGATGAAGACGTGGTAATATATTAAAGCGGCAGTGACGGCTCCTCAGAAGAGAGTGACTGGTCGGATATAAAGGAGGAGTCGCACATGGGCGAGGAGAGCCACGTGCATGATGACTTGGCCACATCAATCTACGGACACTGAACCTAATGATATAATATTCCAAAAGTTTAACTAATCATAATAATAATACCAGTGTCCCATAATGAACGAGCCAGCGCAAACGTTGCGTAAGGCGCCTTACCAGTTACCTCCGATGCAAAGCATTCACTGAACACAAATATAAGAGGATAGTCATAGAAAGGTAGATTCACGATACTGACACTATGCGCATACATTTTCCGCCATCAAGAGCCTCCCCGTTCTCCTCTATTCAAGCTCAGCACTTGAAGTAGCACTTCAGGCTGTGGGCCATGCCTTGCCCAGTGGCGCACTTCTGCCGTCCTGCAGTCACGGAATTGCCGGTCGATCCGAGTTCATTCTGACAGTTGCTATCGGAGTAGAGGGCACAGTTGGTTCCATATGTGCCGTCACCTGTAGCCTTGACGCTCCAAAAGCCTCCCGAGACAGGGTAGCACTGCCCGCTGCACTATAATTGCGCAGACATTCATTAGCTCACATATGCGATACATTTCGCGGCCTGCTTTATAAGAGCAAGAGACAGATGGATTACTACGGCAGACTTACGTCAGGGGGAATCTGGCCGACCTTCGAACCACCGCATTGAGTGCCGGAATAGTACTCTCCGCACTGCCCATTGACCGCACCTGGAGCCTGACAGTACGGTCCGCGGGCGAAAAGCTTGCCGGAACCGATTTCAATGGCGCCAGTCGAGTTCTCTTCCTCGGCAGCGGCTTGGTGGGCAGCGAGAAAGCCCAGCAATACGTAGAGAGAAGACAGTTGCATGGTGAACAATGTTGAGAGGAATCCTTTGGAGAGGTGGAATAAAGCTGGTTTGAGATGCAAAAGATTGCCAAGTAGGTTCTGCAGTCGGCTGTTCGTCTTGTAAGTCCACGACTTCGGTCGAGGTGAAGGACGGGCTTATTTATGTCTGTTTAGCGCCTGCTTCGTTACTACTTCTGAAAACGCTGCTCCTCTTAGTATGTCTTGTATTCCTCAGCCACCATGATAGAACCATGCATTGTGATTGCATTAATACTCCGGCCATCAATTGAGATCTGAGAAATCTAGCAAGAAGACCGTAACTACATTGAAATTTAATATGGAGCGCCCGACCCGCTCATTTATCCATAAGCTTACAGTGCAGATAGGCGGCTCCGTGTAACCGCAAAGTTTACATGACTTCTATCCCACATAGCCTACTCCCTCGCATTAGTATACCTGAAAAGGGAAATATCACTACATCGGAGTACAATCGGCTGCATATGGCTTGCAATATAATTCGCACTGCGACGGGGCCCTGGCGGACGAGAAGATTCTTGCTGTCCATTGCGCGTTGGCTATGCTAATTACCGCAATACCAAACCGCCATAAGCCGACTTTCTATATGCTTCCTTCAGCTGATGACTTCACTAGTTGCAGGAGAGTGTCAAGGAGACTCTTTGGGACAACGGTTAAATCGATAAGCTTAGCCAACCATGCTAGAACCTCGTATCTGCAGCAGGGTTCTCAGTCAAGTCTCGCAAGAGGTATTTTGACACTGTTGGAAGCTAAGGCATCTCATATTGCCATCGGTAGCTTGTTTAATACGCATATATTCTGGTAACACATCACGATATGAAAAATAAATACTCTCGTGCAACGCAATCTCTGGCTAGCTCGTTCAGATACCCAGGGATGGTGGAGCTGTCTTGGCATAAGCGCCCGTGATTAATTAAGCAAGTCGATAGAATGCCAGAACACTCCCACACGTTGATATTGAAAGGACGGCGCCAAGGTACTAGAGATGCCATTGTTGGTATACTTCACCACGGTCCAAGGGTAGCCGTACATGGCACCAAATTTAGGTAACGCTATTGGAGGCCCTTTTAAATAGCCAATTATTTCGGACTAAAATTCAAAGTTCGTTATATTAAAAATAAACTCGCTATTTTAAACCGGGTTCTGCACAAGGAAAACTTGCCAAAACAGGAATTGGACAGAGTAAGAGGTTCTCGTGGTCGGGATACAGAAGGAGGAAACGAGAGTTGCCACGGGTGTGACTGGAGAAATGTCGGACAACAACCGCTTGATTTGATGCTCAGATGGGGGTTAGACTGTGCATATCACGTGACCTCTGCTACCACAGGCACGTCAGACAGCCATGATCGTCAGTTGTTTTGTTTCGATGCAGAACACTTCCTCACCACGCAGACAGAAAATGCAGAAAGCGAATCGTTCGAAGGCCGCCCCACCCCGCAAACGCCTTAGGCGCGAGACAAGGACTTGTTACCAGTGTACGATGACCCTCGGTGGTCAGTAACGACACAATTCATGCCGCTGACACTCGAATATTAGGTAGACAGCGCAAGGTGAAATGCAGCCTAGCTACCGAAAATTCTTCGGCGTGCTCTCAGTGCATCAAATTTGGCCTCGATTGCGTCAACGATGGCCCGGAACCGGAATCTTGGGCGGGCAAGTCGAGAGCTGGGAGCATACCCGACCAACATGCGATGCAAGACCGCTTAGAGAGGATGGAAGCCATGCTCAAGAGACTGGTCCATGGCCAAGATGCGAAATCGACTATCGAAACTCAATTCTCGCGGTCAGCGCAAGCTCACGCTCCGGACGATGCCGATGCCGATGAGCCAATCCACTCACTTCCGTTTACCTGGAACGGCGTCGTAAGTGTTGCTCTTGTTGAGAGACGAGTACGTTCTGAATACCTATCATATTCAGGCCGCTCCCTCAGCATCTGCTACCATTCCTTCCTTAAAAACGCTGCCCCAGGGGGTATCTCGAATAGATTCCAAGTTCGCAAGCGAGAAGCAGTTTCTCACCAATCTCTTACCTGCACAGCAAGATGTAACAAATATCCTCAATAACACAATGGCGTGGGTTCTAGAGCTCAAGACGCCTCCGGGCGTAACAGTGAGGCCTATGCGGCGCATCGCACACTGGACCATGGACATCGTCGCACAGTACGATATCCTCGCGATTGCCAAAATATTGCTGTGCCTGGCTTTATACATCCAGCAGCTTCCCCCCGCGTTCAATGCGAAAGAATTACAAATAGAGAACCTTGACGTCGAAGTCAATTGTTACACGCAGAATGTTGCTTCATTACTTCAAGCGCATGACGAACTGCTGTGCTCCGCAGACGGTCTAGAATGTCTCCTTTTGTTAGGCATGATTCACATCAATAGTGGCGCTCTTGGGAAAGCATGGATGGCTTTTCGGCAAGCGCTAGACGTTGCTCAGCTCCAAGGGCTCCAGGATAGCTATTCGCCAGCGACGCGGAATTCGAACTCAGAGTCTGCAGCTATCCGCCGCCGCCTGTGGCTCTCAGCCGTCATGGGCGATTGCTACTGTAGTCTGCTTCTTGGCCTGGAGCCTGGAGCCGGCAGCTCTCCATTCGGTACCGACCATACCTGGGACGATCCGTCTGCAGATATTACTGCAAACTTCCAGGGACGAATTTGCCTCATCTCTGCTCGTGTCAGTCAGAGAAACATCTTTGGGATGTCCCAGGACTGTGTGACAACAACCACAACCGACATCTGCCAGGCTCTGGATGACCTATACGACTCTATGCCTAATACGTGGTGGCGAGCCCCATCGCTGGTGTCCCAAGAACGATCCATAGAGACTGCACACGAGCATAGCCGGCTTCTGTGCCATTTATAGTTCTTTCACCTCCGTATGCTCACTCACTTACCAGAAGCCTTCATCCCTAGTGAAAACAAGAACAAAGACAAGACCGGAAAAGACAGCTGCCTAGAAGCAGCGAGGCTCATTTTGCATTGGCACCTTGGCATACGTCAAGGTAGTAGCGGCCCACTCCATTGTCGGATCAACGATGCCGCTGTTTTTGTGGCGGCAGTCACGGTTATTCTTGCCTGGCATCCTGTCTCAAGGAATGATATAACCACCACCAGGAGACGGGAGCCAAGATTGAGCTCCGACGGTGCCCTCGTCGAACTGGTCATTAACTCGCTTTCATTCCTTGGCAAGACTTGCTCCAGAGAGCACATGGCGAGGCAGAGTGCAGAAGTTCTCACTGCAATGTGGGCCCTTTGTCGTACCTCGGATAGCGTATGTGACTCATTGGCGTCGTCCGAAATTGCTCAATACTGCGTACTACCTACTAGAATTGAGCAGGAAACAGGGACCGCCGCTAGTTTCAATGACGAGCCAGTCTACTTCACTGAGGGACAGGGGATATTACATGGACAGTCGCAGGCGGAGTTTCACGAACTGCTAACTCGTCCTCTGAAACAGCTTCTCGGAGTCGATAGCCCGGCTTCTCGTTGGATAGATGCGGCTCTCTTAGCCGTAAAGCCGGGGGAGGGACCTTCAGAGTTATACCAACAGAGCCAAGCCTCGGAGAGATTGCAAACCAACCAACCAAACGAAATGGATGAAGTGCTTGGCGCTGACTTAGTGGACTGGGACTGCTAGCTAGATATCTTGACTAGCTATCGGGATATGGATTACGTGGCATTCTTCCAACGCTGTAACAAGCAGGATGAGAATATTTGTGAACAAGAGTTGCTGGACTCGGTGTCGTAATTCGACGCTCACTTTCACCTCGTTCCAGGGGCCTCCCCGGCGCTGGCTCCCGCAAGAGCTCTTGCAACTTCCACCATGCGTGCGTTCTCGATAATAATACCGTCTTCCTCACCCCCCACTGCCAAATATGCCATGTAAGTCGCTAGCTCCTCGATGCGAATTGACCAGTTGTGTCCTAACATGGTGCTCATCATGCCCGACGTCAGACCGTGCGCCGTTAACACGGCGCCAGGTCGCAGGATTAAGGTCTGCCATCGAGATGTATGATCTTTTGCGAACGCTAAGGCTCTAGTCTCGTGTAGACCCTGGGGTATGACCATGTATTAGAAAGCTGATGCGTTTTCATGACAGCCTTAGACTTCTTTTAGGAATCAGTACCTTGATCTTACGCGCTTCTGGTAGTAAGCAGAGCGGTTTAGATTGGTTTTGCTCTGTCAATCGGCCGCTTAGATGAATATACCTAAACTTTGGGCGATGGGCATGACGCTCTAGCATCCGCACGAATGCTTTTTGAAATGCGATCGGATATTCCATATCCACAACCGTGTTCCCGTCATATGTGCCCATTGTCCTATGCGGTATCAATCAGCAATTGCAAACAGAAGACAATCCTACGTGGAGGCATGCAACGACTGAGAGACAGGAGCCAACAAAGGTAGAACCGTCGGATCGTCAACTCGAACTAACCAGATCATGGCCGCCGCGTCGACATGCGCTTCCAGGAGAGACTCCGACCAGTCGTGAAAATTTTCTATGATGATACACTTTAGTTTCGGGTTTGCCAGCCTGTCTGAGGATAGTGTCCGGCGTGTAAAGCTCACAACCGATGTGATATGTGGCTGCAAGAGGCATTGGTCGAGAGCTTCGCTTCCGATAGTCCCTGTTGCGCCAACTATGAGGACTTTCATCGTAGAATTCAACATTGAGAATGGAGAATACAGCAATCAATACGTACTATCTAAGTATGCAACGAAGAACTTAGTTAGGTGATAGATTCACCATGGGGGAGCAACCCCGCTCTTGTCGGCCGACACGGCCGAGGAGGAATGTCTGACGTATTCTTTAATCACAAGATCACGGAAGACAAGTTTTGAGAGTTTTTCTTTCATTTTTCTCTTCTTCATAACAGCTTTCACATTATGGGCAATACATTCAGCCAGATGTGGCCGCCAGCGCCCGCCTTCACGGAAGAGAATGTCCCAGACCAACACGGCAAGGTACCGACCAGTCAGATTACTCGCAGAAGCTTTCATAGAATCGCATCGGTATATTGTCACCGATACTAACGGCTAGAACAACCCAATTAGGTTTTCATCATAACAGGCGCGACTAGCGGTGTCGGTCGAGAACTCGCTCGCTTCCTCTTCCTCCGAAACGCCACCGTCTATGTAGCCGGCCGCAATGAGGGTAAAGCCGTCGAGACCATGTCTCACATTCATTCAGCGCTGCCACAGTCACGCGGCCAATTGAATTTTTTACCGGTGGACCTCGAAGACCTGCGCAGCGTGCAGCTTGCAGCTGCCGCCTTTCTCAAGAAAGAGACTCGGCTAGACGCTCTATGGAACAACGCAGGTGTAATGCAGCCGCCTGACGGATCTAGAACCAAACAGGGCTTTGAGCTGCAGCTAGGCGTCAACTGTCTTGCTTCGTTCTTACTTGTCAAACTACTGACACCTATTATGATTCAGACAGTGCGAGACAGTAAGCCCGGCTCTGTTCGTGTCCTCTGGGTTGCGTCGTCGGCTGCAGAGCTTTTCTCACCGCTCGGTGGAGGTATAGATATGGATAACCTAGACTACAAGACCCCTGTTCCTAGCCGGCGCAAGTACGCCGCCAGTAAGGCTGGTATGGCTCTACTGTCTCAGGAGTTCGCGAGGCGCCATAAGGAGGACGGCGTCGTAAGTGTAGTAAGTTTGCCCTTTCAGACTTTCAACAGCCAGCTTGAAACAACTTCTTTCATGCGTATTGGCTTGCTTTACTTACAGGTCGGCGTTCGTGATAGGCGATGAACCCTGGAAATCTCAAGACAGATTTACGACGATTCTTGTCGTGGCCTGTCGCTACTGTCTTCGGCTGGATAAGCTGGGATCCTGTGTATGGTGCCTACACGGAGCTTTTTGCAGGATTTTCTGACAGCATTACCTTGGCCGATTCGGGATGCTGGGGTAAGGCTTTGAGTCTTTTATCTTTTCCTCGAACCTGAAATTGAGGCGGCTAACACGCCCTACGCCGTAGTGATTCCCTGGGGTCGGATTACACCGATCCGGCAGGACATTCATGATGCTGGCATGAGTGACTCCGAGGGAGTGAAGGGGCTTGGGTCTAAATTCTGGGACTGGTGTGAAAAGCAAGTGGAGCCTTTCAGAGCATAGACATATATCTCTGTACTAGTTAAGCCTTTTCAATCCTTAGTTATTCTATCGGTCGTATCCTAGCTTATAAATTGATTTTAGAGTGGAATATGACTTCGTCGTCTTCCATCCACAGTGTGGCCATTGCCTTATTGCATACCACTAAGCTTAGGCTGCTTCAGTGGCCCCACCCAAAAGCCGGGTTGATGGCTGGTGTATTAGTTCCACACTGTATTTACTAGACTACGGCGGTACTGTGTATAGTATTATGTGAGTTGATTACACCAGCTCTGTTTCACGTTTCTCCCCGTTTTCAATGTCGTAAAGTTTAATTCGCGTTCCACTCGCTTTAAGATAAAGCGCAGCTCCGTTGGATACTTAAGGATCCAAGGGTTAAGGAGCAGCTAATGCCGCACATGATAAGGAGCTGCTAAGTTAAGCAGCTGGGAAAGCCCAAGGCTCTGATCGTGCGCATAAAATGGCCCAGGGCGCCAACGACGTTGGATATCTCCAATTCGGGGCCTCACCGAAGCAAGCGGCTGCTGGCTACTTTTACTTAGTTTCCGACTTATAATAAGGTGGATGGTTTTGATAGGATATTCTTCGTAGAGCTTGGTCCTTACTGAGCTGGGAAGACTGTTGTGCATGGCTCTCGCCTCAATCGCAGCTGATCTACCTTCCTCCTGGAGCCTAGTGCGCTCGTAGTGCTGCCGATGCTTGCGAAGCGGCCTATCTATTCCGAGATAACCAGTTCTCGGACCCCTGGATCCTGCCATTGCAGGGATGATTTACCGCGCCAAAACCATGATAACTCGATGCGCGTGGCCGAAGTAAGCTCGGACGATGTCACCCTCCACGCTGATTCCACCCCGCGACCCGCGGAACCTACCCATGTTATAGGCAGGTTGGCCCACAACATTGCGTGAAATACGGTGTACCGTCATCTCCAAAAGGAATTGCTCCGCGACCGAGGCACAAAAAGCTACAATAGTCTCGCGAAAAGAAAGGGTTGTCTTAGGAAGGACCATGCGATCTAAAAGGAGGAGTTGGATTTTTTTGTACATACCACCAAGTTCCCAGCCAGGGAAAGATATTCATTTGTCGAGGGCCCCCTTGCATACGCCTCGCAATACAACCTATTCGGCGGCGGGGTATACCTTTCGCCTTCATAAGGCCCATGGACCCCCGAATCCTCTCAGAATGTGGTCCCTCGCCACCAGTCACTCGTGCTCCTAGCGTTGAGAAAGATGTCGGCTCGAACCCGGGTGCTCCTTCTCGGGGCCGTTGCCCTAAATGCCGGCAGCTCCTTCGCTCAATTCGTGCCTGCGCCCACGACCCTCACATCAACCATGGGAGCGGCCGGCGTGCCGGTGCGCTACAAGGAGGTGCCAGCGGGAATCTGCGAGCTGGACCCCAATGTTAAGAGCTTCTCCGGCTATGCGGATGTCGCGGAGGACCAACACATATTTTTTTGGTTCTTCGAGGCGAGGAATCAAGATCCCTTCGAGGCGCCCCTGACTGTCTGGCTCAACGGTGGGCCGGGCTCGTCGTCCATGATTGGTCTCTTCCAGGAGCTGGGGCCGTGGTTAGTTGGATTCTCTAGATGGCGCCAGAAAAATAAGGAGGATGTCTGGGACTGACTCTCGGTAGCGGGGTGGATTACTGGGGCAATGTCTACAACAACCCCTACTCGTGGTCGAACGCAAGCAACATGCTGTTTATTGACCAGCCGAACCAGGTTGGCTTCTCGTATTCAGTCCCTGTACCCGGGTATACGGATCCCGATACCTTCGATATCGTGGTGCTTCCCAATGCGACGTGTCCAGATTTCGCAGTAGACCTGGGGTGTGGCACGTGGTCTTTACCAGATCTCAACCTCACGGTCAACTCCACCACGGCAGCAGCGCCATTCTTCTGGAAAACTCTCCAGGGTTTCATGGGGGCGTTCCCGCAGTACTCCCGTAATGGCTTCCACTTCGCAACTGAGTCATATGGTGGCCACTATGGGCCGGTGTTCAACGAGTACATCGAAGAGCAAAATGCAAAGAACATCCCTGGGGCGTTGAAGATTAATCTCGAAAGCGTGCTCATTGGGAATGGATGGTACGTAATCGATTTGCTTGTATGCCTTGCGTGAACCTCTACGTAAACTAAACTCTTGCCTTAGGTTTGACCCCCTGCTTCAGTATATTGCCTACTACAACTTCACCGTATTCCCCGGCAACACCTACGGATATCTGCCGCTGAACGAGACGAGTGCCTCACAAATGTACAATGCCCTCTACGGTCCGGGCCAGTGCATCGAGCAACTCAACGCCTGTGCTGCTTCGGGCGATGACCAGATCTGCAGCGACGCGGACACTTTCTGTTACGAAGAGGTCGAGCTAGTATACGACGATGCGACGGGTCGAGACGAATACGACTTCCGCGAGTTCTATCCAGATCCGTTCCCCTACAACTTTTATGTACAATACCTCAACACACCAAAAGTCCTAGAAGCCTTAGGGGCTTTTGTGAACTACTCGGACTACAGCAACGCTGTGGGTACCGGTTTCGGCCTGACTGGCGACGATGGCCGGGAGATGGGGACTGTCGAGGATGTGAGGAAGTTAGTCAAGGCCAATGTCACAGTCGCGCTGTATGCTGGAGATGCCGACTATATCTGCAACTGGATTGGCGTCGAAGCCGTGGCAGATGAAGTGAGAGCCCCCGGCTACAAGTGCGCCGGGTACGCCAACATGACGATGAGCGATGGCAAATCGTACGGCCAGGTCAAACAGGCGGGAAAGTTCAGCTTTACCCGCGTGTACGAGAGCGGGCATGAGGTGCCTTTTTACCAGCCGCTCGCCTCGTTAGAGATGTTTGACCGTGTTATCCGGGGGCTGGACATAGCAACTGGCACGGTTGCTGTCGGGCCCGGATACGCGACGAAGGGCCCAAAGAAGAGCACGTGGTTCCAGGAAGGGAACGCGACTGTGCAGTGGGAGGTGGTTTCAACGAACTATACGTATGACCCCTCGGTAAACGGGCCAGGTCCGTTGTGGAACGAGACGGATGGAGGCAGGCTGGGATAAAATAACACGGACGCTGATGAGAGTATCCATATACTTTTTATCATATTCAACCCATAAGAGTAGAATATCAGGTAATTGGTACATATTGTCTTGCCTCTAGAACTGATGAGGCTCCATGGTTCCTGCCTCCTTTGCGTAGCGGTTATGAATCGTGTTCTCGCTGACAATTTTGCGCCGAGGCAGACAGATCAGGTGTATATACGTACTCCCAAGACTTCCTGCCTTATCTCGAGAGGGTAAGAGCTCGTTCTATACTATTTCCACGAGGAAAGGTTCAAAGGAAGCAGATTGGAATCCTTTAATAGTGAATTAGCCGTCACCTATAGCGATATCCCAGTATTAACAAATTTCTTAGAAGATCCAAGGTAAACCAGTTCTTCAAGATTACTTGGATGCGGCCGCTTCGATTCTCTATAATTCTATATCCGGTACGTAAATATATAAGCATTTATGTATCGACTTGATAATATAAGGTACTAGTCCCTGGCTTAAGGGAGAAGCCGAAGCTGCAGCTGACATAACCACTCTCTCCAGCCGGCGCAGACGAGACCCTCAAGAGTCGATTGCTCGCTAGAGCCTGTCGCTTCTCCAAACCGACCAAGTGGCATGGCGGTGGTGGGCGGCTCCTGGACCTTGGGCAATTCCAAGCTAATAATGATACGGGGAGTTGATCACACAATATTTGCGTTTAAGGATTCAAGTCTTTCTTTCTCGTCACAAACATCAAATATATTGCTTCTGTCGTGGGAGTAAACGGAAACTCTCAACTTGCACGGTGGCTATTCTTGCAGGCACACATCTACCATATAGTATATTTATATCAATATTACTTAGTTATCCGCCTACAGAATTGGCCTTGACTGTAATCATTTAAAGCCTAGGACGGATCAAGAGCTCACTATCTTTCGCTTACGGACTCTCATGGTAGCCGATACTGGCGGCATCGCTGTATCCCCAATAACTTTCGTCTTTGGCTGCGGCCCTGTTGCTTCAACGACGTAGTGTACAGTCAAGTGGGCAAGCAGTGTCTTCATCATTAACACCGCGAACAAGCGACCAGGACTTTCAAGATTTCGTCAGTACCTCTACATTACGGGAAGGAGTGTAGTAGCCTACCAGGCATGACGGCCATAGCCAAATCCCAAGTAGGCAGTTCCAGGCCTTGCAGCATCAAGCTCACTTGTCGATATTCCTTGATCGGTTGTGGTTTTGTTAGTAACTTTATTCCTTAGTTTGATAAACCGGTAGGGATCATAAGTCGTAGAGTCAGGATAAAACCGCTCATCCTGATGAACGCCGATGATCGGCACTCCCACCCATGCGCCTCTTTGCAGATGGGTGCCATCTGGTAAATCAAGACCCTCTGGATGGATGACTTCTTTCGGCATTCCCTTGGTAAACATTGTATGACATCTTACGTTCTCCCGAATAACGCTGTCAAAAAGGATGAGCTTGTTGAATGGTGCACTCGTGTTCCAATCATCTTCCGTTTTTAGAACGCCTTCCGCTTCGGCTCGGAGTGCCTGACATATCTCTAATTTCGGATCACAGTTTAGGATATCAAGTAAACAGTTGGAAGTCTGATTAGCGGTAGCACACACGGCTGTAAACGCCTGCACCCATGTTAGTAAAAACTTTACTCCGTAGGAAGCATGAGGTGCGGTGTTAATCTCTTACCGTCAACAGAAGCCATTCAGCAAGTATGTGAGGATCCTTAGCAGAGTCCAACGTTGTTGACTTTGCCGAGAGTCTTGCACACTGCGAGATGAAGCTCTCTCCCAGATTCTCAACACTGTCTCCTGAAAGCTGTCGCTCTACTTCTGGGACTAGCTTGTTCAAAGCCATCCGTCTATAGTAGCGGAGGGGCAGGTTGAAAATGGGAACAACAAGACGCTTGAATAACTTTGGAAGCTGGCCAATTACCAATGTCCCGGCTCCCATGGCGAGGCTATAGCGCTGGAAACATTTAAGGAAGGCGGGATCTCGACCTAACGACAACCCAAAGAACACTCGGGCTGTCACTGGCAGGATGATGTTCTGGATAGAGTCATAGACATGGATGGTCTTCGATTTATCAGGCGCCAAGTCGTTCGTGTCAAACACCTGGCCAAATCCACGTCGAATTTCTTCGTATATGGGCCCTTGGATGGCATCTAAGTTTCGCGTAAGGCTTTCGCGAATAACTCTCTCGAGAAAGAATTTGGTGGACTCAAAATCAATGCCCATGTGCAAGTATCCCGTAGCGTTTCTTTCTTCTCGTATGGTTTTACTCGATACCTTCGACTCCGGTTGTCCTGAAAACCATTTTATGTGTTCTGGTGGAAGCATCAGCTCCTGCTGGAAGCTAGGTTCATGCACTATAAATGATTGACCATTCCGCGAGTACTTAGAGTCCGAAGAATGTTAGCATCATAGTTACGGCCAGCTCCGGCTCTAGGAAGGTTGCTTTACTTGCCTGATTATAGCCGTTCAGCAGGGTGTTCATGCCATTTGTAAGCTGGCGAAGAGAGGCTCTAGCTGTCTTGAACCACTGGTCGTGAGCTACGTTAACGGGTATGGTATTGGGGAAGTCGTTTGATGCCAAATGAACGGTGTTTTGGAGGTGAGGAAGTAGGTGGTCAACGATGAGGAGATATGCAAGCCATAGCAAAGGCATAAGCACCAAGCAAGGCCCCCAGAGCTCCATGGAAAAATCAAGAGGCATCGCCGAGAGATAGCTTGCGTATATTGATTTCTCTAAATTCCGGTATGGGAAGGTAATTCGGCGAGGAGGTTTGGATTCTTTGCTTCTGGGATTCTAAACTCTTGTACTTCGGTTCCCTGAGTTGACCATCATATACCTTTCCGCTGTTTCACAACCTGTTATGCACCTCTCTCTTATTGAATACCCACATTAATTACCACCTATTCTTCATATTTTCCCGAACTAGATTCGCGGGACTCCACCGCGGGCCGTAATGTGTTTCGGAAAGTGTCCAATTTTTACCATTGCTGCTGTGTCAGTCAAGTCTGGACGGACCGAATAACAACCAGTGTGGCATGCCATGATCTCACTCAGCCAGTCGCATACCTCGCATAATTGGCAATTGTAATAACTAAAAAACCTTAGTTCCAATAACTGGTATAACCACGCCGGTGCAACATATACCACGAATTTCGCCATGTCGTCAGACTTGGTGTGACTTGGCCGTGCACCATACCGGCGTGGTCCTGGAGCCGCGGCGCTATCGTATCGAGAGTCGGGAATCGGTGCCGAAATCTTATACATATTATAGTGGGGGTCATTTCGTTTTACAGGTGAATATATTTTCAATGGTAGAAATGAAGTCTCAAATCTTCATGAGATTATACGATTGGGCGGCACCGGCTCCGAATCCCATGTATATGCATTTAACACCCTACACCGCTCTAATACGACGTGCCGTAAAGGGCTAGAGATATTGTCTATCTAAGTTTATCTCTTGATAGTGCCTATTTCCTAGGTCGACCATCATTAGAATGCGTCGCCCTATAAAAGGAACGTCAGCGGAAACTTCCATCTACGCGTTCTCAGTGCGTCGCGATACTTTCAAGACCAACTCAGGGGGCGAAAGGCTTACATAGCAACTGCAAACGTAATGATACCACCTCCCCTTCCTCGGCCACGGCTTCTCCCCCTTCTACTCTCCTCATAAGCGTATCGACCACTTGATCCATTATTACGACCTTGTATATAGTACCCGGGGTCAATGTTTCCTTGTGGATAGGATGGCTGCGGGTAGCCTGGGTTATAGGAGCCCTGAGCTGGAATTGGGGCAGGATTCCAGTTCGAGTTTGGAGGAAACTGACTTTGGCTGGGGGGATACTGACTTTGGCTGGGAGGATACTGATTTTGGCTGGGAGGATACTGATTTTGGCTGGGAGGATACTGATTTTGGCTGGGAGGATACTGACTTGGGTTTGGAGAATACTGACTCGGGTTCGGAGTATACTGACTTGGATTTGGTGGGTATTGATTCCAGTTTTGTGAGTAACGGTCTGGATCTGGAGAAGATCGATCTGAGCTTAGAGGTGATCGGACCGCGCTGTTCGGAGCTCGAGATACTGTTGCTGGAATATTCCCCTGTCGTGTAGAAGGCTGGGCAGGTGGGCCGCAGAGTTGGAGTTGGTTATTATCATCGATGGACTGTTGTTGTTGTCGGGCCCGCCCTTGATCGGGCGAGATTGTAGATGCAGAGTAAGGAGGGGGCGGGGATATGGGGTCGGCATTACCCCCCCGATTCACTTCATTGATCTCGTCGCAAGACGGTCGTCGTTTGCTCTTGCTAGGTATATCTTCTCGGTAGTGTTCTTTAAAAATTAGGCAGTTAACTACTGAGCTAAGACGAAATGATGTATGCCGAAATGCCTTAGAATAGGGGCGGCAAATTAGGAAATAATGGTGACATTAAATATAGAAAGATCTGGGTAAATATTGCAGCGACAGATTATGAAATAGTACCTTCATCTTCCCAGCTAGGTTTGGCGTTATACTCCTGGTTGTACTGCCCATTTTGATGAGAGGACGGTTGGTTGCGTGAACTACTTCCAATATTCTGCGTAGAGCTCATAATAAGATCTTTGAGAAGATTAATGGGTCCTCCCATGGTAATTATTTCCTTTAAGGGTATTTCGGAAGACTAAGAGGACTGAAGAGTTCCAAGTATCGTTCTAGGATGAGACCGGATAATTAGGAGAAAAGCGTGAGATTGCGACACAGCGCGGGGATCATTGAGAAGTAGGAGAGGTTAGGATCGAAGAATTTGGAGTGAAATATCAGGGAGAGTGCACTTTTAAACCGAATACCGTCACGTTTATCGCGCAGCTTACCTTTACTTCGCCTGGTCGATCGATCATCATTGATGAGGCTGTGACTGCCGTCAGTTGTGTGGGGCTGTGTGGGGCGTGCTCGAATGGAATTACTAAAGCCGGGAAGACAGTTGCTGAATGGAGCCATCCGATTCGACGCGGGTGGGTCTACGGTTTCTCGGGACTACCTACTTTACTTGTCAACAAACTAGACCGCTCTGCGACGCTTTAAACCGCCTTGAAAGGATAAATACCTTTTTGTACATATCCTAGGCACTTTGGCGACTTTATAGCTGAGTTAACACAAGCGTTCATGCGCACCTAGCTCGCATAGCAAATACATCTTCTAGCTCTACTAAAACCTAGTAGGCTCGCTGTGGGCCATAACTGGCTACTATTCTTACTCATTAGGGCTGACCGGTAAATCAGGGGAAGCTGCTTCTTGCCTAGTAGCAGTTTCTAGGTCTGTGTATATAACCTATCAATCTCTTTAATTCGCAACTCACGCGGCCGCCTGCCTGCACCTAACATATCGGGTATGGCCCCCGGTGTGCAAGCCAAATATGCTTGTTTGCTTTTACTAGCTCAGTCTCGCCTCGATTATTATGTTATATTACACATGGTAGAAAGACTCCTCTATGATGATAAATGGGAAAGGAAAAGTGTTCTCGTTTTAGACGTCCTTGCGAATCCATAGTTCGAACGCTCAATCCCGTCTTACACTGCTCAGCCCCTTCTCCCGAATTGCTTTCCTAATCTCTGTCTTGTCAAGTCCCACCCCGGATTCCATTGTCTGGTCGAAGACCTTGCGCCATCCCAAGGTATCGAGCAGCCAGACCAATGTAGCATTGGTGCCCAGCCATAGGTATTCTCCCTTGCCTGCTGCAGCCTTAGAAACAACTTGGTTCACAACTTGGCGTGCGAAGTCTTCTGGCTTGATACTATTCTGGACGTGGTGCTGAGTTCTTCCTTGAAGGCCGCCTTTGACATCAACATAGAGGCTGTCGTCTCCGATGGAGATCGTGTCGGCCGACATTAAACCGGTAGATACTTCGCCCATAAACAACGTCACAACTTTGATTCCAAGAGGGGCAAGTTCGATCCGGAGAGTGTCAGAGTAGGATGTAACAGCCGCCTTGGTGGCATTGTATGCGGCAGCGAATGGGTACGGTAGGCGCCCGAGGACTGAAGATGTATTGATAATAGTTGGAGGGACCTTGGAATCCGGGACAGAGGCTAGGAGAAGCGGCGTGAAGGCTGTCACCATGTCAAAAACTCCAAAGACGTTGGTGTCGAACATTTTTCGGACGCGAGTAGGGTCCGCCTCAATTGCAGGGGTTTCGAACACTACAGGCGGGCGTTGTTAGTACATACACGAATGGGGATTCGTTTAGGACGAGCGACTTACTTGTGCCGGCGTTGTTGAATAGTATGTCTAGCTTTCCTCCCGTCCTCTTCGTAATTTCCTCTTTCAAAGCTGCAATACTCTGGGCGCTAGTCACCTCCAGCGGCAGCACCTCAATGCCCTTCGCTTCTAGCTGTTGAAGGGAATTGGTCGATCGAGCGGTCGCAAAGACGCGCATGCCTCGAGCGGCGAACTCGAGAGCAAGAGCGTGACCGGCCCCGCCAGGCGAGCATCTATGAGGATATCAGAGTTTTGTCCTTTCTGGGCCAGATATCGTGGAGGGTACACACCCAGTAATGAGAATTGAGCGCTTTGGAGACGAAGACATGTTGGATTTATAGGAGTTGGCTGGTTAATTCGGCGTTTAAAATGCTCCCCAATTGTGTTGTAGATATACTGTTAGTGCAAGGTAACTATTTGAATTGAGCTTGCTGTGATTGAAGAATTGGTAGAGATGATTATTTGGATTAGCACCTCAACGATGAAGCGATATCCCCTAGACTATATATACAAATAAACTTTTGTTCTCTTCGACACGTATGCTGTGATGCAGCCGGAATTGCACTGCATCAATGTATGCCGCAAGCGCCAATGATTTACAATCCCCACCAAGTCGAGGTGCAAGCGTTGGGCTGAGTAATGAGTGAAACCTTCGCAATGTATTTTTTGATTAGTGATTGAGCTGGACCGAGGAGCTAAAAACTCGGTACTCTGATTCGTCGCAGCCGTGCACGGCTCATGATTATGTCACGATTCCCGCCGTTATGATAGGTCCCTTGCTATATCGTGCAAATTCAGCACGGACGCTACAGATGGGAGTTCAAAATACACCTAGAAGCTGGGCATTGGCATGAATAGTAATCAAGCCGCAAAAATGCCAGAATGTTACCTAGATTGGGCTGCCGCGGCTCGACGCTCCATAATCTTTCCTTGCATACGAGATCTCGTAATATAACAGACTAGCTAGAAATGATAAGGTTACTATATGGAAGAACGGCTTGCTCTGCATCACAAGCTTCTAGTTCCAACCCGAGAGAGGCGCATCCGGAGTAGAGCCGTGCAAGCTCAGAATTACCCATGTAGTCCCACCTCTCTAGCTGATGGGTTGAGCTTGGTCGCCTGGCTAAGAGGAGACGACTAAGCGCCAGGGGGGTTCTAGAATGATCCCGATTGGCAAGGGCTAAGTGTGGTCGAGATAGGACCAAGGCGAGGGAGCAGGGTGTAGCGGAAGCTGCCACGTACCCGATATGGACGCCTAGCAGCGGGATGTCTGTGTCAGCGATAAGATAAGATACTCGCTATGAGATTGGGATTTGCCTCAGCTGCAGCTATAAGTAGCGGCGGATCCAGCGATGCGCTGTAGCCAGCTGGTCGGGTAGCAGGAATAGTACGATCTTGTTGATTGTCTTGGCTGTAACCGCCATTCATAAACCATTTTTCAAATGCAGCCAGACCTTGCGCAAGCCCATTACCCTCGTCGTACGGCAGAAGAAGCCCGAAGCGTAACCCAATCCAAATGGTACCAGCTCAGTTGTCTATCTACATATCTCTTCATACTCCATCTATACCTAAGGACGACGTTTCACCGGTGCCCTAAAACCTCCCATTCGGCTGCTCGACTTAAAAGATCCAGTCAACATGGACTCGGAGCTAGAGCGCATCTGGCTGGACGAAGATAGAACCTTTGCCCGAAAGCGCATGTTTAACAACTTCAAATGCTAGCTCGAATCATTGGCGATGCCTGTATACTCTGTATATCAGAGAGTCATTCTTGAGGACATAGGAACGTGCCTAGTTAATAAGGTATGTGTCCGCAAGAATCCACTTACCTCGAGCTATTTGTTCGGCAGGAATAGGGATGTAGCTCATTGTAATGTTTCGAATTCCGATACGACGGGTCGCCAGAGCAAGCAGAGTCCCAGAGGGGGACAAAATTTCAGTGATTATATTGCATATCCTCTGTGTGCCCATGCCATTCTGCCCCTAACCTCCATAGTCGTAGTCGCTGAGAATCGCCCGTCCGGTCACTACCGTGCCTCGTCCAGAGATCTTTACACTTGTTAAAGATCCCACAGATATAGTCGCGTTAGATTCAAGATCAATAATTGCGTATTTCGTCGTCGATCCTGGCAACACTTCATCAAGAACATCCACGCTGACGTTATTGGACAATATATTATCCAACTTGCTTTGCTTAGAGATACCAAAAGTAGAATTGCGCATATCAACTTGATTTTCTATCAGCTAAACAACATATGCTTGCCCTCGGAGGCTTGTTGGTTCAAGATTAGATGTGGATTCTCTGCTAAAGTTCAACGCGAGTACCGGGGGATCGCCTGCACAGCGGGCAAGAATGTCGGATACATCGAACGAATGTCGCCGAAACTCGTTATTGGTGTTGCTAACAGCCTGACCACAAAGGCCGGCTGCTGTATACATATCAAACCCTTCGAAGAGTAGGTATGTGGAAACGCTCGAGTCTGCGAGGAGGTCGTTGATAGGATCAGACATGTAAGTTGAGTGGTTGTGTTGGGTCCAGCCGAGGTCAACCCTATTCGTCCTATTGGAAGGGTCTCCGAGAATAGCCGTCACGTAGAGATTCCAATGCGACATCGAATGAACTGAAATGTTCAATACCGGGTTTTGAACCGTCCAGCGATTGCCGAGTATATTAATTATCGACTGCGCCGAAGTAAAAGCCGCGAATCCCGCGAGATGATTTTGCAAAGACATGCTGAAAGAAGGCTAGGCGGAGAGGTTCTTGTTAGGGCATAGATGAGCTGTCTTATTCCGACCATGTTTAGCCCTGAGGGCGGGCTTGCGTAAAGGATGGCACAAGAGAGGATGCAGTTATATATAGGCATCTTGAAAAGCATGGAATGCCCGTTCCTCCTCGTATAATCTCCCTTAAACTGACCGCTAGGAGGGGCAGCCCGCGAATAGGTTAAATCAGGTCGTCGCACTAGGATTACTTCACATCTCGACAAAAGCAGTCGCTTCTTCGTATAAATTCGCATTCTTACTTGGTTGGGTTATCCGCCGAGGAAGGCTTTCTGCAATAAGGGACTCTGGGGCCACTGCGCTTAAGGATGACTAAAGGTCTGAGAATGTAGTCAAAGCTTAGCTGCCCATGTGCGGAGCTTCTCTAGTACCTGCCGTGTTCGGAACAGGCCACCAAATGAAAGACGCCTCAAGTATAGACTCCGCGAGCTAGCCTCCTTGCAATAGTCATAATAGGCCTACCCGGCGTGACTGGCTCATTGCAGCCCCCAGAACCTAAGATTATAATTACAACGCATCATGAGCTATACTAGCAGTGATGGCTGTCGCAGCCCAACAGCTCGATTTGACGACCTCGCCGTCTATATCGCATAACATATCACAAAGCAGAGCAGAGAGGACTTCTCAAGCCGGTGTCTGGTACAGGTTAGGCCCTTCACAATCTACCAGCGATTGGCATTTGTCTCGCCTATTGACATCACTCTATCCTGACAAGCGGCAAGCATCTCCCGCCGGTTTCCTCGGTGTTGGAAGTAGATGCAAAGAAGAGCATACTCTCTCCTTGGGACAATCAAGCGTCCCAAATCGCAGTGCTCAGTTCTAGTATCTCGTCTCGGGGCCAAAGCAAGAAAATTGGCTCACGTAGGAGGGAGGTGGGCTTATTTGTTAAAGCTGGTGGGCCGATTAGCTGTCCCCTAGTTATGCCAAGACCTTTGTTCCTGGTGTCAATCGTACACGGTATGTGCAGAACAGGGGACAGGATTGCGAGGTTAGACCCATTCTAGGGTAAGCTAGGGAATCGGGTGTCCGGGTGCTCCGTAGCTTCCGTGGGGTGGTTTTACGCTACGCTGTTTATAGCAATTTCTTTATCTGCGGGGAGTGCCGCTTATCTGCCGCTCCTAGTCTACGCCAGGGTATAAAACTCGCGCTCCTACAGTGGTATTAGTAGGAGTACTGATAAGGCACTCGGTACCACCGGCCTGCTTGGCGTGGGGAGGAACGACCAGCGGGTGATTTATACGCCTTGGGACAATAAACCCTGAGTCCCAAATAAGGAGATCATTGATGCTAATTCCTCTTATTCCACATTTCATTCAAGTGGGGGCTTACAAGCAGCTACCCATAGTAAGCGACCGAGACGCGGCGAACACGCGTCCGGGCAAACAAGGATGTTAATATCATGTTATTTCGTATCTTGAATGAAACGTACCATGCAGGTAAAGGCGATAAGGCCTGTACCTGAGGCGAATTGCTCCTTGAGGATTTGGAGATCGTGTTAAATAGAGACCCCGTCCTGCTCCCGGCCTGTCTGGTCGCGTGTTCTTTCCGAGCGGTGAGAAATTGGCACCCTGGGCTGCCGACGAACATCTGCCATTGAGAAAATTCGCCTGTCCCTCGAAAGTGGACGAGATGTCGAGCTCCGAAGAGAAGAAGGATGGTCCCCCCGACATTGACCACCACGCCGCCCAGGCTGTCGGCGGGGAAGAGCTTTTGGGCGAGATTTACGATGAACGCTACGAGTCGACGCAGAGGGGCCTCAAGTCTCGCCATGCACAAGTCCGTCTCGCTTTTCTTCCCACGATCCAGCTGGGGAGAAGATTTTTTTTGGCTAACCTCGGGCTATCGGATTGTAGATGATTGCGCTGGGCGGCACCATCGGCACTGGGCTTTTTGTGGGATCTGGTCAAACTCTCGCGCGGGGTGGCCCGGCATTCATTCTTGGCGCTTATCTGTTCATGGCATTTGCAGTATGGTCGGTGGTCTCGGCTATCACCGAAGTGGGAGCTTATCTGCCGACTCCGGGTAGCTCTATGAACCTCTTTGGCCACCGATATGTGTCACGATCGCTCGGTTTTGCGATGGGTTGGCTATATTTTTATTCGCTTGGGATCCTAGTTCCGTACGAAATCACCGCTGCGGGCCTCGTCATTGAGTACTGGAACCCGCCAGTAAACATTGCTGTTTGGATCTCGATCATGATCGTCGTCATTGTCGGTCTCAATGCTCTGCCAGTGCGGTTCTACGGCGAGACCGAGTTTTGTGGGTCCTTCCTCTGGGAGTATCTGGGAATCGACACTGACTATTACAGGGTTCGCTTCTACCAAGGTCATAATGATGATCGGTCTGATTTTCGTATCGGTGATTCTGTTTTTCGGCGGAGGACCAAATCACGACCGCCTCGGCTTCCGCTACTGGCAGCACCCCGGAGCAGCGAACACTTACCTCGCAGAGGGCAATACCGGACGCTTCTTGGCCCTGCTGTCAACTGTTGTGCTATCCGCCTTTCCATTCACCTTCGCCCCCGAGCTGATGATCGTTACTGCTGGCGAGATGAAGAACCCTCGGAGAAACCTTCCCATTGCAGCCAAACGTTACGTCTACCGCCTGTTCTTTTTCTACATCGTTGGAGTTCTCGCCATTGGGGTTACTTGTCCATCGGATGACCCACGCCTTACCAGCGGTGGAGCTGGGGCAGGTGCATCTGCCTATGTGATTGGCATTAAGAACGCTGGTACGTATCCCCTGGCCTTGGAGACTGCTTTCTCGGAGCCTAATGGTTTCAGGTATTGCTGGCCTGGACTCGGTTATTAATGCAGGCATTATTATTTCCGGCTGGTCTTCTGGCAACTCCTTCCTATACCTCTCATCACGGGCGCTGTATTCTCTGGCATTGACCGGCAATGCACCCCGGTTCTTCAAGGCATGCACCAAGAATGGTGTTCCCTACCGCGCAGTGGCCGCATCGTCTTTGTTCTGTGCGCTTGCATATCTCAACGTCGGCACATCGTCATCAGTTGTTTTTAACTGGTTTGTTAGCTTGGTTCGTACTCCAGTATCCTTCGCCATTATTGTTTTTTCTTTCATTGCCGTCGTATTACGCCTCCAGTGCTGTAATCTGCCTATACTTACGCCTTACTAGACCAACACGTCGGGTTTTATCTCGTGGATATGCTGCTGTATTGTATATCTGCGGTTCCATGCTGCATGCAAGGCTCAAGGCATTACCGACCTGCCATACCGGTCCCGCTTTAACCCTGCCTACGCTTGGTTCGCGATCGTCGTTTTCACTCTCATGACTCTGCTGAACGGCTTCACTGTCTTTTGGCCGCAGAATTGGTCACCATCCGGCTTCCTAACTTCATATATCGGTATTCCAATATTCCTTGCGTTTTATTTTGGCCACAGAGTATACTTGTGGAAGGAAGGCTGGGCGTATCCCTCGAGCGAGGTTGATATGGTTACTGGTTTGGATCATGTGCTAAACGATGAACAACCACCAAAGCGGCAAGGTCCTATGCCTTGGTATATGTGGCCTACAAAGATTTGGGCTTGATGATTGTAAGTCATGAAGCAAAGCCACTAGGTGAAAAGGGGAAAAAATAAGGGAAGCGGCCTCATTCGCCATTGTATTGAATAGGTAGTGTTTAATACTATCGTTGCTAAGCTGCAGCACACCCCCAGGCTTGCTATCAAAGCTCACTTTTAGAACATAAATTAGGAAGATCACACAGCCTTGGCTATATGTGATACAGGCCACTGAATTTAAAGATTTCTTCTTAGGAGGTAAATCTCGGATTAAATTGTGAAGAGGCCCATGTAAAACTATAGTAGAGTGCGAGATAACAGAGTGGAGGCAGGGCATAGGGGGAAAAAAGCTGGTAATGCTACGGCATTTGGGCAATTTAATGGTATCCCGGTAGATCGTGGGAAAAGTTTGGGCGATGCTTGGGTTTCTGATCCTCGGGTATGAGGGTTTTATGTTTTCGAATCCAAATATTACACTGTCTCGATGAATATGTTTAGAAAAGGACGGTATTGCCAGTGGTGGTTATAAGTAGGTGGCCTTTATTTCTCCAATAGGCGCCCAGCAAGATATCATAACTAACACTATTGCTAGCTTGTTGTGTGACTCTACTACGATGCTATAATAACGCCTCGCCTGTTGAAACAGATAGTTGTTTGAGGTGACATTCTATAGATCCTGGCGCGGAGCAAGGCCGGTGAATTCGGCTTGGTCGCCAGTGGCTGATGCAGGGTCGTAAAAATATTCTCGAATTTATTAACAGTACTATGACAAACCTAGGCGTAGTTAAGCTACGCCCAAGCAAAGTGTTCTAAATGTAGACAAATATCTCCAGTGCCTCTCTTTGCCACCTGCAGTTGCTCAGCAGCAACAGCGTTTGAAACGTCACTCTGCATGCTCAGTGGCCCACACACAAAAACACCCAAGGTCTGGCCGGAGCCGATTAGCCCAGCCTCCTTCTGCACCACAGCCTTTAGATCTGGCCTTGTGTCGAAATGAGTAATGCTTTGGGTTTCCTCCGAATGGAGTTGTTCTGGGGCATCTCGATCCGGTGCCGGATCAGCTCGTATGTCGACCCGGTCTGTCATTTTCTCAGGTTCCTCTGTTGCTTTGAGAAACTGCCCTGCAGCGCTCGAGTCGTCCTTGTTCGCTTGTGACCCTGTGTAGTATAGCTCAATCTCCAGAGCCGGACTCCCGACTAGCGACAGCGAGTCAAGCAATTGCCGTACTTCGGCTTCGAACCATGACGTAGTGAGAACATCTCGTGTAACCAAAATAAGTCTGAGGGATGGGTGCGAGTCCGTCTTACCCATCCCGTCTTTCTCCAGCTTTTGCGAGAAAGCGACAAGAAAGGGGAATACCCATCCGGCTCCGGAGCCGCCAGCGATCACCAGCATGCGCTGGCTGTTCTTGATAGCGCTAGCGTCGACACCGCCATAGGGGCCATCTAGTAACACTCTCACCTTGGATGCCGGGTGAGATTCAACAAAACGCGCCAGCCGAGCCGTGAAACCACCCCGCGGCCTGATGTACAAGACCAACTCACATCCGCCTGATGGATCTGAAGCGTTCGGGAGCGGGAGAGAACATGCGCTGAACGGGTGAATTGTCCAAGCATGCATGCCGAGCGTCATGAAACGCACAAAGAAATGCTGTCCAACCGTCCATGTTGTCTTCACTGGTATGCCCACTCGAACAAAGCCGTTCGAAGCCAGGCTAAGTTCCGCACGATGGTTTATGCCGTGTTCGAAGTATACCCGAATTTGACGATATAGCCAAGATAGGGAGTATATGACTCCGGTGGCGGCGAAATAATCCCTACAAACTGTCAGCTGCCGGACTTCCTGCGGTAGTTGTAAACCACGTACCATGCTGTTAATGTCGCATCGCAATGGAAGAAAAGGAATAGCATAAATACTAGCCCTGCCACGAAATGGGAGAACTTGAACCACTCATAGCAGTAGTTCCTATTTAATCGTTAGCTATCCATAAAGCTAACTCATAGTAGATGGTTTTTGGGGGGTTTTTTGGGGTTTTTTTTTTCTTACCTCAGGGGACCCCAAGAAGCAAAAGTCAGCCACGCCTGGGCAAGGAGCGCCACTACTCCTGTCCAGTAAAATATCATGGCATTCCACATATCCGCCATCATGTTCATTTGGAAGTTGTACACGATAAACGGGAAGGTGTGAATGAGTGCCAGGACGAAGCACGCGTACGATATCCACCGATGAAATACCTGAAGCCTCTCGTACGACACGCCTGTGAAAAAGCTGATTGGATTGCTCTTCCCCGCCGTGGCGAAAATGAAGGGCAGACACGCTAGCGACATCCAGCCTGTTCTGGTCGCGATGGGCGGGGATGAGCCGTAGTCTACCTCATCCGTGTTGGGCCAGTAGTACGGTTTCGGACCGAGCGTCATGCAGAAGAAGAAGATCGTGCCCACGGCTCCCAGTATCAGAAGGCCAACTGGCGCTGAGTTCCAATCGAGGAGGGGTACGCGGATCATTCGGTAGGATAAATATCGATAAAATGCCCGTGTTTTGGTTACGGCTCGCGCCTGTAGAATGCTCTTTGGAAGAATGTTGCCTGCAACATGACCTACAGCGAAAACGGCGATGACGGCAAGAAAGAGGGCGACGGTGGGCAGAGCGTATCTGTGGTCGGCTTCGTACCTAGCACACTCGTCAGTGAACGCTCGCATCTCCTAAACGCGCCTACCTACGCCCGCCCCCTTTAACATACCAGAACACCCAATAGCCCTGCTGGAAGTCACATTGGGAGGTTTCGTTCAAAGTACATTCGTATTCTCGGTAGTTGCCGGAAAACACCAATGGCATATCCAGCCATGGCGTATTGCGTCGAACGTTTGAGCTCTCCATTTTGGCGGGTATGTCGACAATCCCCGGGGCTTTGCGTTGAAAGAACTGCAATTGGCCTCCGGATCAGCAGCAAGAAGGAGAAATAAATGGTTGGGTACCACATTGAGATTAAAGCAGTTGCGACGGATCCTGTAAGTTCTGTACAGTAGCTGTGTGTGGGGCAAAAACGCTCTCGAATGTGCGCATATTTGCGCAGGTTTCTGGTGCTCTGATTGGCACGTCAACTATTGCTCGCCCAATCAAGTACTGAGGGTTTCAAGTTTTGCTCTAATTAGCGCTAGTATGGTTGGACTGCTGTAGAAAGACCCTTGCAACTCCGTTAAAGCTTGAAACGCTTAACTCTTTCAGGTCAGGCATGTGCAGCAAAACCCACTTCGCTACGGAGTACGCACTACCTTTGGACAATCTCACAAAAACCAATGAAAAGTTCGGGACTAAAATTCTTGGGAATAACCCCCTCAGAACTCTCGAGGAACGCATTACCCCCCGCTGCCCCCCCTCTCCCCCCAGCATCTAATTTGTTACATCAAGACGCTATTGATCGATATATTTCGCATACCTAATGAACCACTGTGCGACGTAATAATGCCATCGAAGAATATCCTAATGGGGACGCGATGCACGACGCGTCACCCACAACACCAAAAGTCACCGAAAAAAAACACACCTCACACACGCTGGCTTCATTACCCAGTATTAACCCATGGGTATACACCCATGAAGCCCACACCACCCTTGTGTACGACAGAGTTACACAATCGAGGCATATAACGTAGGTAGGTATACGGCGCATAGATTAAGGTGTGAGAAAACGAACAGCAAGGTCGGGCGGCCTGCTATCTAGAAAGCTAGCTAATTAGATCTGTTCCTGGCCCACTTGTGGGCTGGTGATGGCACTGCATATGGCCGAGAGCTGTGAAGGCGTAATGAATACCAACTAACCAACCAGCAAAATCTTAGAGCATTAGGATATCTCTGTGGCCGCTCTCCCGGACACTACTGAAATACCTCCGTTTCCCAGTGTTCGTCCTTGATACAAACTCGGCGAGGTAGTGTTGTGGCTCCGGACAATGCTCTCCTTCTTCGAAACACAGAAGACATAGATCAAAGTCATCCATATTGCAGACAAAACAATGATAATAGTGTTTAGCGCTTAGTCTGCCGCAGCGATCGCAGCATAATCTGTTGGAAAACTGTCTCCAGTAGTCCTCCGGCCTGGTTACATAAGTTGATGGACTCTGCCTCCCATTCTCTGAGTCAGTCGGAGCAGGAAACATATCCAAAAGCTCCCATGCCGTAGATCGATCTTTGGGTAGTATCTTGCGACACGATGAAATAATGGCCCTCATATATTCCGGAATAGTCGAACCTATCGCGTCCAATTGTAGGAGGGGGAGCGGGATTGAGTGGGCGTATGGTTCACTGCAGACTGCTCCAACTTCGCTCGCACACCCGACTGTCTTGCAGTATGGGTAATGCCTTCTATCGGGGAAGGGCTCGTAGGAGACTATCTTCCAGAGAAAATCTCCCAGTTGATACAGGTCAGTGTGGGGAAGCACTCGCATTATTTCGCCAGACGATGAAAACAGCCCTCCATGGTTCTCTGGAGGCACACCGCTTAGTCTTTGTTCGGAGGCAAGGAAGTTCCTTTGAAAACGATCATATAGTACGGCATTGTCGGTGCTGTCAACAGCAGCTCCGTTACTGAAAGTCTCAGCTAGAGAACCAACGACCAATTGATGCGAGTGCATCTCGGCGACGATCTGCACGAGCTGCCGGCACCATTTCTCGCGCCGTGGCATGGAGATGGGCTGTTCCAATGTCTTAGCCTCCGCCATCAAGTCTAAGAGTGGACCCTTGGCAGGCAGCTCCCGTAAGAAAGCAGTTATGGTGTTATTTTCGTCCATAACAAAGCCGGCAAATATTGCATATCGTCGATTGGCCGTCAAGTAATGAGCGACTTGGAGGTTGTACAGCACCAAATCAATGAGAGACTTGCTGGAACCAAATTTGCTAAGCAACAACCAGCGAGAATCTAGAAACGCGATAAACCAGTTCCTCGGCTTTTTAATTGTATAGGTACCGGGTATCGGCTGCTGGATGATCTCTCTCTCGTCGTATATGGGGTATACCATAGGGCAGATCTGGTGGCGCAGCCAGTTGTTTGTAAGCTCTCTAAGATATGCTCCAGCCTCCGAAACCGGCAGCTGTGTCTTCTCGACCAGCGACTTTTCGTTCATTGGCGTCAAATTGGACTGACCTCCCAAATAAAACATCAGATGAGAGTCTTGGTACAGATCCGAGGGACATTGCTTGAGATACTGGGAAATTCCGTCATAGATTTCCTGAGGAACACTGAAGCCACGGTCCAAGTTCAATGCTGATGGTGACAGAGACAGAAACTCGAATCCACCTCCTAGGGGTTCTGGCAAAGTATAGCGAGCATTCATTAGTCCGAGTGCAGCTCGAAGTATCTCTCTCATAGGCATTGTAGATAACCATGTCCAAAGTAGGCGCGCCATTATCGACGATGTATGTCTCCGGGAGGAACGAGGGCAGTTTTTCGAAAGAGCTCGCGGGTCTGGGGACTTCAACAGTGCGAGCAAAATTCGTGATTTGATTGGAACTGTCGTTTTTGCTTCTTCGCAAATTATGGTGACTCGGAGCTTCGATTGTCATGGTACCGGGATTTTGGGTCCCGAGCACAAACCTGGTACGTGTCTGGTCAAACTTATCTCCGAATATAAGTATTGGCAAGTTGAGTTGGCCCGTGGATACACTAGAGCGGCTATCGTCAGAAGTGTACATTAGATATTATGATAAACTGGCAAATCCCACAAGAGATCAATACTCAGAGCATCACGCAAGGCTTCCCTGGCCACGCTAAGCCTCGCCCCAAGGCGTTTCACTTCATCTCTGCACCGTAGCCAGTTAAGGCGGCGAGAGTAGGGGAATTTCCGCCCAGCCCCTCCTTCAATGAGCTTGACGGTGATAGTTTCGTTCAGGTCGTCTAAGGCCTCTCGAGCGTTGGACACTGCCAAACGGACGGTGCTACCTGTGGAATCTGTCGAGCTCGATTCTGCAACACGTAGTATCTTCTCAAAAAGTACAAGTTGCTCCTAAACATTGTCAACGACAGAACCTTATGTAAACTAGGTAGAGATATTCCTCGCCTGTAATATTTTGATCTCCTCGGGCATTCGGTACAAGTCCATACAAAGCTGTACAGCACCTTGTGTTGCTTGAAGCAGAGTCCCCACGCTGGCAAGGAGACCTATAATCTCGGACATTGCGACACATGACTTTACTATGTGGATTCCGTGTACGCATGTATGTTTTCTGAGGATATTGTGATGGGTACGTCGGAGTTGAAAATTTGAAATCTGCGGCTGAAAACCTGCGTACCTACTTATCTTTCGAGCGGGGAAATGATGGAAGGTGCACTTTTAGTTTTGCCTCTCTTTATTGGCTATTAGCATTAGCGTCGCTTCCGTGTGGTTATGGCTCTTTGATCAAGAGTATACTACTCATCTTGGTTCAATATTAAACTACAGGAGTATTGGCAACTTTCCTAACCAATACGAGCAACGTCGCTGTTGATTCGGAGGCGTATTTCCCGCGTGCCCTAGCGCTGCCTGCAGAGAGCACTTGACGGCCTGGAAGCTCGTATGGGCGGGTAATAGCACCCCCCTTGGCTCGAGCTTAGCAGCTGTTCTCTACTATTGGATGGATTTGTCGTTACCGTACCAGTAGCTTTTCCTTCTATTGCTACTTAATCGAAGTAGCAGTGGTGGAAGGAAATTTGTCTGGTATCCCAGCCGGTGGTGAGACTAAGATGCCCCGTTCCTATTTCGACAAACCAGGCACCATTGAGCCAAGCCACCATGCAGCGAACCTCCTTCATTAGTCTCAAACAAATATGCATAGCCTGGATTGATTCCACATCAATTTCCATCAAATTTCCTCTTGCTAAATTCAACCAGATCATTGTAGCCCTCGTCGGGTTGACTACCGAACCGGGAAACTGGACATTTTGGATGGGCCCGGCTGAAGGCTGGAGCCAATTCGTAAGATGTGGAATCAGACTAACATTAGTATTTCTATTAGGTAAAAAGAATCCAGCGGCCATGGCATACGACAGGGACTACGACTAAATATTCCTGCCAATCCATAGTAAAGCGTCAATCGGACGGCACATCCGGGGTGTTGAACCCCGTTGGTGCTAAAAGCCTACCTCGCTATGTGATTCCTTCGAACCATTTCCAGTATTCTTTCATGACCCAGCCCCCCGACCACATCGTCTTACTGCCAAATGATGATCTTCGGACAATGATGAGAATATCAGCATGCTGCTTACAGCCTCATTTATGCTAGCTCAAAATAGCCAAGGTACCTATCTTAAAGTTTATCTCCTGCTAGATATTGTTCAAGTATTTAACGAGGTGTCCGCCTCCCACCGGGAGACGAAGAAATCCGATTCAAGCACTTCAGCATTCCTCTCTAGCCCAACCTTTTCACACATCAGAAACAAACCGGCGCAAGAAACAAATCGCATTACTAGTAATCTGACTTCTTCAAGATGAGACCTCAGTCGCTAGTTCGTTTGGCCGCCATAGCTGCCCTGGGAGTTGATGCCGGCCCTGCTACAAACGGAACCCTTTGCAAGCCTCCCCGAGGCGAAGTTGGTGCTGTATTTGCACTGGATAACGTTCCTGAAGACAACCGCGTTATCGCCTTTTCCAGAGATGCTTCTGGCAAGCTCACGGAAGTTGGCCAGTTCTCCACCGGGGGGCGAGGTCAAGGCGTCGATTTCGACACGCAGGGAGGTCTGCAACTCAGTGCCGACAACCGTTTCCTTTACGCGGTTAGCCCAGCTGACGACAAGATCACGGTTTTCCGGGTCCAAGGCTCGTGCCTCGAAAAGGTACAGGAGGTCTACGCCGGCGACCAGCCACTCTCCATATCACTGAGCGGCAACGGCTTTGCCTACGCCTTGGACGGCTCGGTCGCATCCACTGGCATCTATGGATTCAAAGTCGACGGCTCAAGTGGCTTCTTGACCGCGCTCAGTAACACTACGATTGCCACAAGTACGCCGATTGGCGTGCCGGGCACCGTGGTCTTCAGCCCTGATGGAACCTCCCTAATTGTCACGAATAAAGTCGGCAGTAGTATTGACGTCTTCTCTGTTGGCCCGAATGGTATAGCCAAAGGCCCAATCACTACGTCGCAGTCTTCCGGACCGCGTCCCTTTGGAGCAGTGTTCAATAAGGCCGGCGACCTCTTCGTCGTCGAATCTGGTCTCCCGTCTCTCAACAATGCGGGCCTGTCGACATACCATCTGACTTCCGAAGGGCAGGCTAGCCTATCTCCATTGACCCGATCTGAAAAGAATTTGCAGACCGACGGCTGCTGGGTAGTCGTCACGCCGAACCAGCAATATGCATACACCGCGAGCTTTGTGACTAGTGCCATATCTAGCTACGCCATCGGCTCAGACAGTACTGTGAAGCTGCTTAACGGTACTGCCGGGCTTCCAGGAAATACTAGCGAACCTGTTGACCTTGGATTAACGAAGGATGGCAAATTCTTGTACAATCTACTTCGGGGAACCGGTGCTATTGCGGGCTGGGGAATCAAGGAGGATGGATCTCTCAACTTTCTCGGTATATTCGGAGAACACCAAAGCCTGCCGGCGAACAACGGTGTGTCTGGATTGGCAGTGTACTAGGTCCATATTACTCGTGGGAGAACAAAATTCCCAGGGTTCGATAGCCGAGTGCAGCGGCATACTAGAAGCATCACACTAAGCCATGAGTATCCACGAAGATTTGACGGTGCTAAATCGATACAAAAAGCTATATCAATATCTTTAAAATAAGCGACCCTACGCTTCGCTTCGGGGCTGATTTCCTCTAGCACACCCTACGCTACGCTTTGGGGCGCTAGAGCTGACCTTCCCGAAGGCCATATCTAAGTGCTGGAGGAAATAAGTCTGACCTTTGGTATATAGAACCAGCGTAGCCAGCAGCGATCCGGCGACTGCGGCCGGCCCTCCGCAAGCTCCGGGGTCCTCATGCGCCGATCTATTAATTTATATACCCTTATTTGTAGCGATCTGGCGACTACAGCCAGCCCTCCGCAAGCTCCGGGGGCCTCGTGCGCCATGTCTAGATATAAAGCAGATAGGCCTCGCCTCTAGCTCGGCCCAGGCCAGCGATCCAGTCAGCCAGTATGGCTACACTCGTAGCCACGCCAGTCATCCAGCCAGCGATCCAATTGGCCGGTGATCTAGCCAGCGATCCATCCACCCAGCGATCTAGCCAGTGTAGCCAGTATAGCTACACTTGTAGCCACACCAGTCATCCAGCCAGCGATCCAGCCAGCGATCCAGCTAGTATGATAAAGGGGGAAAGAGGAGGAAAGAGAAGGAAAAACGAGCCACGAGGGCAGAAATATAAAAGCTCTTGTAGCGAGATTAGCCAGCCAAAGCCAGGGGTAAAAGCTAGATCCATTATTTAGTGGATAAAACTGCTCGTGAGCCAATTCACGAAGACTGTAAGTCGTATCGTACCCTGTTTCACTCAGGGGTTGATTTTTTAAGCCAATCCGCGTTGGCTGCAGCGCAGGGAAGCTGTTTTTTGGGCCAATTACAGCGCAAAGAGCCACTTTTTAATGGGGTAAAAAGCTCGTGAGCCAATCCACGAAGAGAGCGATTTCGCCATAAGTTTTAAGCGATTTCGTCATTAATTTTTTTTTCAGGCGCCGTAATAATGACCTTCGGTCAGATAATCCAGTAGCAGTCTGCCAACATCGATATTTTATCTTAAGGGCGGGTGTTCTCTGCGGTGATCTTATTTATACCCCACACTACCCAGAATGTCCACAGAGAACCTGTTAGCCCGAAGGCCAGCCTATCAACCTCCTTTCGAAGCCGTCACTAGTTGTTATTCTGTTTGTAATTTTCCCGTCCCATCCCGGCAGTAAGCTGCCAGCTGTCACGTTTACGGCTTGAGAACACGGTAGTTTCGCTGCGTTATATGCTGTGTCTGGCAAAACCCTCAACCCTTCGTGGTCCCCGAACCCCCTGAGGTAGTACTCACTAGGACCGTCAACAGAACCCTCGACGTCTAGAGATTCGGTTGCCTCATCTTCGAGCTGATTATCGACTGGCCTCGCTTCCGCGTACTAGGATCCGAATTACTAATGACGATCATGTCCTTTCCCTCTCGGGCTACCTCGCCCCTCTCCCTAACCACCTCTACCGGCACTAGAAGAGCTCCTCGTTATACTTTATACCAGAGGGGAAGCTCTTCGAATACTGACTCGGAGGAGTCAAGGAAAGGCAGGAACCGCTCATAGTAGAGAAACTATCGATAGAGGAGTTACCTTATTTGACGAGGCAGCTCCCGATATTAACAGGGAGGAAGCCACCAAAACCAAAACGCTCATCCGACGGATGTTGCATTCTGATCCGGCCAAGAGACCTTCGCCTGCAGATACCCTGCGTGATTCTTGGTTTTGTGAGGTCTCTTGCTGGTAGCATAAGTAGAGAAGGTAGCTTTCAAGATACTTGTCACGGAAATCTCGAAACTGATGAGAAAGCTGCAAACATTACGCAATATTACTAACGTCACGTTGATTAAGGCTTCGAGTGTTATTTGTGTGCTATATAGTCTCTCATCTCAAAGACTCGGAATTTAAATGCTGTAATTTCTTTTTTTCTTTTTTTTTTCCCATTTCTTTGGTGCAGAAAGAGGAGGGGGTGGCGGGGAGGGGGCGCTTAGTTGGCTCAGTAAGAGTGAGCTTCATAATTCCGACCTCCTCTAATCTGCAAACCCGTTCATCCAATTGTAAGCTTCGACTGCCTTAGTCCAACCACACTTTTTTTGTTCTGCGAATGAAAGCCTTTTAATTCAGGCCCTGTGGCGCTTGTTTCCTGCAGGCTGTTTTCAGCTCCCAGTTGTGGCGGGCTACAGCCTTGCTGCGGCATACCCGTGATAGCCGGAACAAAAATCATGCAACCTGCATAATATTGATGCTGAATATGATGGTTAATCTGCCGAGCCTTACGGACGTTTCCGAGCATGTTGAACCTCTCTGATACCTAGTTCAAGTCCCAATTTCCCACCCCGCCGCCTTCTGGCGCTCTTTCTCCGCCCCGCCTTCGCCATTTTAAGCATCATCGACAAGCACAAAAGTTGACACTTTAACTACCTTCCAAATCAACTCAAATATCAAGATGAGCTCAAGTACTCAACCGGAGGCTTCCGATAAGAAAAGGTTCTCCCTGACCAGGCTAACTTCACGACTTTCGAGCCTTGGGAAGTCGAAGGGCATAAACGGCGCCGAAGCAAGCTCCCCAAAGACGGAAAAACTGGGGGAGTCCCCTTCGACGACATCACCCTCGGCGCCTTCCCAGAGTCAAAAGATTGAAGCCAACGGCCACGATGCTGGTGAACTGCCCAAATCTAGCAAAAGCTCCTCGACTCCTGAGCAGCCCGAACTCAAGGGTAAGGCGAAGGAGAAAGGGGGAAATGAGACCGATTCCGCTGTCCAAGCTGAAACCGAGAATGTTGACGAGAGCGGTGTCGGGGGTGTAAGTGATGATGAGAAGGCGAACGGTAATACCTCCACAAAGTCTATCCACTCTGAAGACGAAGGAGGGAAAGACGGTAGAAAAGGCAAGACCAGGCATCGGCGCAGTCTCTGGGCAGATGCGTTGAATTCGGCCGAAGTGGGAGAGAGGCGGAAAGCCTTTTTGATGGACAAATGGAAAGACATAGAGGCTGTTGATTCGGCGACCGGTCCGCAGCAGCTCGTGAGCAATGTTATTGACTTGACCCAAGACAAACTCAAAGTATACACAAAGCGTTGGGGGGGGAAAGACAAGAAAACGGCCCCCGAGACCGCAAGGTCGATCTTGCTCTCGGCTTTGACGTTCAAAGACTTGATCGATTCTGCCCTCAAATTCGATCCGACAGGCTATGGGTCGTCGGCTTGGGCGGTGGTGTCCTTCGCATTAACGGTAAGGAGATGCACCCCCCACATTCTTGGGTAGCTACCATCAAGCCGATGTACATGCTGATCCCGCCACAGCTGGTGCAAAACGATAAAGAAAGAATGGATCAGACCTTCGAGGCCTGCGGCTACTTGGCTGATTTGATGGCTCGGTACTCTCGGATGGAAGCTCACTACTGGAACCGCCAAGTCCAACAAGACAAGCCACTCGAGGATGCCATGGTGAGAGTGTATACAGCCATCTTGTTATACTCAGCCGAGGTGAAAGAGTCAACGGAGAGCGGGGGTCTCAGTCAGTTCCCGTGATTCGTTAACTCCTTGAATAGGGCGGTAGTTGAGCTGACAGCCATTACCTTCTTCCTCAGATCGACTAACGAAAAGCTTCGTGAGCTTGACCAAAAAACCCCTTGCGGATCTAAAGAGCGCGATCGACAAGGAAAATGCGACAGTGGAAGCGTGGCAACTACAAATTTCTCGGGAGCGTAAGTTCTAGCCGCCCCTGTCCCTTTTTTTTTCTTGTTAGCCATATATGGATTTACTCACAATTTTGAGGCTTGGTGTAGGCCATGACGAAGATTCCAAAAGATTGAAAGGTATCGAGAAGGAGACAGATGACATTTTGGTAAAGGTCACTGAGACAGCGAACACAATTTCCGAGCTATTAGATAGAACCAAGGATGAGGAGCTTCGGGAGTTGTATAAATGGTTGCACACTATCGAACGTCCTGCTGGCCAAGAAAAGACTCATGATGACCTTGCGAATAAGATCCAAGACGGGGAAGAGAGCGATAAAGGTGCTGAAGGCGACGAGCACTACAAATCTGGCCGTTGGTTCCTCGACGGGGAAACCTACCGTACTTGGAAACGATACCCCCAGAGTCTTCTCTGGCTTTATGGAAAGTGTAGGCGTCCTATCCTTGATATCCCCGATTCCATTCAGCTTATTAATACATCAAATATGTAGCTGGTTGTGGCAAGTCTTCTTTGTGGTACGTCGCTTCCGATACACTATTTCGACCCTTGTGAGAGGGCCGGCTTTAGTGTAGCTTGGTAGTGACTAACATTTGTGAATAGCTCAACCATTATCCAAGACCTTGAGGATGCATTCGATGCAGACGAATCAAAAGTACTAGTATACTGGTACTTCCGCTTCGATCTCGAAGAGTCAAAGACCATTGACCTCCTGATTGTATCTCTCCTGCGACAACTAGCGAGTAAATGCGGGGGGTTCCCCGACGATGAAATCCTTAAGTGGCTTCGGAAACGTCGAGACTCGGGGGGGCGGCTGAAGAAGATCGAACCGCTGTCACGATATCTTAGAAACTTCATTTCCAAAATCGACAAGGACGTCTTCATTGTCTTGGATGGCCTGGACCAGGTTCCGGCCCGCAAGGGCGGTGTCAGTGGTCGGCCCAAACTACTCGAGCTTTTCACCAATCTCACGAAAGCGGAATGTCCAAACTTACACATTCTGCTGATCAGCAGAGATGAGCAGGACATTAGATCATGCTTAACAAAGTTGGGCGACATCCTAGTCTCGGAGGATATAGAGGACGGGCTCGAGGGAGATCTCAATAACTTCATTACGAAGAAACTAGACGAGATGGAGCTTCTGAAAGGAAATACTTCTCTGAAGGAGGAGGTCAAGACGCGTCTCAATCGGGACGGCCAAGACAGGTATAGCCATTTCCCGTATCTTTCCGCTCTGACTTAGAACTCTGGGCTGCGTGGGCTAATGCCGTTACGAAGGAACTTTCTATGGGCAACTTCGGTGCTCGCAGATGTTGCCAAATGCCGCGACGTAAAAGCCATCCAAGAAGTACTAACCCAAGTTCCTATGAGCATCGTTGCTGTCTACGAGACCGCACTGAAGCATGTGAAAAAAGAGGACGAAGAACGAATGAAATCGATCCTGCTCTGGTTTCTGCATCAACTACGACCGCTTTCGAAAAATGAACTGGCCACAGCCGTAGGGCTCGCCAATCCCAGCTTAGTCACAGAGATCTGTACCAGAGTGCTCGTCGAATCATCTAAGCAACGGACGACTGTGGCCGGCAAAGATCGAGAGCTTAGCGTTTTTCGATTCGCCCACTTCTCAGTGCAGGAGTACCTCGAGTCCGTCATCTCAGGTTCGCTAGAGAACATTGCAGAGAAACCCAAAGTTGCCCGATTCAATTTGTCTGGGCAAGATGCGCACCTCGAGATGACCAAGCGCTGCTTGGCCGTTCTGTCGGCCTGTTACTTGCACCGAGGTGACAGAGACCCCGAGGCCACCGATTCTGACCCGGGCATGAGCGATGCCAACTCGGACGCCAGTACCGCGGATTCTGACTCCGAGGAGGAAGAGGACGATACCGATGGCGAGGCGGGCGGTGGATACCCCGAAAAGCCCCTCTTAAAGTATGCAGCCGAATGCTGGTATCGTCACTACAAGATGATCAACAGAGATTGTGTGTCGGAAAACGAACTCAAAAACTTAGATGACGAGATCTGGTCACATCTTCTGTTTGACGAGCAGAAACTGGAGTTCTGGCTCAAAACATACGATCCAGACCATCGTTCGTCTATCGACGTGATGAATGAAACACCATCGCCGGTATATTATGCCGTGAAGCTCAAGCTTGTTGGAATACCGGAGCGGCTAGTTACTCATATGTCGTTGGCACCCGTTCAGAATGATGACAGCCCTGATGATATGGTGGATCGGCTAAAGTTAGATCAGACTGTTGGGAATATGCTTGACCGACCCGGAAACGAAGGAACTGCTCTCCAGCTGGCAGCTCATCAGCGTGAATTCGCAGTTCTAGACGCTCTGATTCAGTGGGGGGCCGACGTCAACGCCGGAGCGGGACCGCACGGGACCGCACTATATGCCTCGGCGGCGATAGGTGACGAAAGCGGGGTACGAAGGCTCCTTCGTGCAGAAGCAAAAGCTAACGGCACTGAAGATGGAGAACTTGGAAGTCCGTTGCATGCTGCAGCATACGCTGGATATGACACTGTCGTTGAGATGCTCATAAAGGAAGCGGTGGTACATGTTGACCACGAGGCCGGTCCCTTCGGTACCGCACTCCAGGCTGCATCTGCATTTAGGAGACACACAACCATCAAGCTCTTGCTAAAGATGGGAGCGGATCCAAATATTGTCAGTGGTTGTTTCGGAACGGCCGCCCAGGCAGCGTCTACCCGTGTCGAGCTGGGCGATCCCAGAGCCTCGGACAAAGTAATCCATACGCTACAGAGTTCAGGGGCCGAATTTCTCCGGAAATCCAACTTTTGGGAAAGAGCGTACGACAGAGCGACTTCGCAGGACCTTGGACCCAAACGCGGCCGAGAGGAGCGGTCCTCGGTCTCGAGGTCCTACATGAACTTGGTCCGAGGCTCCGGTTCAGAGGTGAGGGATCTAAAAGAACTCACGGAACCCCAGAAACTCTTCGCGTGCATAAAAGCCCAATGGAGACTCCCCGCCAAGGGAGCATTGCTCAGGATTCCCGGTTTTGACGATCTACTTTGCAGAATACCTTTCGAAGACCAGCTAGACGCTATTCTTCGGCTTGTTCCCAATCAGGAAGTCAGCATCCAGGACTTGAGCGACAGTAACTTTGCATACCAGGCCCTCTTTTGGGCTGGAGTCAACCAGATCCTCGATAGGCTGAGGCACTTGGTCGCGAAATGCATAGGCCAAGTTCGGACCGAGCTTTGGGAAGGTCAGCATCACGATCCGAGCCTAGGATCACCTGTTTTACCGTCGTATGCGTTTCGATGGGCCTTCGAAGAGTTCAATCCCGGACCTCCCGGATATCCCAGAGCATTTTGGGCCCGGGACCTCTACCGCAGAAAACATAAGGTTTTTTCGAGGGTGAGTATAAAGGCAAATCGACCCTGGGAGATATATAATGAGGACCTCGAAAACACTAGCTACGTGGCTAGAAGTGACTTGGTGGCTATTACACTCATGCAACAAAGACAACGGCTGAAGCAACTCGAGGAGCTTAAGTATCAGGAGATGCTACTCGGAAAAACCAGCGAGTTACCCACACGGATACCCCCAGCAGCAAAGTCTATCGTCTGGGTAACGAGCGACGTTTTGGACCTCGTGAAACATCTCTTAAAATACGCAAATAACTGTATCCAATACCAGCATGCCGTTTCTGACTTCGAGAAGATTCCGCCAGAACAACGACAGCCCATCCAGGATCTAACATTTGAGCTATTTTTGGCCGTCATCAGGCTCGTCCTTGCATTTGGCAACTCAGAAATAACCGAGGTTGCGAAGCTCGCCCAGACGGTGCAGCTTCTTACCACGGTGCGACTCGAACGGATTAGGCAGCTTGATACTATATGCGAAACTAAAGTATGCCCACCCGAGCTTCAGCGTGTGGAGGTTCGGCTGTCCCATACAGACAACAGTAATCATGGCCTGCAGGTTCAGGAGATAGCGACTGAGGTGACTCGGCAAGTTGAAGGCATTATCAAGGACCAGGTCGCGACTGGCATGGTGAGTCAGATAGAGCGCCAAGTCTCAGGAGTTATTACAGAGGAGGTCTCGCGCTTAGTTGAACAGATCGAAAGGGATTTGCAGCAAAAGATCCGGGACGAAGTTCAGCGCCAGCTTGAAACTCCTTCCGTGTCTGGCCAGACACACCGTGGGTGGTTATCGATGTTGCCAGGAATGGGTTAGGACCTTTTCGGTCCGTTGCATTCGAATTGTTACGCTTATGGGGCCAATCTAGGAAGCTCCACCACTTAGCGAGCTTCTCCACCTAGCTAGTGAAAGAGAAATCCACCCTATCTCCCCCTTTCCAATACTCCTGTTACATCTTCGTTAGATACAGTCCTGTTTTTAGTGAAAGCAGATATGGAACGATGCTAGAGGTAAGTCTATGTATCTTAGCTTTTATGGCATAACTATTTACACAACGTTCAGTGTCTAAGCTACTACTATACCTAGATAGCACGAAACTTCATTAGCGGGGTTTGGTTTGGCTCATGTAAGTAGATGAAGGATGCAGATTTATACCGGCTGGATTTAAGTGCCTCCGTAACTCCGAGATTGCGAAATATCGATACAATAACGGCAGCTGCCTGACAAGCATATCAGTACAGCCCGTAGTCCAGTTCCAAGATGGTTCCCAAGACTAAGTCAGCCGTCCCGCCTCTAGCACGAGCTTGCCTTGCCCTATTTTCTGGGCCTATACTGCGCCATTTGAATTCATCGCTTCACCGAATTTTCATGACCGAGCGATGAAAGACCCAGAGCTGTATAAAGCATAAAGTTATGGCGCTAAATAAAACAATGTCGTCAAATGAAACCGTCTCAATCTGCTGCAACACGGCAGGCTAAGACCTTGGAAAGTTGGCTGGCTGGGCACAGCCTAGATATGCTGATATTTCACTATTTACAGATTTTTTTTCATCCTGTATTTATTTCTCTCCTTGTCTTCCCGAGGATGACATGTTGTTTTTATCGATATCTGCCAGATCCGCCGTCGCTGGCTATTGATTCGCGTTGCCCAAGCGTTATGAAGTTAGGTCGAGAAAAACAGGCTCCTTTATCGAACTGGTGTATATGTCGGCGTAACCGATATCAGACGAGTTGAAGCAGGTAGTGTCGTTGAGTGCTGGAATGCGAGAGTCGCCAGGCTCGACAAGGACGACATCGACACACTGGTAATGGCGTTAGACAGAGCGAAATTGGCGCCATCCACCACCCACCAGAGAGCACTTACCGACATGATTGCCGCACCATGCTGAGCCGTCAAGACGACCTGGATCGTGGCGTTGTCGCCAGCTTTGACAGTTGCGTTGTCGGGCACGGACACATTGGGCAGGCAGACGGTACCGGGGAAAGGGTTGTTGCTCGGACCCAAGAAGGCAAATCGCGGAATCAGCGGGACGGTCATGTGCAGCGGCCCGCCATCCGGACCGTCGGTGCCAAAGCCTAGGTTGGCCTGGATGAAGCCTTTGAGATGGCCGACGAACCAGCCAGGTTGGAAGGCGATCGTGCCACCGCTCGTTGGCCAATAGGTCCTGTTTTGCGTGACTGGCGTGCCGCCACCTGCGAAGGAAGGTCAGCTGGGCGATCCGCGACAGTCGGATTGCGGTAACATACATGGATACATCCACTGCATGCCATACGGGAATGTGGCATTCGTGATCAGATTGTTACCCCGCCACCCCGGATATGTCATAACAATGTGCGCCTCGGCCACCGCCAGGATGCTGAGGAGATATAATAATAAAGTCATGATGATGGTGTCGTTGGGTCAATCCGGCTTCGCAAGTTGGCCCAGTTCTGACTGGAGCAAGATCGCGGGAAGGTGTGCGGAGGAAGATGGTTAGTAGTAGTAGTAGTCCGGTACATGCAATGCAGTTGGTGTTTTTTCCCCCTCTTCGAGGGAACGGCCCGGGTTCCAGGCGCTAAACCAAGCAGGGTGCACGTGTTATCTGCTGCGCGGCAAGGTTGCTATTTTCAGCCACATCAGGCTGACATTGACGTAAATAGCTGCCAAGGCGGTTAGTGGTTGGCTCCTGGCTACCGCCCGTCCCATGCGGGTGGGCCGGTGTTGAGGTTACATGTCCAATCAATGGTGATGATTGGTGCCGAGCGGTAAACGAAAGGCGAAATTACAAATCGCTCTCTCGCTAAATCTACCGGACGAGGCCACTCGAGAGGCCTTATCGACAATGTCCTCAATTGCCCTTGGCGCTTACCGTACGCACGGGCTCAGCTTGGGGAGTTCCAGTTCTTTCAACTCTATGATTAAGGGCCTTGACGATGCTTCTCAACTAGGCCGTAGCATGTTAGTGGCCGACACAAGAATCCTGAAACCCTATCGGCGGCTTCTCGATTTGCAGCGCGTCTAGCTACCGCTCTATTTGACCACGTCATATTTCGCCAGTTGGCAAGGGGGGAAAGCTGTCGCGTGGGGTTTGTTTGGGGGTCTGGGGAAAGCAGTTGTGGTAATTTAACACACTGATAAATATAGGGGCTATGGATGGCTACCGACGATTTGTTACAACACTAACTTACTTGCGACGTGACGAAAATAATGTTCTGCCCTTTGCGGACTGCTGCATGCGCTGCGCTGAGGGCCGTTCGGATGCAATTTGCCGACTCTCCATTGTGCAGCGGACGAAAGTCTGCCTAAGGCCTTTTATTCCCGGATTCGGGGGTAGATTGGCCCCTTGAGACGCTTACCCCGCGAGACGGGCTTTTGGTCGTCAGCCGTAAATTTCGATCGATTTGGTAGTGCTCTTCCCACGTCGAGAGGCTAGCGCATCTGGCGGCTGCAGCACACGCCCTCTTGGCAATGCCACCAAACCTGTCTCGTCGATTATTAGATCTTCCTTTGCCCAAGCACGCCATAACTACTAGTCCTAGCAAAGTCTCCGCACATATTCGCTAGTGTCCTCCTCGTATAGCGAAACGGTCAACGTTCTCTAATTAGAGACCAGCTTGCTTTCAACTCTCTAACGGGATAGCTAGCTACATGTAGTAGTAGTCCTTCTGCCCCTATCATGTAGTGGTCGTGTCACTTCGAGAGGGTCTAGCCGGCACAAATACAACGAGAAGCCCTGCTCTTACTAAAAGCAAATTTTTAGGCCAAGGTACCTACCTAGTTGGCAGTTTATCATAGGAACATCGCCACTCCCTACTACAACTGTAGGCATACTACTCACAAACAACACATAGCTAGTCTTAGGCCGCGATAACTATTCTATAACCATGCCATTAGATCGGATAATGCATCATCGAAGGTTGCCACCTTAGACCATTAGCTAAACTCGACTCGTATCGCCGAAATAATCACTATATTGAGGATATGTCTCCTAGCAGTCATATTTCTTGCAGAAAACCCTTCTGGCATAGATCTCTATATAATATTACAAGGCTATAATAGCGGATCTAGCGATTTTAAACCGGATTTGTATACCTATTTTCTCTCGAACTCTCTCAAATTGCCACGCCGACAGGTAACGCGACAACTTGCTCATTGGTCATGTAGTCGCAGTGTGCAACAGTTGCAGGAGCGTTCGGCCCGCCGCTCTGGTTCTCGGTCAAGCAAAGACCTGCGGCGGCATTAACCAGATTCCCAGAAACGAAGTAATCCCACCGATTGCTTGACCCGGCATCGCAACCAGAGTGCCGGGACAAGACCTTGCCACTATCCACGGTTATGCACTCGTCCGGGCGCAAGAGACTGTTGATGTGCCCATCGGGCTTGACGCGCCAGACTTGCGCGTCACTTCCAACACAAGCTTCCCAGGTCACGACCCCACTCGTAGAATCCGTCAGGCAGTGGATCGAGAAGGTGTTGAAGATCATGCCCGTGGGGATGGTGCGTATCGCATCGCCAGGGGATGGGTTAGAAATGCGGAATACTGCAGTTCCATGAACCGGGATCGCGGTCGCGGTAATCCCCTCATCGCCGTCAAGAGATAATGAGTTCGTACTCGCTGTCCATAAATCTTTGACATCGACAGTCGCCGGTGTAGCTAGCTCGTCGGGAAAGATGCCGATCCTTGACCAAGGCACCGTTATGTCTCCCGAGAAGTTTCCCCTGTTGAGAATAGTCAACAGTCTATCTCCGTTGTACAGACTCTTTGTCAAGACGTCCCAGGTCCCGTCCTGGCTGACCAGGGTAGCCTGCTGTACCAAGGGGTCCTGGTCTACGTCGATTAGGTCCTTGTTAGTCAGGTAGGCGACCTCATCATCCGTCATATTCAGCACATCCGTGCTGAGGATCAGGGGAGCCGAGAAGCTGCACCACAGAGCGAAGTGTGACCGCTTCTCGTCGATCGAGTAGTCGAAGTGGTCCACATTTAAAAAGTCGGGATCATTGAAGTAGCCGGGCCGTTGGAATCTCGCTAGGCGCACCTGCTGCCCATAGTTGAACGTGATGGAGTCCCACCCGGTGATGTCGGGCCAGTAGTTGGTACTGTTCCACACAAGCGAGTCGCGGGAGTGGCGCGCCAGCTGCCCAAACTGCGGTACCCACGCCATGACGGTATACCAGTCGGTCAAATTGTCTGCCTCGGCAAAATACGCCGGCGCTGATTCTGAAAACGCCATGGGGTTGGCCTGGCTCGACAGAAGGTCGTGCCACTTTCCATACACGCGCCGGTACGTCGCCTCAGTTGTATCGGGCATGTTACACCCGTCTAGCTTGAGGTACTCGAATCCCCACTCAGCAAAGGTTCCTGAGTCGATCTCCTCGTAGCCATAGGCGCCCGGGAACCCGCCGCATGACAAGTTTCCGGCGTCCGTATAGATTCCAGGAATAAACCCCATTGACTTCATGAAGGATGTGAGCCAAGGAAGGCCCCGTGGAAACTTTGCAGGGTCCCATAGCATCGAGCCGTTAGGGGCACGTTCCATCAAGGACCACTCATCATCGAGATTGAGGCGATTGTATCCTGCGGCGAGAAGTCCCTTAGCGACCATTGCCTCGGCGGTGTCGACAAAGAGCGACTCATTGAGGCCACCCATGTAGCGGGCCCAGTTGTTGAAGCCCATGGGCGGCGTCGGCATCAGGACCCCCGGGGTCGCAGCGGCTGCTGATACCGCAAGCAGCAGCCGGATTGCCGTCTTGAGGCTCATCGCAGGTGACGCAGGGGCGGAGGCGTGGGTGGTTCCCGTGATGTGTCAACAACCTGAGTGGGCAGTAGGCAAGCTACGTGTAATTAGTGCAAGCCGTGTTGCTCTCAGAGGGTGAACAAAGCTGCTCCTGAGGGAGAGCGGGGTCTTGGGTGTCACATATGTCTGTCTAGCAAAGACGACGTTGTCGCCAGTGTGCGGTAACGGATATTCGGATGCTATCCCAGGCGAACACGAGAAACGTTACATGGGCGTGGCCTAATGAGGCCCTCTATTATCTATGCTGGGCCCGAGCCATCGGACCCTCACAGTTTGCTTTTTGTCCCAAAGCTCCAAAGTTATTGGCGCAACCAAGGTAGCTGGATTGACCTGTCTCCACACCCCCGCGGAGGAAGAGGGGCTCTAAAGGAGGTAAGGGAGGAATGTTGTCACTACCCTGCGGCCCCCGCCCTATTTCCTAGCTCGTCCGACTACGTCGGCCGCCACCAAGCGCCTGATTTCCCCGCACCATCAGCTTCGTCGCAATGGATAGAATGCGCTTTTTTAGGTAGCCGCCTACCATTCCGAAGTAACCAGCACCTGCATACGCTGCGCCCTAAGCTTGAGCCGGTCCCCGCTCCTTCTCCTTCTCCAGTGCCGTAAAGCATACCTAGGTAGCGTCCAAGCTATGCGTGCAAGTAACGTCCCAGGAGATGAATGATTGCTTGCCTATTTAAGCAAGTACAGCCATACTCCATCGCAACCATCCGCATCATCAAGTACTTATCCCCCGCTGGCCTGCCCTTCTCTTCGAGATAAGCATACTCCCAGGCCCAGGCCCAGACTCTCTCTACACGATGACGGCCACAAAGCTCCTCGATCAGCTGAACCGGGACGGTTTCGTCATCGTACGGTCCGCCATCAGCCCCGAGGAGCTCAGCAAGCTCCGCGCTGCTACCGCGCAGGCCACATCGATAGCCCGCTCTGGGGAGTGGCCTAGCGTGCGGACTTTGCCCAAGCAATTTCCACCATGGCCCAAAAACAGCCCCGAAGTCGTCAAGGAGCACGGTCTGTGGGGAGTGCAAGGCATGATGCACCCAGACATGCCAGCCAACTCGGCATTTGTGCAAATGTACTTCAGCGACGCGGTGATCGGCCCTACCAAAGAACTCCTACAATGCGACGATAGCGAGCTGGTTATGGAACTATTTAATCTTCTGATCCGGCCAGACAGAGACTTTGAGCTTCGATGGCACCGTGACGACATCCCAGCCACTGCGACTCCAGAGGAGGAACTAGAGAGGTTGAACCAGCCCGCCTACTCAGCGCAGTGGAACCTAGCCCTATACGATGACGCCAGTCTGGTGGTCGTTCCTGGCTCTCACAAGAGGGCACGGACGGAGTTCGAGAGAAAGGCGGACCCCTTCGAGAAGGAGATCCCAGACCAGCTGATCGTTGAGCTCAAGCCCGGCGACGTAGTCTTCTACAACAACAACATCCTACACCGGGGCGTGTATAACTCAAACCTGGAGAGGATGACGCTGCATGGGAGCGCTGGTCATGTGAACGGCTCCTCACTGCGGGCCAGAAACGTGTTGCAGCACGGACTGCGGGACTGGATTGACCGCGTTGATTTCGATGGACTTGATGAGACCGTGAAATCGCGGGCAGAAAAGATGAAGGCAAACTTGGTACAGATGGGGCAAGCCGCTGGAGAGGTGGGCTATTCCCTAGACGGGTGAATAAATCTGTTGCGAGTTGTTGCAATTCTTGCTTTTGTAATTTTATTTCCAAAAGAAAAGGGCTAGATATATTCTCCGTTGCTTTGTTATTTATCCAGGTCTTGATGGCTGCGCACAACCCCGCGGACCCCAGCGGAAAACTCGAAGAATATTGTTCTGGGAGGACAAGAGCTCTCTAGTAGCCAGTTCTTCATTTCGAGCGAGGCTGCCAAATAAAAGACGCTCGTGTATGTATAACTAGAGGTATGATTGGGTATGTCGACGCAAGAGGAGGAGACCATTTGTTCGTACGGGGAGAATTATCTCCGAGCCCTCGTATCGGCGAAGTCATATCGGTGTGGTGGTGGTTAACGGAAAGTCCCTAAAGAAGCTGACTCTAGCACTGATGTAAAGATTATAATCTACTCGATTAGCTGGTAATAGGCTGAAGTACGGTAAGCGTTAGCCTAGTCGGCGCAACTCGACGATCACTTCATGGCCGCACTTTAAGGGCAACACTCCTCCGTAAGCTATGCTTCCTTCCAGGCCCAAAAATCTAAGCTCTCTCTATTGCGAGACGTCAGTTTGAGATCAAACCTCAAGAATCTTAGAGCATATACTACAAGATATAGTCTAGGGAAACTAGGAGCGTACCCAATACACCCTACGGGATAGTCCAGAAGGTCTTGAGAGTACACCTGTAGGATGCAATCTGGGGGTCTAGAAGTGTGCCCGCTGGGGTGTGCTTGGGGTTTTTTTTGGCCCTCACCTTACAGTACTGGACCGAGAAATCTCCCTAATTGATTGTGTAAAGGCATTGTGATCGATATCTAGATATCTACACGGGGAGATTCTGCAAGACTTTAACTCAACCGTATATATCAAACCATCTGATATGGCGCGTGGGGCAAGCATGAGAGGGTGACAAGGAACCTTTGTTGATCGATGACTGGCCGCACGACGTATTACTACGGGGCTAGCGAGCACCTCCAGCTATCTCGAACCCCCGCAGTAGCCTTGGACACTGATGTCCCGTGGCTACAGGATACAGAAAGGTGGAAATAAACACAACTTCTTGCTGGCTTAGAGCGTAGAATCTGTCTCCTTAGGGTCTGGACAACATATAGTTGAAGTGCTCTACCGGCGTGGCAGAGCCAGCCCAAGTCACACTTCTGGGTACAACAACATCCACTCCGTCTTCCGTAGCAGATATTAGAAGCAAACAACTCAATAAATATCAACAGATTGCGACGAGAAAACCATACAGCCCCATCCACCTATTGTTACGTCGTCATCATGTTGCCAGGCAGGCTAGGAATCCAACCGTCAAGATCTTCAGGGTGGTACTGCTTCAAGTTGCATTGGTTGGCGAGAGAGTAGCTCTGGGTCTTCAGCGTCGGACAGGGCCCGCTGCAACCTGAGTTCATGGCTCGCTGAAGGGAGTCGCCCTTCCAGCCGAACACGTAGTCGGCGTGATGACCGAAGCCCGTGCTGATTCTTTTCTTAGTCCATACTTTGGTTCCTCTGACATATTCAGGGCTTACCCATCGCCTTGAGCCCAGAACAACGGCTGACTGCCATCTTTGGGCCACATAGACTTGTCAAAGACACCCGTGTTCCACACAGTCTCAATGAAGATGCGGGGAATCGCCACGGGGTGAGTCGATGGACACGAGGTGCCGCCCCCGCCGCCGCGAGGTCCGTACATGACGTGGCTCTGGTGGTCGGGGGGATCAAGCGTCTTTCCATCCCAGCAGCTAAAGACGGTTCCGGTCAGATAGAGATTCGCATTGCGGGAGGCAGAAAAACTCACTCCGGGAAGAAGGTATTGACACGGATGCCACCAGCACAATGTCTCTTGGGGAAGTCAGCGGTATCGGTGGTCGCGACCCCGCCAGGATTGGGCGAGAACTTGGCGTCGTAGCAGCGGTACAGGTTTACCATGCCCGATTCCTTTACGCGTCGTGCGGCGCTGCCCGCGAGCATGCGGAAGCCCTAAGTCTCCAAGTTAAGGCAATGAACTTTAGGCTTTGGCTATGGGGCGCGGGTACGTACCGGCTTGAAAGCAGTCACCGTAGTTTTATCGGATGGCGACATGTAGTAGATGGTCATGCCGCCGATTCCAGCTTCGACCCCCTGGTTGGCAACCTGAGGCACTCGCTTGAAGCTGCCGTTGCTTGCGCGGAAATACAGGACGGCTGTCCAGTAGTTGGAGAAGTCCTCGCTGAATGTGCAGGTAGTGCAGGTCGCCGTAGACGGGATATCCTCGTTCATGGTGACATTGAAGGCATTCTATTCTGGCTTGTGAGTCTGTTATACCTGGTACAAGAGCTGGCCGGGGGCGGGCATGTGCACGAACCCCTCCGACTATTTGATGCATGTGCGGTGACGGGTACTCCCCCGGGTTGACGAGGCTACACGATGAGTATTGTGCTCAGTGCGTGTCACATGTGGTCTTGCGGGCAAGACCGACTCACGGATCGAGGCGCTCGGTGACGAGCTGCGAGCAGCCGAAGCGTAGAAAGCCTGCTCGCACGTGGGCGCTGAGCGCCAGGATGGCGAGCGCAGTCCTCATTGTGGCGGGCACAGCGAGGATGGTTGGAAGCAGCGGTGAACTGAGGACGCAGTGTATGCGTTGTGCAGGCCAAGGAGGTTTCGTGATCGCCAATGTGGTATATGCTCCTCTTATGGTAGGTATGCTGGGAGAATCCGGACCGGGCCAATAGACGACTCGGGCAGACTGGGGTGGCGCGGCGACCAGTTTAACCAGAATGGTGACATTAACCCGCCCTACAGGAAGAAATCTATTCTGCGTTGCCGCCCTATTAGAAGGTCAGGACCTGAGTGGGTTGATAGCATAGATTAACGACAACGAATGCCGAATTCTCGCTAGGCAAGGTCTGCTCTGGCGCATACCGGCACTCCGGACCAGGACGAATGCTAGCATCAGTCAGCCGTCTGACTCTGCCAGAGGCACAGACCATGCCCACATGCGAGATCATTCGTCGCATTGCGATTGACTTCGCGAGAACCAGGTAGGTACGGAAGCAGTAGAAACTCTTTACGAGACAGTTGAATGTGCTAGTAATCATGCATTGGATAGTGGTCCTCCAGTGGGCTCCGCTCCGGCCCCGTATCCCGGAATGATTTCATCGCTTCCATTTCATTAAGCAAAATGGCCCAACACATGCATGTTTCAAGCCTCTCGAGATACGTACTTAGGGCCGCACTGCTGCTCTGACGGCTAAAGTCTCCGTCGGATTCTCTGGGGTCTGAGGGAGTATATTCTCCATTGCGAGTGGGGTTTTAAGAATTAGGTGTAGGGTTAGGCTAGAAGTAGAAAGGGGTTATAGATAGAACTAAATTTCGGGCTGTGGCTGCTATTTCTGTAGAAGTCAGGTATGTAGACGTCCCGCTATTGTATATCGCGCTCCGCTGCCGGTATTTCAGCTTGGAAGATCGCCCCCGGCAGACTCACAAAAGATAATGTAGGTAAAGAAAATGATGCTGACGGCCACGTTATAGTCAACGCCCGACACTCCGAGGTCGCCAACTATCCCTTCGATTTTTGCGTTTCCTACCAATGGTAATTTATTGATAACTTGTCCTCTAGCATGACTAAACCGAACAACGTACCGATATTGGCACGATCGATGTAGGCTAACGGGTATAGGAGAGCGAGGAATGGAACGAGGCGTATGTCGAGCTAGAACAGTTAGTTGCGCCGCGCTGTACTTCTTGAGAGGCGGGTCTTTCAAACCTTGCGCACCATCTTTTTCCTTCGGTCATCTGGGAAAGACTCAATAGACTCGACATCTTCCTGACTAAGACCTATAGACGCAGCGAGAGCCCGCTCGACATGCAGAGTGCTTTCGCGTGGCTTCTTGATGCTGCCAGTGTCATTGTCGTGGTTGGATGCTGCTGCAGAGTACATGGTGAAGGTGGGAGGTTTGTTAAGAATAGGTCAACGTGCCATGGGCGTAATTGCTAACATGAGCTTTGGGGGCCACAAGCTCGTTATACCTTAAAATACACGGATTGGAGACGAAACTCTTCTCCAAACTCTACGCATAGAGAAGGATACTCCACGGGGAACTTGGGATGCGAGGAACAAAGCCCGGGAACTCGGTCAATTTTTTGCCGGAACGCGAGTCGCGGGTCCCCTTCCACGCTTTCAAAAACGCAAATGCCCATTTCCAGGCGGAATTTCAGAAACCAATGTGGCAACAATCTCGCCATGATCCCGGCCTGTAAGGTGGCTTTGCCTCATCGCTATCCGTAAACGGATCGATTACTAGTTATTGGAACAAAAAACGCGATTCCCCCTAGTTCGGAGCTTGCCCCATGAGGATATTTGCTTTTTCCGTGGCTTCCATTCCGAGTAGAAAAGGAATAGCGCAATTGACTAAATAGTTGTGCAAGCAAGCACAATACCATCGCCACAACATAGTTATCTGCGCAACCATCTTCCTAAACTGGCCCCGTCCCTTAGCCAGATCGTCGAGACAGCCAGTAACGTCTCGCCGGAGGTCACCATGAAGCCCTCCACTGCTGCTCGACCAGAAGCCCAGGAGGTTCAGTCCATGGGCAAAGCCAAGGATGGAAGGGAGTTAAAGATCCTGGCATATCCCAAGTTCGATTCTCTTGTAGAAGAGCGACTTTATCGCAAGCAGCACTTCGCAGCTGCCCTTCGAGTCTTCGCAGACCGCGAATTTGATGAAGATATCACCGGCCACATGTCTGTCCGCGATCCGGTTCTCATTGATCATTTCTGTAATCACCCGGGATGAGGCAAGACCGAAGAAGGTGGCCCCGCGATTAACGAATTACCAGGGCTCAACCCGCTGTCCATGCATTTTTCATTGAACAAGGTATTAGATTTGATTCTTGTCGACGAGAACGGCCTTGTCGTCAAGGGTGACCAGCCCACTGCGTGCCACCCGCACAGTGTCTACGGCAAAGCATTTGATGCTTTTGGCCGAGAGCTGGAGATGCTAACACAGGACTCTCTACGCTTCTACAAAGACTTTGGGATCTACAACAACATCAGCGAAGTCGTTCTAGACCAAGAAGAAGCAGATAGTATTACAGTTTCGTTGGGTCATCGCAAGGCTGTTATCTTGCAAAATCACGGGTAGCTAACTGTGGGCCGCTCTATCGACGAAGCCACCTTCTGGGTAAGCTTTTAAGAGACTTAGGATCGCCGTAGGGAACGGTTTCACTAAGCCGAGCTCTGTTTGCAGTTTATCAGCCTCGACAAGACTTGTCATACTTAGTTGTTGGCAGATTCGGCGGTTGCTGGAGGCTATAAGAAAATTCTTATTGACGAAGAGGAGGCTGAGTATTCCAGAAAGAACTTGGGTGGGTCGGATAAGGGCTGGCTGACGTTCCAGCCCTGCTATGAAGAGCAGCTTGCTAAGACTGGAGGAAAATTCTTGGCCTAAGGAATTGTAGCATGTTTTAAATATATCCCCAGAGAGTGCTGCTGTAAATCTCTCTTATCAGGTACCAGATGGAACTGGGATGATCATATACATAATGTAGCCCATTTTGCATAACACAACCACGGTGTATCTCGAGATTGCAATATTTTATATCTATACTGCAGAAGAAAGCTTAACATCCAGACTTGTTGGATCGGTTATAATGTATATGGTGGGATCTTTGAGCCTGACTGGTGCGTGGCCGGGATATTGTACTTGCCTGTTGCCGAAGTTAAATGTGAGATATTAGAACATATATTCATTTTATTCTACACCCGAGACTTGATATAATTTCAAACTTTGTTTGTATTATTGATATCAAGGGGAGCAGTGTTCTACGATCGTAGAGAGAACGTCTGGGCGTGAAAGGAAGAGAAAGGGAATGATTAATGTTACCAACGCTTTGAGGAGATGGTGGAAGTGTTAAATATAGAAGAGGAGGTTCTGATTGGTGAAAGATGGTCTGCTTATGGGAGCTGATATCGTTTGTCTCCAGCGGAAATATTAAATCTAACAAGTACATCACATTGCATATTATGCCCGCTTTAGAATGCTCCTACATTCCATGCGGCATCATCCCCTGCATAGCTTGATGCTGTAGCATGGCCTGTTGCTGAGCCGCCGCGTTCATCCTGCTTGTCTGGAAGGCTCTCAGCACGGCATTCTTAGCCTGCACCATGGCCTGCTTCTTAGCCTGCTCGTTGAGCTCAGGTGGGATGTTTTGCACACCCTGGAACCTCTCGGCAAGCGTATGTGCCATCTTAGCGTATAGCAACTGGCCTTGCTGCCTAATTTGGGACTGTAACCTCGGGTTGAGCTGCATTTGCTGGCCTATCTGCGCCTGGGATTGCTGCTGCTGTGGGGACTGCTGTATAGCTTGCACCTGCGCTGGATTCATTCCGTTGGCGTTCATTATGTTCTGGTCTTGCGCGGGCTGGGCTGCCTGAGCCGGCTGTGCCGGCTGGGCGGCCTCTATCTGTCTCTGCAGAGGGACCATGTTGGTCGTACCCGGCTGTTGCTGCGTGATTCCGCCGTTCATAGCGTCATTCATCATGACGTTCTGCTCGGCCACAGACATCTCATGCCTCGCGGTCTGCGGTGGTAGTGACTGCTGGGGATCACTGCGTATTGGATTTCCAGAAATCCCCGGCATTTCGGGTAGCTGGTTGTGTGCATATGTAGGCAAAGTACCAACTCGCCTTATACCTCTTCGAGGCACATTTGAGTCGTGGCACCTCTTTGCATGGCTCTTCAACAATGTAGCAGATAGAAAGGGAGGGTACTGGCACCCTGGAAATGTACAGGAAAAGCGTCGGACGTGGTTTATCTCGTGCTCCAGCCGTAAATTGGAAGACTCGAAGCCTACCGTAGCCCTCGGACAGGACGACAGTCGGCATGTAAATGCTGTGCTCCGAACCTGAGACTTGAAGAACTCAAAGTCGTCAGCCGATACGCCAGGGAAGTCATGCTGACTGAGCAAGGTCACAAGACATTCTTGGTATGAGTTTAGTGTTTCCGAGATGCCATCTATGAATTTCTTGCCCTCTGCTTCTCCATCAATATCTCCAGATACTAGGGAGAAGTTAGCGAAAGTCTTAGAATAGGATGTTACTCAGCTCACCCTTTTGGTTCAGCCTGCTCTCCAACTGCTTCACTGATCTGGCCCCCAAGGCAATTATGACATGCTTGTGAAGAATTGCATCTTCTTTCAGCAGCTCGACCCGCTCGTCCGGCAGTTCTGGTATGGCTATGATGAGGGATTGGGTTTTGCTGTGAAATGATTCACTTAGTTGTGTGGCGAGTTGGTTGGCGATGGCAAGCAAGGAAGACAACATGACGCTTCCATCCGAAAGTTTCACAGCTGACAAGAGATAGTCGACCCAATATTCGGCTGCGTATACACACAGGCCATAAAGGCCATTTATTATCCGCAGTTGGTTTCGTTCCTCGTGATTGCCCTCGTGGAAAAATTCCAAGGTGGCTATGAGACAGGTAATCGTAGCAATGCCGTGCTCTTTGAGTGCCCGATCCATTCCAAAGCTAAGATTGCTGTAGTTGCTCTGCAGGAAGCTTCACTGCCAGTTAGCATTGACTATAGCAATGTTGACAACTTCTATGACTTACTCTTTCACGGATACATGGATAAATGCAAAGGTCGTATCTTGTCTCTCTTGGATCAGTGGATCGCATACTTCGAGGATGTACGACGGCGCTATCTGGGTGACTTTTGGGTCTCCCAAGCTGAAGGTGAGGGCCGAAAGCAACTCTAGGCGCTTCAGGGGTCTCTTTGCAAATGCCACCCAGCCTAGAATACAGCTTACTCGATCAACCGACCGCTCGTCTAGATCCTTTAGAATGCGAGCTAGGATCTTCCTGTAGCTACAGGCTAGGTTAGTCACTCCCGGATCTTCAGTCAAAAGCGAGGCTAGGAGTAACACACAAGTCGCTGAGCTTCTGTGGCAGTTGGTGGACCGATGTTTTTACCTCCTCTGCGCTGTAGAAAATGTTGGAGGCGAGGTAGTCGACGACCAGTCTTGCGTAGAGAAACATGCCGTTTGGGGAGTTAGCATCACTAGTATTCAGACAGCACATTAGGTGTGCCATAGCTCACCATCGGCCTTTTTGGCAATGCTTTGTTCAAGCTCTCGGCTATCGTCGTCACTCAAATTATGCTGAGAAAGTTTGTGGTGAAGCAGATGAAGTCGTTGGGACGTATACTCTCGGATCGCTTCTTCTACCGAACTTTTCTCTTCAGCGAGCGAGACTACTTGATTTCTACGCATACGCTTTGAGAAATTCTGGGAGTACCGGTTCGAAACTAGTAGTTTGCATGCTGTAGGGCTGGAGGCCGAGGTCTTGGCCAAGACTTGATTCATAATGCCCATGATCCGTACCTGTGTGTCTGTCTCGCATTCATTTAGGCCGTCAAGCACGATCCAGACGTACTGTAGCTGGCATGGACCGCTTGAGATACTTGAAAGTAGAAACCTCAAGAGCTGCTCCAGTACAGGAATGGTGGGAGATTTTTTCCCCAAAACATACTCACTGTAGACATGTGTGATCAAATCCCCGTCTTTCTGTAAAAGCTGTAGTATCAGGGACTTTAGAATGCCGTCGTAGCTAGTCGAAGAGGCATGCAGATAAGTGCAGAAGTGGTAGATGACATAAAACTGTCCCTCGGCGATTTTCATGTAGTTGATGAGCTGAGCACATATGATACTCTTCCCGGATCCGGGATTTCCCTGCAGCCAGAGCACCGGGGGGTCAGGTTTTCGTTGAAGCCATGACTTAATCTTAGTATGCTGCAAGAGCCAACTGCCCGTTCCAATATATTTCGATGCCTCGGATGAGATAGAATCGAATACCGCAAACTGGTCCGATTGGTCTCCCTTGATCCAGGCTATGGCGGATAGAAACTGCTTGGCCGACATCTCTCTCTCTAGAAGTGCTAGTTTTTCTGTATTCTCCTCTCTCCAGGCGCTTATCTTGTCGCACATCTTTTGAATTTCGACAGCACTACGAGCGCTAGCTTCTCTGTCGATCAAGGTCTCGTGGTGCTCCATGTCTTCGATAAGGCTGTCAAAACGCCTCTGAAAGCGCCCCCATGAGGTTAGGAACAACAGCCTCCATCCTGAGGAAGGGTCTTAGCATAGTCAATAGCCACGGGGCTATCGAGAATCAGGGAGCTCACCACTCCTACGAACGAACATGTACGCATGCTTGTGGAATTGAAGTATATCGGCATAAAATACCGCGAGGGTTTGCTGAAACTCGGGGCTATTGGCAAATGCGTTGCTGAGCAGGTCGAGACGGTTCAAAGACGATGCGACTCGATCATATCCCTTCATAATTAGTTCAAAAGCTCTCACATACTCCGATGCGATGCCAAGAATCAAAGTAATAGGAGCCCATATCCAAGGAAGAAACGGTGTGCCGTTACACAAGATACCGACGACTTGGGAGTAATTCTCTAGGCCTTTGATGAGAGGTAGAAGCCTACGCGTGTTGCGAAGGCATTGCCTCGCGGCAAGCTGCCGTTCAATGTCAAGGGCAGCCTGCTGCACGTCTTGCAGTGTCTTGCTATGGAACTCTCTAGAGTCGTGCGCGGTAATGGTGCCGTTGAGGTCCTCAAATGCATCCTTCATCATCTTCCTGGCGGTAGCCGAGGCTGGCCGTGCAAACGGCATCGCGGACTGCACGAGACGAATGTCTGTTCGCCGGTTCTGATCGCAAACTTCGCATTAAGAGAGAGACAGTTAGAGGTCACAGGTGAAAACAAGGATGGATGAAATTCTTCCTACACATGCGAAGGCTGTGTGCCGTTAGGCAGCATTTACACCGCCTCGTTTCAAATTTCGCGCTCTGCTCCAGACCAATGAGCGAAGCCCACACGTAGTACCGAGCGCTAAAATGCACTTCCTGTGTCTGACAGTCATTGAAGCACAGCCTCATCTCTACCTGATCGTTTTGACCGCCAAATCTGACGTGCTCTCTGGATCACCGCACCTGCCATTCTCATTTAGGCCTGGTTTCTAGACATCCAGCACAAAGTTCTTACCTCCCCTGAAGGCTTATACAGTCCAGAACCAACTGGGAAATGGAGCATAGCTCATTCTATGATCATGCTTCGCAGTGCGCAAATCTCGAAAACTCCGGAAATCCTCGCAAGCGGCAGCGGTTAGACGAAGCCACGAATCCGTTGCCAAGTTCAACCGATTTGTTTGCCATGCAACGATCGTTGCACCCCGTAGACCGCAACGCTACGTCCTCTCCGCGCTTGAACCCCGATGTATTGCCAGGCTCGTCATTACCAGAGTATCCTGGTTCACAAATAGCGGAACTCTACAATAGAGATGTAATTTTGGTGTGTTTCGGGATGGTGAGTCCGTGACCAGCGCGCGAAACCGAGATTCCAAGTGACGAGCCTACGTCATAGATTGCTTTCCATTCGTGTAGCTACGAGCAGCAGGGTTCTATAGTCCTATCGGAACCGTTCCAAGTACGGCTAAACTCCTCGGAACGCTTCAGTGCTGTGAACGGCTCCGGTACCCAAGGCAAGATTTTTGTTGACTATGGGCCGGTTGTCCAAGGCCTCCTCGAAGAACCGACAATCAGCCTACACATCTCTTGTATCCCAAAAAGCGAAGCAACTGTGCTCAGAGGTGGCCGATTCTCGAGAAACCTGCCTTGTGCCTTGCAAATCACCATTTTCGGCCCACTCAATCTTTCTGATGACATCGGAGGCTGGTTCCAGGATTACGATGTTTATCTCCAAGACCCCGTCACTTGCCCTTTGAATGTCAAATACTGTAACCCCCATCGACTGTCATCTGAGAACATAGCTAGTTACCCCTGGTTATCAGAGGCTGTGGCTGAGGGAACCCAAACTGTTCAGCTCCATGCCATTGCTGAGGCACAAGACTTTTTGGATATTCTAAGCGTCCGCCGCGATCTCGACGAAACTGCACAGCCCAGGAATATTCGCACCACTTTGAAGAGGTAAGTCAGATTTTAAGATGTCTCCATGCCCGTACCTTTGCTAATGAAGCCTTTTTAGACACCAGAAACAGGCCCTCACATTCATGCTGCAGCGTGAGCGTGGCTGGGGCTTTGAGCGAACAGATTTCGACATATGGGAGGCGTTGGAGAGTGCGACTGGGCAAGTGTAAGTTTATGTCTGACCTGTCCTCGATTTCTTCCAGCGAATACATTGCTTACTCGGGATAGATTCGTAAACAGGATATCCGGTCTCCAACAGGCGGAAGAGCCTTCGCCCTTCTCCGGAGGCATCATAGCTGATACCATGGGGCTCGGAAAGACGTTAACTATGATAGCACTAGTTGCAATGGGTTCAGAGAGGAGAGAGGATCATGTGGCTACTCTTCATCCTGAAGAAAGGGATAAGCGGAACATTTCGGCTACCCTCATTATTCTGCCTCCAACCCGTATGTCTCTCACTATCCTCCCAGTAATTCTTCTGATTGCAAAATTAACCCCTTTCTGATAGTTCTCGGTACTTGGGAGAATCAAATTCAAGAGTACAGCGTATTCTCCTACACAGCACCCTACTATAGCTAACAACAGTAGCAGGCATGTAATCACTGGAGGTCTTAAAGTTCGCCGGCATCATGAGAAGTCAAAACTGAAAACAATCAATGACCTAGACGCCGTCAACGTAGTTTTGACTACTTACCAAACCGTTTCTACTGAGTGGAAACATCACGAGGATACGCAGAATTCTGCCCTGTTCTCTGTTTGCTGGCGTAGAATCATCCTTGACGAAGGTAAACCTCAGGGTCTGCTGCGATATTCCTTCGAGAGCGAGATGGGATTTGTGATTTGCATGCTGAAATTTGGATAGCACATGTTATCCGCAACGGGAACTCAGGGATGGCACGCGCAGCGTGCGAGCTCTCCTCGTTTTCTCGATGGGCCGTCACTGGCACTCCGATCCAGAATCGTCTAGGCGATCTAGCGAGCCTCCTGAAGTTTATCCGCGCACATCCCTATACTGACCCAAAGCGATTTGACATTGACATCTCTCGCCTCTGGAAATTCGGCGAAACCGAGGAGGCAGTCAAGCGCCTCCAACATTTGTCTGCGTGTCTCTTGCTGCGGCGGTCTCAAGGTACCATAGACCTTCCTGCGCGGCAAGATATGCAATGCCCTATCGATTTTAATCGTGAGGAGAGAGCTCTTTATGAGCATAACCGGCAACAAGTCATCTCAAAGATTGATGTGGCCCTCCACAGTGAAGTAGAAACCGCTAGGGATGGAGGTTACGTGAACGTTCTGCAGCAAATTGAGTCACTGAGGCTGATTTGCAATCTGGGCACCTATTACTATACGAGACACGACCCGCCCCTACAATCTAGAGTCAAATCTCATGATTGGGAAGCGGTAGCACAGCGAACCTTCGACGTACAGAGGGAGATGGGGCCGATATCTTGCTCCTCATGCTGCTACACATTTGAGCTAACGGAGACGCTGCGGCTCGATGATATTTCTGATTTGCAACAGACTGGTCAATACTCTCACTGCCTATCGTTTCTCTGCGGCCACTGCGCCCAGAAACTCAGACAACTCGGCCGTGCCTTTACCTGTAGTCACAGGACTGCATGTCCAATAGCTCCAGTGTCCTTAAACAGCACCATTCTCGAGGAAACCCCAAATCGGGTCTATCTGGAGGCTGGATCTGGGAATGGAGGGCTTCCCTCCAAGATTCAGGCGTTAATATCTGACATTAAGAGTCTACCGTCGGATACGAAGTGGTAGCTCGCCCATCCTTTTACTGTCGTCCCAAAGTCGGCTGTCACAGGACATCCTATAGGCTAACAAGACTCAGCATTGTATTCTCAACTTGGAGACTCACCCTTGACATTATCGAGGCAGGACTAGCAGAGAGAAAAATACATTGCAGTCGGTATGACGGGAAGTTGCCCCAGAGGGATCGAGGGAGGGTGTTGGAAGCATTCAAGACCGATCCCGCCATTCGAGTTATGCTCCTCACGCTGTCTTGTGGTGCAGTGGGGTCAGTGATTAGCTTTTTCCAAGGCGACACAGGCTGACGTGACGCAGACTTACCCTCACCGTGGCATCGCGCGCCTACCTCATGGAGCCCCACTGGCATGTTCCACCCCGTCCCATAACACTGTCTTCTTTCCGGCTTATACTTGTTTAGGAATCCCACATTAGAGGAGCAGGCTTTAGCACGGATTCATCGGATTGGACAAACAAGAGAAGTGACAACCATTCGCTTTTTCGTTCGTGACTCTTTTGAAGAGGTTAGCGAGCTTTTCTTTCAAAGTTTAAAAAGCCCGTGAAACTTGCTAACCATAGTTCCAACCTAGCGCGTCATAGAATTGCAGAAAATGAAGAAGCAGCTAGCCGGTGTTCTCTTCGCGCCTTATGACGGAGAACAAAAGAATAGTCTAGACGGTCTACATGTTAGTAGAAACGGCCAAGTACTGAAGTATTTAGTAACTGACACTATTTAGAAATTAAGGTCCTTAGTTTAGTCACAATACTTATTAATAAACAGAAAGAAGGGAGAGACCAGGCTGTTACCTTGGCTCTATATAGGAGATGCTTGATAGCAGCTCTCTAGATGCACGACAAGATATAGCCAACTGTTGTGGTATACGGAGCTATCACTTAGCTTCAAATACTTCTTAGCCAATAGTTATTTAGTCGTGCTCTTTCTTTACACTTTCCAATATACTATGCTAGCGTAGGTACGGCGCCTCCGTGGAGCGCTGGCTTATAAATATTCTCTTCTACTAACTTTAACTCGGAGTTAGACTAACTAGATAGCCGGATCATATACAGAATGTAACCTCATCTTGCAGGACACGACCACGGAGTATCTCAAAGGTACTAAGGTGAAGGAGGCACAGACGTTGGCCATTTGTTCCTGATTGGCCATCGTGTAGAAAGCTGCCGCAACCCCTTTACTGGGATTCCAAATGGGTCGACGGTACGGATACTGATATACTGCATGATGGGAGGTGCCAGCCAATGCCACTCCCCGCCCGTTTCATATGAAGCGACCAGCCTCGCTCGGCAGTCTTTTGTTATAGGGCGTATGCTTCGTCTCCAATTTCGCGAACCCAAATGTCGAATGTCGGCACCAGGATTGTCTCTGCATCTCGCCATTACTACCTAAACTTTGCCATGGACTCGTCTAAACAGACAACCGCTACTGCCTCTTGCGCAGCAGATATGGCCATAGCCTCCCGAATAGTTATTGTCACGAAGGGCAACTTACTATATAAGACCACAGTCTCTAACTAGATAGTATCTCACAGTCCTTTCTCTTCGGCAATTCTTTTACGTTCCAAGATTCATTCTTACACTGAGAACTCTTTCGCCCGTCAATTGTTTCTTCACGCATTCCGAACTTTATCCCACCTCTCGTTTTTCCCCAACCTAAACAATTCTTAACGCCCTCAGCGATTATGACGCTTACCGAAGACTCGAGCTCTGCACCCTTCTACGGAATGTGGCATCCCATGCCTTGTGTGGTTTGAAGATGCTATTGCCCCATATGTTGTACCTACCGTGGTTTTTGATCTCTATTTCCACATTCCTGATATCAACGAAGCGGCCCGAAAGCTGAAAGGTCAAGGCTGGGTGGACTCGTTACTATTTGATCATAACAGCTATCACCTTCGAAGCCTGCATCCATCTATTATCTACCATCGTTTAGATCCACCAGATTTCGACCTGTCAAATCGCCTCTGCCTCAAGCCCCAGGCTATTTGCCGTCAATAGGCTCGCCTGGCCCCACGACCTCAGTTCTACTCCCAGCTACCGTTTGGAACGTCCCTATTGAGATATTGCAGGCATCTGACTTTATACCACCATTGAACCTTTTGGTAGAGGCTTTAATTGAAAGCCTACTAGATTCACCCTAAGACTCAGCTCTCCGACGCCATTTAGCTGTTCACGTCTGTTATTTATACCACCACTGTAAAGCACTCAAGAGGCCCGAAATCGCAAAACAATTAAGACTAGAAAACCGGAGGTTCCATGGCCATGCTCTTTCGAAGCCAGGGCTAGGGACGGTACCATTATTAAATGAACAGCGTCGGATTAGGGATGAAATTAAGGCGAGAGAACGTTAGGTATAATATCGAGAGGCCTTTAGATGAATAAATATTATGCTAAGCCATTTCTCTCTTATGTGAACTGCGATCTATGAACCCAAGCATGTCTTGTTTCCCGAATAATAGACCTGTCGATGGGAAATGGGATAATTTCCTTAAGTACGCCTTGATATAATACACTGATAGCCCGCTTAAAGGATTAATTCTCACTGGCTAGCCTGCGCATTGATTATCCCTTTCTCGATCACTGGAAGAGTTTATTGTCTACAACTGCGTGGGGCTTGATTGCATTGCATATAAAGAATGCATCAACTCGAGCAGAGCTATCTAGTGGCAAAAGGAGAGCTCTACCGCTTTTATATAGCCGTACAACGAGATGTAAGAGCTGCTCTGTTGATCTTGAGAAGCTCTCGAGATCCCCGAGGCTCATCTCGGTGGAATGGCCACCTATCAACAGTTGAGGAGCAGCTATACTGGCCCGGTTAGAGCCGAAGACTTTGTCACATAGGAGGCAGGCCGCCTGATGATCGAAAAGTCGATCAAGAAATGATCCATGGCCTTAGAATATTCTGATTTCCGTATCTGCGTAGATATTGCCGATCTGTTTGGATGCTTTGACCCTTTCCCCTGTTTGCGGGGGTTGAAAACTGCCCAAGGAGAGCGGGAGACGGTATAGCACTGCATTTAATGCTCTTGGGTGGTGGGTGTGACAATGATTTAAACCTGGGACACAAGCAGCGTCCGGAGTGCATAGCCAAAATGCCTAAAGCCAGGGCATGAGGTTTCCCCCAGCGCGGTATCCCGTGCGCTAGCTTGAGGCAGGCTGAGCCGAGGATCTGCAGTGTTCCAAATGCGTCTGATCTGTCGATCACGGAATCTCGGACGAGGGGCTAAAACTGCTCAACTTGACAGTGTTGGAGTGAATAGGCTTCAGGATCTTGACTTTTCAAGTATAAAAGATGAAGAACCTGCGAATGAACTCTGCTTGTCCTTGCATCGCCTCATTTGCTGCTCATACTCATTCCTTCCACATCATATTTCACGCCCACCCTCCGTGAATACTATACAGCATTTCAGTACCTCTTAAATTCTTTTTGTTTTCCCACCATGAAGCTCACTATAATTATTGTTGCCTGCATTTCGACACTTGCTGGGGCAATTGCGATCGAAAATCCCGAGGCTGCTGCCGTGAGGCGGGAGATCCTCCTGCTGGAGAGCAGAGGCGTCAATGAAGGTCGCGCTGTCGCCAGTGGCGCTTGCTGCATCGCCGAGGTCAGCAAGAAGGAGGATGTGTGCAACGTCAATGGTGCCGCGGGAAAGTGTGTGCCTGCAAACTCTGCCGGCTGTGAGTCCCAAAATCATTTTGGCATCTACTTCTGTGTAGCCAGATCTATCGCTAACATCAGTGGCACCAGGCGGCGCGGCCCTAACGTGTATTGCCAACGCAAAGCTGTCCTGCAACAACAATGTGCTGGAGAACGGCAAGCCGACCTGCAGGCCTACCGCTTAATGTGCCTTGTGTATAACGCCTCCGGATTCCAATGCTATTAGATGTATTTTCGCGGATCGTGGCGCTGCTTTTTACTAGTAGCAAACGACTTGGAGGAGTTGCTTGGCTTAAATTGCGCTCGATTAGGTTATGAGACGTTTACTGGAGTTGATATTGTTATAGCAGCCAGTCAAGACCACCAGCCCCAACCACAAGTGGCTTAGCTACAGTGAAGGTGCTTGGTAGAACAGTCTAACGGAACCATCTTGAACATGCCAGATACTGTTCCACGGAAGCGCGTGGCCAGCTGACTAGCTTAGGTGTCCATTCTTGCCACATCCAACGCTTGGATCTGCAGGTCTAGGGAGGAAATTGCGGGGCTGTTTCAATTATCATCAGTGCTAGTAAAATTGGTGACGACGTGCCTTTCGCTGCACTAAGCTGTCTTACGATGTCAGATAGTTAAGTTAGGTACCTGCACATAAAGGACTTCGTCCAATATCTACACGCTGATGTCATGTGTCTGCCTACCCATGCAACTAGACCTAGCACCCAGAGCGGCGGGAACACACTCGGTCTCATCGACACCTTACGCTAACCCCTGCGTGGAAGGGGGTGCGACGGCTGGGGGTGGCTTTGGCTTTCGGGCAGCGCGTTGTGGCCGCAGACGCCGCAGCCGCATCCTTCTCGGGGAACGGAGTTTTCAGTGGCCGGCGCCGAGGTATCTCAGATGCTGTGTTCTCATGCCAATTCATCAAGCTCAAACTAGGGCCGCCTATTTCTGATTTGCTGGTCGGTCGAAAGGCCGAGGCCTAACCACACCTGCGATTATGCGGACAAGCGTATTATCTCACGTTAGTAGAGCAGATAACACAAAAAGAGCGGGTAGGCGAGCTAGTACCGTTTAGGCTTTGCGTCCGACGATATATACGGGGTCTCACTCAGACGCCAAACCAATGATAGCCAAGCAACGCGCTGGCCCTGATTCAACGCCTCATTCCTTCCTGGACGCCATGAACGCAAAGATTATTCCTCCTAACGTACCGAATAACAGCCTACCTAGAGAGACGCGACGATGATTGTTACCGGAAACTTCACTGAGGAACGCAAAGACGGCACTTAGATATACAGCCTCCAAGAGGCACATGTCAGGCTGATCATTTCTTCGACAGATCATGCCCCTTTTGGGCATAATTATTAGGGATATCATCTTCATGACTGGTCAAGCTTAGTTTCATGTGTATATATATGCCATGAAAGACCTTCTTGGACCTCAACTCAGCACCAGCACCAGCGGGTTCAGAAAACTTATCCGTCCATTCCATACAGTCATAAGATCACTTCTCCAACCCCATTTCCTCGGTGGAAACCTACAGTGTCTTTCTGTATCCTTTCATCAAATTGACCGAGACAAGATGATATATCCTTCAAAGCTCGCCGCCCTTTCGGCATTGCTGCTTAATATTGGCCATGTCTTAGCGACGCCTCCACCCAACGTGGTATTTATCCTTACTGATGACCAAGATGCAAAGCTTGGAAGCATGGACTTTATGCCGTTGGTCAAGAAACACATTGCCGATAAAGGGGTGACGTTCAATCGTCATTATTGCACGGTCTCTTTGTGTTGCCCGTCAAGGGTAAGCATCTGGACTGGCAAAGCAGCCCATAACCACAACGTTACCACCGTTGACCCGCCCATTGGTATGAGATTTTAAAAAATTGACTTTGGGTAGTAACTAACTAAATTTGAAGGGGGGTTCCCGAAGTTTCTTGATCAAGGGCTTAACGATAACTATCTACCTATTTGGTTACAGGATGCAGGCTATGCAACGTACTATGTTGGAAAACTCTTCAACGCCCAGACTATCTTGAATTATCGTTTCCCAGAATATGCCAAGGGCTGGACCGGCTCGGTATGTTATGTTATGGCTTTTTGATTCTTCTCCCCTTTTCGTGATTATTTTGAAATTGATTTTTCTGACTGTATGACAAGGAGTTCCTTCTCGACCCCTTTACCTACAGCTTCCTGAATCCCTGGTTTGCGAGAAACAATGGCATACCTAAGCCATACCCTAACCAGTACACTACGGACATTGTCGGCCAAAAAGCTCTCGGATTCCTCGATGAAGCAGCCAGGAATGTTGACGAGAAGCCATTCTTCCTCGCCATCGCGCCGGTCGGACCACACGCTGATGTCGAGGTCAAGCTGACCATTGGCAATATCACCCTAGGATCCAACCTCGTAAACGAGAGCCTGATAGATCAGATTAAAGACATACCAAGTAACGTTGGGATCGAAACAACTTGGTCCCCTCCGATACCTGCAGCTCGTCATGCCGGGTTGTTTTCCGACGCTCAAGTCCCCCGGACACCCAACTTTAATCCAGAACAAGTACGTTGCCCTTTGTACGCGGAAATCTGCGGAGCTTGATGGTATCACAAGCAAGCGAACGCAGCAATACCCTTTTAGCGATACTATATTAATTTGCCCTTAGCCCTCTGGCGCCGACTGGGTTACCCAGCTACCAAAGCTGTCTGCAGAAAATATCACGTACAACGACGAGTGGTACCGACAGCGCCTCCGTTCATTGCAATCCATCGATGAGCTGGTCGAGCAGGTGACCAACAAATTAGATTCCCACGGAATACTAGACAACACTTATATTTTCTATTCAACCGATAATGGATTCCATATCGGCCAGCACCGCATGCCACCTGGCAAGGGTTGTCCGTACGAGGCCGATCTCAAGATTCCACTCGTTGTCCGCGGGCCCAGAATTGTTCCTGGATCAAGTGTAGACGTTCCTACATCGCATACTGATCTCTCCCCGACGTTTCTTGACATATTAGGCATCCAAGAGAGACCAGACTTCGATGGCGCACCGATTCCTTTGAAGGAAGGGTTCGCGACGGACGCAACAAGGGAGCATGTACAGGTCGAGTTCTGGAGTAACAATGACCAGACTGAGTACAATGACCACAACGTGTACAATGATCGTGAGTAAAATACCTTGACTGTTACGGAGCACACTCTGACTTAATTTGTGCCCGCTAGCCACTATTGTCAACAACACATACAAATCCCTCCGAGTCATCGGTGAAGAATACGATCTGGCGTATACCGTATGGTGTTCCGGTGCCCATGAGCTCTATGATATGAAGGTGAGCGATATCGGATCTCAAGTCCTTTCCATAAAACCAGAGCTGACATAGCACCACAGACCGATGAGGATCAAATGGTTAACCTGTACAACTCCAATTCCTCTATCGGCCTCCTCGGAGTCCCCGGACAGCAGCTCATTAACAGGCTAGACGGCCTCCTGCTCGCCCTGAAGACCTGCGCCGGGGACGTGTGCCGGGATCCGTGGGGAGCGATCCTGCCAGGTTCTGGGGTAAACTCCCTCTCAGGCGCCCTGGATGAACAATATGATACTATGTTTGCCGAGCTTCCTCGGGTTTCCTACTCAGTCTGCTTAGACTACTACTCGTTGGATGCCGAGCAGCCCACGTTCGCTTCGCCCGCATAATACAGGGGCAGATCATTCGGTAGTAGGAAGTAGCTTGGTGGGTTTTATTTCGTTGCAATTAGAAACAACCTTCTTTTGGCTAGTTAGCTCGGACAACTATCTGCTCGAGTACTGGGATTAGTGCTGACAAATCGTTTGTCTGCATTCTATCAATAAATGACTTCTCCGTCGCCTGCTCGCCGGTTCTATCATGAGAAATACGAGGCGCCTTGAGAACGCAGCACAGCCACCACCGAGATTTCACTGCCATATTTAGCCCCCCCAAGGCCCTCCTCCGCACCCCACCTTATTCTTGATACTCTAACGCACTATATTCCGAGTTCGTTGCCAACGTCAAATGAAATGGCCTTCACATTTTACTGTGGTCGTCAGTCTGATCTTAATTCATTACCTTGACGTTGTCACTATCCTATCATCATAATCTTAGAAACATAAGATTTATAGCTCTATTAAGCTTAGCCTAGAGCAACCGTTTTAGCGAGGGACTGTCAGAGTAGTGTCATCAGACATTTTTGACCCTCCGGTCGCAGACCCTGGCTTCCTGACAAACCCCTTGGACATCGATGTTTTAACGGAGGGCATCGCCTTTATTCGAAAGCTTGTCAAGACCCCAGCGATCCAGGCTCTTCGGCCTGTCGAGATGAACCCGGGAGCAAACACCACGAGCGATGCCGACCTTGAGGCCTGCATTTGCTCTAATGCAAGAACATTCTTTCACCCCTCAGGCTCCCTCCTGCAAAATTGGCTCTCAGGCCAATGGCGGGGTTGTAGACGAGCAGCTACGGGTACATGGGGTCAAGGGGCTGCGAATCGTTGAGGCGAGTCTTGTCCCCCTCCTTCCCACTGCACACAGTATGGCGACAGTCTACGCCGTCGCTGAGATGGTATGGGTATTGTTCTTCATAAAATTTGACATGGATGCTAATATCCTGACAATATAGGCCGCTGATATAATCAAGCGAGGATAACCAGCCAGCTCTCGACTTAATCGACCTATGTGTAAGTGGTTGGTTCCACTTTAACTAGGTCAACTCTAGGTGTAAAGCGGATATAGTATTATACTGTAACTAGCGGTAACTATAAGTTATATATAAACATATTAATATTATTAATAAGCAGCAATTATATCAAGTACCAGTATACGTGTGGGAGGCGGGGCTTCCGGGGGCCTCGGATTTAGTATGAAAAGGATAGCTTGGGAGACTAGTCGAAGTAGACTATGTAGAAATTTCTCAAGCAACCTCTAGTCCTAAAACGTAAGGTACCTATGGGCGAATGATATCCGCCACATTGATGCAGCTAGAGAGATTCTACCAAGCTTCGGGTATGGTGGAACTGGGAAGCATGTCCCGTAGCCCATGGCATATCCAGTACCCTTTCTCTTGAGCCTTTTGGCCTTCGTGTGTGTCTCCGGCCGACCCCAATGGAAGCTCCCTCCACAGCGCTTCCGTTTTCCAGTGTGCAGAGCCTTTAAATGACTGCACAATATTGCTTGCCTTTGTTCTGAGCTTTCGTGTGCCATAGATAGTCGAGGGTAAGGAGATACGACACTCTCGAAGGCGGGGCATCCGAGCGACAGTGTCGTCGAAGCACTGCAACATAGTTTCTGTGAAGGCAAAGAGCTCTTTACTTTCCAGAGGCATGTTGGGCGGAACGATGCGGCCTTGTAGAGATAAATGTAGGTATCTTAGATTAGGCAATGTCGCCGGAAGCATCTGGCACAGGCTGCGGAAGCCATCAAGTCCCGAGTTGTCCTTGGGGTGGCCCTTATCCACCGTAGCAATGATTTCGTTCGGCATTTCCCATAGGTGTAAGTTCCATACTAGCTCGACACCGGGGATGATGTTGAGGCTAGCTGAGAGGAGAAGTTGTGGCAGTTGCCGTGTCAAGTAGATGCCTTGGATGTGAAACCAGTTCGTCCCGTACAGCACTGCAGCCCCCTCGAAATACGCTTGCCGGCAAGTGAGGAGCCAACCCATCACCCCAATGAAGCACTTGTCGGGCAATTGACCAGGCCAAAGGTGGCAGTTGGTAAACCGCCCTGTCCGGCAGGTGTCGTCAGACTGGCCCCCAAGGGAGGACTCGAAGCTAGGTTGTGCATATGAGTTGCTCGGGTTCCGGTGACAGACACAGCTCCACCAGATCCACCGTCGCGGTTTGGATGTGTCGGGCCGCAAGTGGGTGTCTGCATGGCGCGGAGCCGGTGGAGGGGGTTGGTGCGGCTTATGATGCACGCGCTTCACTGGATGCACGAAGCGCAGGTCAAAGTGCACTGTCTGCCCCCCAAAGGCCTCAAAAAGAATGCGACGCCTGATCTCGGCCGGTATGCGACCATAAAGACTGCTCTGCGCGGTCGCATCGACCGTCGATGCATGCGTTGCCGTAAGGGCTATTGGCTGCTTCGGAGTCAGGACCGGAGGAGGCGGGATCTCATCCGCTTGGTGTCTCTTGGACAGCCAGTTCCGGAGTCGGCACGCCATGGCTTGGCGGTTGAGAGAAGTGTAGGAGAGGGCTACACGAGAACGGGAGATACATTCCGGTTGCCAAAGCTGCAACACTGCCGTTGATGACGCAAAGTTAACACCGATATCGCTACAACGCAAGTTACAGCTCCGATGTTAGCGCGTCGAGGCCTGAGGGCTACCTGTTGAAGAGATCGCAGTGCGAAGTGCCTTGTCAAGCCAGATGCGCATATCGAGTTGAATATGGAGGCATAGTTAGGGGGTTGGGTATAGAATTGGACCCTGAGGTAATTTGAACTTGGTGTCTTTACGAAAAGGGCCGGCTTTAGGCATGAAGAGCGAGGTGCAGTAGTCGCTTATCGCGCTCTTCATGTACCCCCGCCCGTGTCGCCTTCAGCTGCCAAGAAAAAATTCCACGTGCGTTGAGGCTTAGTTACCCCACGCGAAATATGCCTTAGCTTAGGTAGACGACGAACGACAGGGCGTCTTTCTAAGAACCACCTATTTAAAGTATCGGAGCCCCAGTTTCTTTGTTGTCGGGGATATGAGCACTTAGTTACTAATTCCTTTTGATAGGAATCTCACAAGAGTCTCAGTTTAATCAAGGCTTTCACATCCTCCAGTAACTATGGAAGTTCAATCTCCGCCTACCCCCCATCCAGTCGCGGCCGGGGAGGCACAAGAGGATGACGCGGTGCAGCTGGGCGTCATCAGATTCCGATATTCCGACATCGACCCAGCGCAGGAGATGCGACTCTTATCAATCGCACCTTGTCAAGATCCCCATTCTCCAGACGAGGAGATTCAGTGCCAACTGGTTCCTGCCAGCCTGGACCAACCACCGGCATATACGGCAATATCCTACGTCTGGGGCCATCGCTCGGATACACAGTTGGTCTATCTAGAGGGCTGTCAGTTCCCGATCACGGCGAGCCTGCGGGTGGCACTTCTAGCCTTGAGACACGCCGAGACGCCCGTGCGGGTTTGGGCCGACGCCGTGTGCATTAATCAGAACAACAACTTCGAGCGAAGCCAGCAGGTTATGCGGATGGCAGCCATCTACCGGATGGCCACCCGGGTTGCGTTCCACGTGGGCCCAGAGGATGCCAGCGCTCTAGTCGCCTTCAAATTTCTAGAAGACTTGGCTGCGATGAAGCACGCGCCGGATCACCAGCAAAAATTCGACACCGTCTTGGACAGTAGCGGACTGGATTCGCCGTTCGGTGCCTTGGTTTCGCTGTTTCGACGCGACTACTGGAATCGAATATGGATCATTCAGGAAATATGCAATGCTAAAGAAGCCTCGCTGTTCTGCGGTTCGACATCGATCCCTTGGACGACTTACAAGGATGCCATGGCGCTTCTCCAACAAAACGGACCGCGAATATACAGCATGTTTGGCTCGAACCCATACACGACCGATGAGCGAAAACCATGGTCGTCGTATCTGGCAGGTCATATAAGTGGTCGTTACTCTTTCCTTGATGCTCAAGGGCATGCCAACCTCTATGGAGCATTGGTGCTTCATAGAGCAAAAGCTTGTTCCGATCCTCGTGATAAGATCTTTGGGCTGCTTGGGGTAGTAACACCAGCTCCGGTCGTAAATGTGGACTACAATCTTTCTGTTGCCCAGGTATATACTGAAGCTACAGTCTCGGAGATCCGTAGGATGCACACCCTGAGAATTATCTTATACTCTACGGGAAATCGGAGCGGGTCATCACCCGACAGGCTGCCGACTTGGGTCCCAGACTGGTCTTTCCGTGGTGAAGCAGACTATGACTATGGCGATGTTTCTTCCTTTGATGCATCGCCGAGGATTGCGGCGCATTACAAATTCTCCCAGGGAGATTCGTTGCTCACGACCGCAGTTATCCCACTTCTTGCTGTCAATAACTTCTCATTATGTTCTAGTAGTCCTGCTAGCCCCCTCGAGCTGGCTAGAACGTTCTTGGATTGGTACCGGTTTCTCTCAGGTCGGCCCCGAGAGCTGGAGACACTAGTGAGCCTCATATTCTCCGATATGCTCCCTTTGCCGAGAGATGGCCTGCGAATTGAAGAGATTCTCGACATCGTCTTAGAGACAGATGCTAGGAAGATGAAGTCTCACTTTCCATGGGCACCTCTGGAAGATTCGCTGCAGGCGTACGTCGACAAGACACCCCCGGTATCCGACACAGACATGTCATGGGCCATGCGGTGCCTGGGTCTTAGAATCACTGGCAGACGCCTTCTGGCATCGAACACGGAGGGGTTTTGTATTGGCCCCAGTGATGTGCGCGAACACGACCTTGTGTGCCTGCCTCTCGGGTGCCCATGTCCGATAGTGGTACGGCAGGTCGGGGGAAAATTTACATACCAAGGATTTGCGCTAGTGTCGGGGTATATGGGTGGTGAAGCAATTCAGGAACTAAAAGAAAGGAAGCGTCGGCTCATGGAAATCACTATTATGTGAGCGACAAGTGTCCTCGGCGGGTGATTACACAGATGACTTAATTTGCGCATTTTTAGACCATATATCAAGATTTTGCAAGTTCAGACTCAGGGGGAATCTCCAGTAGTATTTCAAGAATACCTAGAAGAACTCAGGAGAGATACGGTGTAGTCCATGTACGATGAAGCGTTGTAGAATGTCAAAGGAGCCAATTGCTAGCTTAGGGGAGCCTTTTGCTACTTTCGCTAAATCTGGCTCAACCAACTGTAGGATAGTCGAACCGAAGAATCTCCTCGGCGGATGTCTGCACCTCCGGGTGGTCGGCTGCTATCTGAGCCAATGCTGCTTTGATGTCATCGGCCTCTATATTGCTTCGTTATTAGCATGGTCAAGACTAGGGGACTCTGATAGAACTTGCTGTCTGGAGCAGGAGCTGCAAGGGCAGTGGCAAGCAGGGCGGTGAGGGCAAGAGGGATGAAAGAGCGCATTGTGAAGTTTTGGATAAGGAATAAATGTTGCGGAAGATGAACTTATAAATAATGATAAGAGAGCTGATGGCGCGATTTGTCTTGGCGAGCTAGGATATGATAATGGATGTATTTGAGGAAAGAACCAAGTATTTATATCATTCTGGAGTCCCGAAATCATCTATACTAGCTTTCCGTGCAAACCTCCATTGTTGACTTTGAGTGCCGAGACGATGCTTGGTAGGAGGATGAATATACGCCGCACGCGAGCATGAATAGCACACGAACCATCCAAATATGTTGGCGCCGGGACTTTTGCAGCACTGATGATTCGTCACAACACCGTCAGTCTTGGCAGGGCGCTACCGAGCGCATAATTGCTCGCCGTTCACGCACATAGACGACAACCAACATGATTTAAGCTAGGTGAAGGAAGGTGAGAACCGAGGCGTTCTCGTATGTATAGAGAGAACCAAGTAAAAGAAAAGGCTACGAAGTGGGTGTGCAGCCAATATACATCTTACTAGCCCGCCTCACGAAGGAATTCAACTGCCGAAAATATCCAACCAATGTGTAACTTATACCTAAATAGGACCAAGAGTTCTGCTTGCTAGCACTACTTGATAGGTTATCCATCCGACGATCCACGCATACCTCTGGCTCAGGGGAACTTCTGGCAACATCGTATATTTCACCTATGCTCACAATTCCTTATAGGCCGAGACAATTCTAGAGGGATTCTTAGCTCAGCAAGCAGTCTTGCTTCGAATCTTCATCCATAATTAGTTACATCTTGATCGAATGTGCTTGCGTGATCTATTTTCCCGTCCGAATCATACACAATCGCCTTGTTTCTTGACTCAGACCTCCTAAGACTACCTTCTTCGCTTCATCCCTTCACAATCTAAGCTACTCGGCTTTGGGCTCATCATCTACATGCTAGATCTTCACAAAGGAGCAGCACCGCACCGCTATCCCAGGCTACAGTGATGAAGTCTGGCGACAAAAATGGTTATCAACAATCTCCTAGGAGCTCTTTCTCCGAAGAAGATCAATCTACAGTTACTCTCTTAGGTGACAGCTCAGTTATCCGCGCCGAAAGACGGCGTGACTGGTGGCAGCTTGTTCTATACTTTGTGATTGTTGTGCAATTTACGCTTCTTCTTTTATTGACGAGGCAGGTCTGGACGACCAAGGATCCTACTCTAGCTCTTTGGTGTAGGTGCATATATCATCACCCGAATCTTCGAATGAAGAGATTACGGACTAAGGATTATAGCTCCCGCCGAAGGAAACGTGAAGTATAATAGAATCACAAGCACACCGTACTTTTATAACAGAAGCCCCTACCTTGGTACGAATACTCGACAAGTCGATGCACTATGGGAGGAGCTCTACGACGGTATGTCCTCCTATCCCTCTAGGCAGCTGAAAATACTGATCGTCTGACCCACTATCTACTGTAGAGGGCTTAATTAGTGCGATATCTGAGGAGGAAGCATCTCACCTTTTAAACAAAACTCGGGCTGCCCCGAATGCCCCCAATCTCTATCTCGTACAACTTCAGGTATTCCACGACCTTCACTGCCTTAACCTTATTCGAAAGTGGGTATACATGGACGTTTATCCAGGCCAGGCCGAATGGCTCAATGGAACTCTGAACCACGATACTGTCAATGCACTGCATGTTGGTGAGTGTATGTCGGGCGCAGCTTTCCCCAGATATTGACTCGTGCAGATCACTGTATCGATGCCCTGAGACAGTCTATCATGTGTACGGGCGATATCACGCCAAGGAAGTTTGCTCCCCACGAGAATGAACGACAGCGATATGTATATCCCGAAATCTACGTGACGCAGACTTGTCGAGACTATAACGCAATACACGACTGGGCGAAAGAGAGGCGAGTTGTCGATTGGATGATGAGTTTTGATGAAGAGTGGGAACGGACAAGATATAACACGAGTTTGCCATGACTGTCGTGTCTGTAGTATCCATTACGTCTTGCTCTAGCGGGCACTGGTAACGTATTTTGGGTCGGTGGCAGTCTGGCATCAATACGCGCATTAGACCCCTAGGCATCTACACAAACATTTGCGGTCATGCTCTGAGTGTAGCCTATACCCTAGATCCAAGTCAGTTTACCTAGAGTTGCGCAGGCATGCGAAGCTAGGCGTCTTCTGTAAGGTCTGTTTCTCCGGATTGCTCTGGAGACCAGTGCATTGCCATGTTTCACAGGATCTAGTAAACTTGGGTTACGTATAAGTCTCTATGTACACACATCGATTTCAACACGCGGCGGCTGCGTCTTTCGCTCCGTGTCTCTTCGAAGGCATAGCTCGTATGCGTGTTTCAGCATGAGGATCGGCGGAGTAAGCGACCATCTCTGGAAGACCACTGCTCCTCTCACGATACTATACATATCTTGCTTAGCCACCAAATAACGGGATCAACGAGGCGTCGGGCCATTTTATGCGTATAATGTATCCCAACAATGCAGATGTAGTTGGTTTTATTCGCTATCACTTTGGCTCGAGCCGATGCGCAACGCCACTGGATCCCAAAGAAAGTCCTCCTGAGCTCATCATCGAGCGGCGTACCCTATGGGACGATCAACTCGACGGCCCCCAATATCCGCCAGTTGCATGGCATCCCCTTTGGAGTGCGCCAGACGGGAAGTTACGGTTTCAGCCCCCACGAGGGTACTCCGGCAGTGGCTCCCTGAATGGTTGAGGTTTCAAACCGGCATCCCTTCAAAGCGGCGGTTTGCCTGGCACAGCCGCCGCCGGGCGCCTATCACAAAGACTGGCTTTATGTAAACTTTTATGATACGTCTTTCCCCACGAGTCCTAAGATCATATTCCTAATTTGGATATTGGGGGACGGTTTCGCAAAGGGGGTACCTCCGATGCGAAGCTGTAGCCTGACAAGTGGATCGAACGCACCCATTCGCACATCGCCGCTCGCCACCAGGTAAGTCCTGTACTCCCTTGCCTCCGAAACGCTTCACTTCAATTTTCCTCCTCATCGTTGACCTTAACCCGCTTCTCGTCCCGTTTTTGGAGCCAAGGGATACCAAAACCTGTCCACAGAGTCAAAGCAACGACCATAGCCAGTGCACTAGGCCAACCATGTGTCTGCGTGAACTTGGGAGCCTCAGAACTGGGGAATTGATATTGCTGGAAAGGAGTGGCCACGGCACCACCAAGGGCGGTCATGAAGCCTAGAATAAATGCTCGTTTCTGCTCGTCGCCCCCGCACGTCTCGTTGGTCCAGCCCGCCAGGAGAGGGGTGTAGCAGCCGTAGCAGCCGCACAGGATGAAGGCGGCCATAAGAAGGCGATGGGGGACGTCCCAGATGGTGAGGATGATGAAGTTGAAAGTGAGAAGCGAGCCGACAGCGAAGCACACGGGGCCACGAGCCCCGATCTTATCAGCGACGTAGCCCGTGCCCAGCATGAAGCAGAAGTTGACTGCGCCGATGGCCGTTGGGATGTTGTTGTACTGCACGACCGAGTAGCCCTGAGACTTGAGATACAGAATGAAGTACTGCATCACGTAGTTGCCGACGGTGAGGGACCACAGTGCATAAGCAATGGAGAAGGCGTAGACCTGCCAAGACGTGAAGATGCGCTTGATGACAGTCAAGTCCAACTTGCCGGCCGGCTTTCGACCCTCTTCTTCAATGCGCTCACGAGCCCTCTGGCGCTCCCACTCGTTGAGGTAAAACGCTGTGGTGGTGTGCGGTGTGTCAGGGTAGAAGAACTGACGCTCTTATTAGCCACTTCCCGGGGAAGCAGGAGAGAGGGTTCACGTACAAAGCCATAGAGGGCCACGGGGATGGCCAGAATGAAATCAAAAATGAACAGCCATCGCCACGCTGATAGCCCGCCTCTGCCATTCATGCCGGCGAACAAGGCCGACTGCAGATAGCCCGAGAACATCTGGCCCAGGACCCCAGAGATGACGAACAGGGCTTGGCGCCGAGCCATCTCACTCTTGCGGTACCAGGATCCGATTGTGTACGTGATTCCGGGCCAGGCTGCCGACTCGAACATCCCGACGAAGAACCTCATGGCGTAGAACTGGGGTCCCGTGTTGCATTTGTACATGAACAAGACAAACAGGCTCCAGCTATTTTCTCAGGTCAGCGGACACCGAAGAGAACCCGGGGCGACAGGAGAGACTTACGATAGGAGACAGCCGGGAAGCCAGTACCGGGGGCGCACTACGGTGATGACCAGGTTGCCGGCCGAGGCGCCGACGATGGTCCCGACGGCGAAGTAGGTGTTCATCCACGAGAGCTCATTGCCGGGACCGAAGCCCAGCTCCTCCGACATGCCGGAGGCGTAGGCGTTGGAGACATTCTGGGCGTCGAGCCACTTGATGAAGAAGCAGAGGCAGGAGTAGCTCAGCAGAAACCAATCCAGCTTGAAGATTAGCCGCTTCTCCTCAGCCGAAGTCCCGGGCTCGTGCCAGTGGAACCATCGCCTGGGCTGAGGTGCCGGCTCGGGTGCTGCGACGGGCTTCTCGTCGATATTGTCAACCACCACGCCCTTCTCGCTGCTCGTCTGCTCCCTTGTGGGCTGCGTCGCTACCACCGCGGGAGCGTCCCTCTCGTCGACTTGGTTTCCCATTTTAACGTGGTGGCAATTTGCCGGGTCTCGGGGCGGGGAGTGGAGAGGGGAATGAAGAGGGGAAAGGTCGAGATAGGAAAGGCTGCGACCGAATAGAGGACCTTTTGCCTTCGATACTGTTCAGCACCCCTTTTGGCAATCGCTTCGCTGCAGCAGTACACCATTCAACGCTCTTGCTGAGAGAGAATAGGATGACAGATCTAGGGCTGTCTTTATGAACAGTCTCGTCGCCCTCGCAACGTCAGTCCCAACCGCGCGGAATCAGCGAGACAAGGGCGATGACGACATTTGACAGTCCCCAACGCCGTGGCCACTAGATCGGCTTGAACTTACTGCCATGGCCTGGGCAGAGGCCGCTAGGAAGTTGTAGGGGTCCATCGCGTGGCGTTAGCTGGCGGGTCGGTGGAGGGGCTATCGCCGAAGCCGGTCGTGTCGTGTGGTGCGTCTCGAGGACCCAGGTTATATAGGGAAGCCATGCAGTCCCATCGGATTCGCAGGGGAATTTGTGGTTCCTATTTCTAGAGAAAACACCACATGGGCTGGCTACATACCTAGTCAACGCGTCACTCGCAAAAAAAAGCAAAAAAAAAGCAACCCTCTCTCGTGAGATTCTCGCCTCAGTCCGAGTGTTTGGTTCCGAGTCTGCATCATGTTGAGAAAAACCTGGCCCTGTTAACGGCTACGGGATTTGCAGCGAAAGCGGGCCTATAGGTACCTTTCTTATCTCGGTGAATACGGAAAAGCGCAGTGGAGTGGTGCACTTGGCAAAAGCGGCTGCATGCAAGCTACCGCACTCACCCGCCAACTCACGAGAGCATCGCTCTCTAACTCGACAATACACTATCAAATGCGGGCAATACATATCTCTTGACTAGAATTTCTACCGTGTCGCGGCATCGTATCAGCATGTTCCCCGCACCTCGGTGGCGTACTTTGTAGGTGACTTTTTTTTTTTTTTTTTTTTGGAACCAGCAGCGGAACAAAATGCAAATTAAGCTCCAAGCTTCCAAGCTATCCATGGCCTGCTGCCAAATTAGCTGCTCCACACGTGGACACGACATTCAAAAACTGATCCCACCGGTCACCATCGTTTCCAGTATAGCTGCTGCTTTGGGCCCTAGCAAGCCTAGCCCTGCTCCGGTCGTCGCAGCACAGGGGATTTAGTGCCAGGGACGTGCTATGGCCCCGTTCTTCAAGTGCCGATCGCCGGCGCTTAGCGCCTCGGACAAAAGCCCGACCTGCCTGGTGATAGCCCCACCGCCTGGTCGCATCCAATAATGGAAAGGACAGAAAAAAAGGAAAAAAAAAAAGAGGGAACAAAACGGCCAAATAGTGTGTCGGCCCGGTATCGCCCCGCTATTAGGTAGGTAGGAACTGTACACAAGCCTAGATTGCGCAATAACGGACGGCCGTTCCGCAGGTTCGGGTCGCGGCAGCTCAGCTTCCACTCTACAGGCCACATAGAACGACGTAACGTTTGCTGATTTGTTCCCGGCGAATTTCGCACAGCGTTCTCATAGGACAACCTTGTCGCCAGACGAGCGCAACAGAGATCGAAAGCTGCATCCACGCCAAAGTCGGGCATCATGGCGGATATTCGGATTTCCATCGACCGGGGCGGCACCTTCTGCGATGTCATCGCCGAGATTGACGGCCGAGACCCCCTGATCTTCAAGCTGCTCTCAGTCGACCCGTCTAACTATGCGGATGCCCCGACCGAGGCTATCCGGAGAGTGCTGGAGATCGCTGAGGGGAAGCCCATCCCCGTCGGCCAGAGGCTGGATGGCTCAAGGATAGGCAAGTTGTAATCGTGCCACCGGCAGTCTGAGAGCGGCTCGTTAACAAGAAACGACAGCCTCCTGCCGGGTGGGCACGACCGTTGCCACGAATGCTCTGCTTGAGCACAAGGGCGAGAAGTTTGCTTTCATCACTACTCAGGGTGAGTCCCCCGAGCACGCCAAAGGAGACTTGTGCTGAGATGTGGGTAGGCTTCCGTGACGTATGCGTAATCGGAGACCAGTCCAGGCCAAAGCTCTTCGCCCTGGACGTGAAGAAAGCAGAGGCGCTGCACGACACCACCATCGAGGTGGATGAGCGGGTGACGATAGAGGACTACGACCTGAACCCGTCGCCTCTCGACAAAAAGGGCGAGCTCAGTGACCCCAACCTAGTGCGGATACCCAGCGGCGAGATAATCCGCATCTTGAAGCCAATCGACGATGACGTCGTAAGAGACCAGCTTCGACAACTTCAGGCCCAAGGCTATACCTCTGTAGCCATCGCCTTAATGCACTCGCTTCTCTACCCCGACCATGAAAACCAGGTAGCACGGCTCGCCCGCGAGGTTGGCTTCAAATACGTCACAACCTCCTCCCAGAGCAGCCCCGTTATGAAGCTTCTGAACCGTAGCATGTCAGCCTGCTCTGAAGCCTATCTCTATCCCGTCATCAGAAGATATGTCGACGGCTTCGAGAGTGGCTTCGAGGTTCTGCCGCAACGAGTCGAATTCATGTGCTCCGACGGCGGCCTGAGGCAGTCACACAAGTTCAACGGCAACGAGGCTCTGCTCAGCGGGCCTGCCGGCGGAGTTGTCGGTATTGCAAGATCGTGCTTTGACAGCGAAGAGAACACGCCAATTATCGGCTTCGATATGGTGAGGGCTTTAGTTCCCTCTCCCGTCTTGCCTAGATGCGTACTGACAATTTAACTACCTAGGGAGGAACCAGCACGGACGTGTCTAGGTTTGACGGGAAATATGATCATCTCACGGAGACGACAATAGCTGGCCGAACTATCAACGTTCCTATGCTTAACATCTCAACGTATGTCAAGAGTGCGCTGATGACAAGTCCCTGATAAGCTGACCCGAATCAGAGTTGCTGCTGGCGGAGGCTCTATACTTTTTGCGAGAAACGGGCTGCTAGTGGTGGGCCCTGAGAGCGCAGGAGCTCATCCTGGTCCAGCCTGCTACAGAAAGGGGTAGGCAAGCTTGTGTATCATGCTCCGGGAGACACGCTGATCAAGATGCAGTGGTCCGCTGACGGTTACTGACGCCAACCTCTTCCTCGGTCGTCTTGTGCTCTCTTCGTTCCCCTCTATCTTCGGAGAAAATGCCAATGAGCCCTTGGATGTGCAAGTCGTGAAGGAGAAATTCGCTAGCCTAACCGCTGAGTTCAACAGCCAGACCTCTCAGAACCTCACCCCAGAGGAAGTTGCGCTTGGTTTCCTCAACGTTGCAAATGAGACAATGAGCCGACCAATCAGGAACACAACAGGTGCGCTGCTATGTTTATCCACCCCGAGGTATTACATACTAACCATAAGTAGAGGCTAGAGGGTTCGCACCTGAATCTCATAATCTTGTGACTTTTGGCGGAGCAGGTGGACGTAAGTATATTGTGACATGATGGAGAGAACACGGAACTTAATAATCTCTAGAACACGCATGCTCGATCGCAGAGAAGCTTGGCATCAAACGCATTCTCATCCACAAATGGTCATCTCTGCTCTCCGCCTACGGAATATCCCAAGCCGAGCTTCAGCTGGAGTCAAGTGCCCCATATGCCGGGACCCTTCACTCTGAGGCTTTGGAATATGTGGACAAGACGTATGCCACCCTTCGAACCCAAATAAGCACCGAACTTGTGGCCCAGGGTGCAGACGAGCAGTCACTGGTGTTCGATGAGTCTCTTGTCCTCCGTTATTTCGGCACCGATACTACCATCACCATCTCTAAGCCGGAAGATGGAGACTACGCCACGGCCTTCAGGGACCATCATCTCCGAGAGTTTGCATTTAACTTGACACGCGATATTATTATCGACTCGATCAAGGTTCGGGGCACCGGCAGTGCTGGTAACCGAGCGGAAGAAGAAACCCCGTTCAAGCAACTGGGAGAGGCCTACAAGGCCCAGAGTAAGTATGTCTCCGACGAAACGCAGAGTGTCTACGTCGATGGCACGTGGAGGGAAGTGCAAATTTGTCGTCTCGAAAAGGTTCCGAAAGGCAGCACTGTCGATGGCCCAGCTTTGATCATCGATAAAACGCAGACCATCTTTGTAGAACCCAACTTCCAAGCTTTCATCCTACGATCGCACGTAGTCCTTGAAAAGATCCAGGACTCAACTTTTACCTCAAACGAGCTGACACAACCCGAAGCTATAAACCCTATCCAGCTGTCCGTTTTTGCCCACAGATTCATGGCGATTGCTGAACAGATGGGCAACACTCTGCAAAGGACCTCAATTTCGACAAGTATCAAGGAGAGACTGGATTTTTCGTGCGCGATTTTCTCTCCAGACGGAAAACTTGTCGCCAATGCGCCTCATATCCCTATTCATCTTGGAAGCATGCAATTTGCTATTCAATACCAACATCGTCTCTGGGCAGGAAAGCTACAGCCGGGAGATGTTCTACTGACGAACCACCCACAATGCGGTGGCACACATCTTCCAGACTTGACGGTGGTGAGCCCTGTCTTCTTTGGGGGAGCTATCGTGTTTTATGTAGCGTCTCGCGGCCACCATACAGACATTGGTGGGAAGGGTAAGTGTTACCATCGCTTGGCCTATCAGTCGGCCATGCAAGCTAACAAAGTCCAGGAATCACATCTATGATGCCAGAGTCAAAACAGCTCTGGGAAGAGGGAATCAATATCGAGTCTCTCAAGATCGTCAGTGGTGGCGATTTCCTCGAGGACGATGTTGTAGAGGCTTTCGCTAAGGCTGGACGGTTCCCTGGCTGCAGTGCGACGAGAAGAATAAGGGATAACATCTCCGATCTTAGGGCCCAGATATCGTCCAACCAGCGCGGCATCACCCTCTTGAACCGCCTCTGTGACGAATTCAGCCTCGCGGTAGTGCATCGATATATGTACGGCATTCAAGAAAACGCCGAGTTCGCTGTTCGCGAGTTCTTTAAGCGCACAGCGAAGGAGCACCCGGAGCCGCTTACAGCGGTGGACTTCTACGACGATGGCACGGCTGTACAGCTGAAGATCACGATCGATCCGGCTTCAGGAAGCGCCGTCTACGATTTTACTGGCACAGGCCCTCAGAGCTGGGGCAACTATAACTGCCCGATCTCCATCACGCACTCGGCCATTATCTATACGATCCGGTGCCTCGTTGACGTCGATATTCCGTTGAACGAGGGCTGTCTTGCGCCGGTCGACATCCGCGTGCCAAAGGGCTCTATCCTTAACCCGTCCCCGACTGTAGCCGTCTGCGGTTCGACACTCGCCAGCCAGCGCGTCATCGACACTATCATGCGCGCGTTCGGCCGCGTTGCGGCCAGTCAGGGGTGCGCTAACTCGTTTGGCTGGGGCATGGGAGGCCGCGACCCGGACACGGGCGAGGTGGTGCCGGGGTGGAGCTACGGCGAGGCACTGGGCGGCGGCGCGGGCGCAGGCCCCGGGTGGCACGGCGAGAGCGCCGTCAACGTGCACTCGACCAATACGCGCAACACTGACGCCGAGGTGATCGAGAAGCGCACAGCGGTGCTGGTACGGCGCTATGAGGTGCGGAGGGGCAGCGGCGGGCGGGGTCGGTGGCGCGGCGGCCACGGCACAATCCGCGAGATCGAGGCACGCATCCCGCTCAAGTTCAGCATCCTAAGCGATCGCAGGGTACACAGCCCGTACGGCTTGGCAGGCGGGCTCCCCGGGAAGACAGGGGTGAACTATGCGTTCAAGTTCAACGAGGCAGGGACCCTAGAGAAGATCAACCTAGGCGGCAAGGCCGTTATTAACCTCCTCCCGGGCGAGATTATGCAGATCAACACACCTGGAGGCGGAGGATGGGGTACTCCTGAAGGCGGCCTGGAAGGAGAGGCCGATATATAGATGATTAGATCGCGGCTCCGGTCATGATGGTCATCCTAGACGATGCAGAGAGAGTCTATCAAAGAAAACGACATCCTAAATACTTCGTGGCGGCGATGGCGTCTCTGAAAGTTTGGGGTAATAACTCAAGTGGGATTCCGTCAACCAGGTGAGTGTAGATGTTTAATGACAGCGTTTTATGAGGTGTTCTGTCGATAGTCGAGTACCAGCAATGGCTAAGAGCGACGTAGTCATGATGTTGATTGATTGGCTGTACTTACGTCGATATTTATTGACTTTCATCAAGAATACAAGTCGGAAGCTGCGGCTGGGTGGAAATTTGCAGTCCGGGCTACTGTGTAGAGTTTTGCATTGCTTTAGCCAACACTTGATGAGACCAAGGCACTCTGTTGACTCAAAGTTATACGAGAGTTGTCGATGCATGTCCGTCCAAAATTCGATGCTCTACTGACCTTGGAGATATAGTTATTCCTTTAGAATGCACTTCTCAATATGAAACTAGTGTATAGGTTTACCGGGCTAGGAGTGCCACCAAATAAGGGACAGAACAAGGGCATACGATATTACCTTAAGGTACTTGGCTTTGATTTTCCGCATCTTATAAAGTCTCAACAAAGAACAGTTCAACGCAATGGCGCGTAACATGGTGTCTACTTGCTCCAAATCTCTCAAATGCATGTCCTATAAGGTATATCGCTAAAAGTCACTTCCTTGGGCTGGCAAGTAATATTAGCTGTGCTGGTCCCTTACTAGGTACCTTGACACATATTTACGCCTTATAACTTCCCCGATCCCTACACCATCACACTGGCCTACTACTCGATCGTTGCGACTTGATCATATGACCAAATATTCAAGCCAATCTTGGTTCCTTCCATAACCGGTGCACCTGCATGCATCGTGTCGTGGTGGCCTGTTCCGTTCTCATGGAAGTTAACCCAGAAGAGCGCATTGCCCTTTAACGCCTTTATGGCGACCCCTTCGGTTATGTCGCATTGGATCAAATCACACCATAGCTGTCGAGAGCCCCAGGCCAACTTCTGCACAAAAGGGAAGTAAGTTGTCCCGCCCGTGCAATTATCGTCGAGAATTGCAAAGAAGCTTGTCTTTCGGTCCACCTCCTTCCTCGTCTCATGCGCCCAGTCATAATGGTACCCAAACTGGCCACCAATCTTGTATCGGATTGCGGCAATCTCGACACGGGTGTCCTTTGGGGGGACGCCCTCGAACTCCATCGCGCGCCGGCGGATACAGCTCACAACCGGATCCTTCAGATCAAGCCAGGCCGTGTCGCTCTTCCGGTGATCCTGGTCTGTGACAACAACCCGGGAGCCCGAAGTATAGTCTTGGAGCGTCGAGGCCTCATAACGTGGGATGCTAGGAAGCTAAGCAAGACTCCTACTTTATACAGGAAGGGATACCTACGCGTGCTCCTTTAGGTACTCTACCTCGTAGGGCGTGAGAAAATTCTCGATGTAGACCATTATCGGATTATACGACAAGAATTTGGGCCGCATGCGCAAGTTCTCGCATGTGTAGGCGGGCTGGCCGAATGGCCGCCATGTTGTGACGCTTTCAAAAGAGAAGCCCTTCAAGTACAAAATGTACGAGGCTAAAATCAGCACCCCGTTGCTGAGAAGCACCGATTTGTACGACATCGTGGCAAGCTGAAAAACACTGGATGTTGGTTAAGGTATGACGGGCGACGTAGAGCTTCAAAAGAAGTCTTAAAGCTGCGAGATGGAAGCTCTTTGACTCCCAAGAAGCTCGGTGGGTGCGGTATGTTCGTTTGTCCATCGTGAAACATTTGGGGTGTGAGACAAGGCGTGCCCCATATTTTGTAACCGCGCCGTGTTGCGCTAGAAGATCTCGGGCCATATGTTGGCGCCGACATGATACACTGCGGGCGCCACATTTTCGTCCAAACTCAACCCCTGGCTCCTAAAGTGCGAAAGGTGGCTTGACCTTGAGACATTGCGTAGGCCATTGACGCACGCAGTACGACAACATACTGCTGGCGGGTTTCACGCCTAGTTATACACCAACTACCTATTGAATCACGCTGGTAGCGATATAACGCAAAAATTTGAGTAGAACAAACCACCGTACTGTTTAGTCCTTGCCTTGTTTCACCAATGAGGACTGGCATACGGTCTATGACAATTCCAAAAATGGTTATTTTTTATCCTAGAAAGGGGGGTTACTTTAGCGGGCGACCAAAACACACATCTACCACTCCCATCGTTGAACTAAAGCTCAAATAATTCCATCAATCACTACCCTGCTCAACCATCGCCTGGTTCTAAATAGCCGTTCGTCATTTCATTCGCTCCCATTTCTTCTTGTAGCAGACTACAATCCTTCTTGCGCGCTGTTAGCCCCTTGTATCGATTCCCGCACAATCACTATCGGATCTGAAATTCCCACGTTTCCGACATGTGTCGCTATCGTAGTATAGGTGTTTACTCAGTCAAGATATACTAATTCGTTGCCTAATGGATCTATAGGCCAGCTGGATATATTTTTATTTTCTTGGCCTGGGGCATATTCAGTTTCTAACGGCGGATCTCTACCTGTTAGTTGATCATAGCTACGTAGCTCTCGCGTTCATCGTTTGGGATGGTTTAGATCAGCAATATCACGAGACTCTAGAATATCTCCCCGTACAGTTACAGGTATAGAGACTGTCAGGCTAGACCACGTACCCATTCCGGATCCTTCTTATGTAAGTCGCTGTAGCTAAAATATATTTACAACACAAGGCTAGACACAGCGATTCTAGCCAGCTTACCAATCTCAAACAGTCGACAGATCCAGTAGCAATAAATGGATACCATATCCATCAAATCTGACTTCTTTCAGTCTAGCCAAGTTGGCGCGGGCTTAAATTTCACTGTACACTGAAAGTGCAGTGGACATCAAAGGTGATCGCAAGCCAGCAAGATCGAAGAAGCAGCGAGTGCCGAAGTAGGTAACAAAGAACGCCACTGTCGCAACCTAAACGTTCACCCCGATCGGCTGTGCCGGCGACAGAACTGGCAGGAGCACAGAAAGTTCGGCTACTACTACCACCGCCGAAGGACCTCGGTGGACATTACCAAGGCGAATCTAGTGCTCAAAAGCGCTCTGGGCCAAGATGACGCGCTCCATTCTTGATTTATCTAGGATAACCTGTGGAAAACCTCTGAGAGAATCCGCAATGGCTGTGCGGTGCCTGAGTGACGATATCTCGTCGACAAATTAACCCCGGTGTGTGCAGATTACCTCGCCGTAGCAGGTGTATGGGGGGGAGGGAGAGGGGGTGGTTTTCCGTCTTTTGTGGTAGTGGAGTACGATCGCCACATTCTGCCCTTGTAGTTACTCGCCTTGAAGCATTGCACGTTATATAAGGAGAGATATCCGGAAGTCAAGTACGTGTCTGTGCGTATATACATTGCTCGGGTAGCCATTTGTGGTAAGTTCCAAAGACGGTCTTTTTTAAGGAAACTACGCAATTGTACAGCTAGTTTTGTTTGAGCTATAAGCAACCGCGAATCCATGCTCTAGAAAGACTTTTCCTTGTAGTGCTAGAGCCTGCTTGTTAGCCTTGACGGAAAATTACCGAATGGCCATTTGTCTGCGACCCCCCCCCCCCCCCCCCTTCGGACTGGCTATCTTATCAATCGGGTGCACTAAGACGAACTCCTGCCGTCAATAGCTGCATCTGCAGCAGAAGATCTAGTCGAAATTTCGCCAAAAAGGCCCCCCCCCCCCCCGCAGACTCATAACTTAATGAGACATCTTGGCTTGACCCCATCTCGTGAGTTTATGGTGTTATGAGCCGCAGGTTCTGTCCAACTTTATGTTAGCAGAGAGATTTTGCATCAACATCCAGATATAATGGTAACGCCTACCAGCTTGAGAGCATGTTTCAGTCGAATCAATTTCCGCCATATCTCTGCCTGATCAACGTTAGATATTTGATTGATTTCTGCTAGCACTCTGACTTACTGAGGATCGGCAGAGCAAGTCCTAGGACGAAGACATTCGAAGCGAGCAAGATCAAGAACGAAACGCAGTGCATGATGAGCTACGAGATCTTGCCAAAGTTCTGAGTAGGATAGCAGATCATAAAAGAGACGATTTAGTTAGCCTTCAAGCAAGACCTTTCTCAATGGGACTTAGATTAGGTGGTGAAGCCGTGAGGCGAGATATCAGCACTCGCCTCTTTTATCCCTATCTTGATATTACAGGACCTGTATAATACCGTACTTTATATATGTAAGGTCCCTACCTCGTACCTAGTTAAGGAGCGCGACGCACTGCCATCTAAACCTCCCTCCCCCCTGAACATTGAACATTCCAGTCATATTAAATGCCCGTTATGGCATGATCAATAATCGACTCCTGCACAGAGACAGCATATCCCAGATACTCATTTTCTGCCTCAGTATAAAGGTGAGCCAACATCTGCACAATAGCGGGGTCGCTCAGGGTTCTTATATGGCTCGGTTAAATCCTTCAGCACTCAGTGCATCGATGAACCGACCAACGGAGGCCCCTACGCAGCTCGGTTAAATTCTTCAGCACTCGGCGAGGCTACGATGAATCGATGCGCAGAGCCAGCCAACAGCTCCAGGTTGAAGCGAGGATTCTTGGGGATGATTTGGTTCCCAAACAGGGTTTATCTGACATCCCTATTCTCTTTCCCAAACTGGCCGCCACACTCTCGCTCGATAGAACTGGCTCCAGCGCGAATCCTCTTCCACCTCCGTCGCTCTACTGCAGCTGTCTTCCAGTTCCTCCATATCCCACATCTTTTGAGATTCCAGTAAACACCAAGCCATATACATCATGAGGGAAGAGAAAGAGAGTCTTCTCCAAGATGAAGAGCGTGGCATGCGAGATGATCGGATTCACCACCAACGTCAATGGAATCGTGCGGGCTGCTGCTCTCCGGAAACTGCAAGTACCCCGGATAACAGATATTCCGTCAAGTCTTTGATATTCCATATATATATGCTTATCCTACACACTTTATGCCTTCTGCTAAGCTTATCTCTCTTTTTACCTGTGCCTCGAGTTTCTAAGACACCAGATGTCGCGCTTTTAAGTATGCAAAGCGACTTGCAGGGATCTAACCTGCTCGGCTGGAGATTCTTCCTAATCAGTCTATAGATTTTGATAATCGTTACCAAGATTGGGTCCCCATTTCCTACGAACTCCGACGGGAAGACGAACTAGACACGCCACAGAGCGAATTCTCGGGAATGCCAAACAAGGTCAATACGAAGGCATGGGACGACCTTATTATGAGTTTGTATCTCCGCGAAGCGTTGTTAAAACCTCGTAGCTAATCAAATACTACCCAGGAACCTTCTTCTCTGCTTCCAAAGAAGATCTACAAAAGACAGGCGAATCAGTCAGCGAATCTGTGCGGCTAGCCCAGGGAGGATATTTGGCCGGGCTCGGTGTCTACCATAATATTCATTGTTTAAGACGCCTGCGACTATTCCTACATAGTGATTATTACTATAGCAACCTTACAGAGGCCAATATAGAATATTTACGAGGCCACCTTGGTAAGAATGCTGCTCATATTCTATAACACGCTCTCTACGTCATGGGTTTGCTGATCGAGATTTTGTCTTCAGGTCACTGCATTGAGTCTCTTCGCCGCACCGTAATGTGCCATGCGGACATAAACATTTACACCTTTACGTGGACCGATGCGGAGTTTGTCCGTGAAGACATGTGGCGGCCAAGACCGAAGACGAATCAGGAAAGAAGGTGCGTCAACTGGGATGCAATTGAAGGCTGGGTTACGGACAGACAAGTTCCTCTTCACCCAGTACTGTTGAAGCCTAACGGGGAGGAAGAAAAGATCTTGATGGTTTGATGCTGAGTCAAGCGCGTGTATCGTAGTTTGGCGCTTTACCATCGTTGTTTTATCTGAATAAGGGATCCACACCAAGGCCTTGTTCGCCAAGACCCACAAGTAGTTACCATGACTAACAATGAATTAGCCTTCTTACCGGGCTCAATCATTACCGTTCTCTAGGTTTTAGATAAGGGTCCCTTTGCCTGTCGGGTCACCGGAGATACAACTACATGCAGGCCAATCGGTGCTTGCTATGAGGAAAATAATGCGATAGGTGCTACTCGTCTAAAGAAGATGGCAGCGTTGCAGGGAGGCAGACTACTCGTCGGGTGGTTGGTAGTCAAACGGGCAATAAGCTGCGCCAATAGGTTCTTAAGATCTTTCGATAAGCACTTAGCCAATTCCAGCCTGCTATAGTTCTAATTAACTGGTGCGCTTTTTATCCGTATGTGCATAATTCATTACGGCATAGATGGACAGCCGGCGTCAACCAGATGTTAGCAGTCCCGCCTAATAAGCCCATGGACATGTCCCGTTCCGTCTCTCGGTGTCAGCAGACGGCGCTCTTCATCTTATGTCTTCTTCCTACTGCAGAGCGTGGATGGAAAGCATCGGCATAAACTACCATACGTAGGCCCCAATAGCTCCTAACTCATCCACGTAGATCGTGACATAGCATGAGTTGCGAGCTTTGATGCCACTATGTCCATATATCACGCCAATATTATAATACGAGGACGCATAAAGCGGTCTTCATCGTGCCTAGGTCTAGGGATATTCGTATTGGGATCCTAGAATAGTTCGGAGGTGGACGCAGAATTGGAGACAACAAAATCATAATGATACATACGAGGAATGGCACAAAGTAGGTTACATTTGTATAATCTACCTGGTGCTCTGCCAGAATAATGGGCAGGTTCCCTGGTCAGTGGAAGCTGCGAGTGTCCTATATTTCCTATGTGACTGTCTTCTCGCCTGCCGTTCGCTGAACAAGAAATTCGCCTACAAGTTTCAGAACCCGTTCTCTAAGTCCACCACCGTCGAGATGACACATATGACTTCCATTTGGGAATGTCACCCAGCGCACACGTGGTATAAGCTCGAAAAAAGGCTCCTGCCCTATGTCATGCGAGGTGTCGAACTCTCCATTGTATACCAGAGTGGGCGCCGTGATTTGCGGGAGGCGTGATATGCTTGACCAGCCAACCAGAGAACCGTTGCAATTGAAGACCGAGGGGCCGTACCTTGAGATAGACATGATAAGTAAGTGTGGATTGAAGAATCGAGTCAGGGGGCACAAGCATGTGAAAGAGATTGATCGTTAGTCCTCCAAACCAGACTTTACAACAACTTTGTAGCAGAGTGTGTTATGGGAACGGCCAGGTTTGGGGTATAGTATCTGCATGACCAGTGCCGATCGAGCATCCAGCGGGATCGATGACCACTAGGCCCTATAGATGAACTTGTTGGTGAAGTAGTTGAATAAAAGCACAGCATCGAGGAATATCATAAAGGCATATAGAGAGCCGTAATTAGCTTACATAGTGTTATAGACCGTCTTGTCTGAATTCATTGTTCGAAATGCCAGTATCAACTCTGCAGGCAATGGGTCCGCCTGGCACACGAACATCTTGTGGAAAGCCATCAAGGCTTCCTGGTAAGACGAGCCCGTATAGTCGCCCTCGAGCTCGCACTTATTCAATATAGACTGTGCCTCGATTGGGAGCTCGCTCCGTCGGAGTTGGATGCTTCGTATAGACAGCTCTATGCTCGCCAGAGCACTAGCCAGTACCAACCTTTGCAAGCCACGGGGCCGACTGGCAGCAAAGGCAACACCAAGTAGGCCCCCCCAACTCTGGCCCAACAGGTGGAAGCCAGGGCTATCGCGTAGTTTGAGATGGTCGAGAAGGTTGTCCAACTCAGCAATGAAAAGAGATTCTTGCCAAAAGTCTTTGTCTCCTTCTGTTTCCGGGAGGTGGGTTGAACCGCCGCAGCCAATTTGGTCGTACAAGACAACCGGGATGCCATATTGTGGCCAGAGCTCGGCAAAGGAAAGCAAGTATTCGTGGCCGGCGCCAGGCCCGCCGTGCAGCATTACTATAGGCGTCGCACCACTTGACAGGTTACCGAAGACCTTGTAGTAGGTCGAGCCGAGAATGCCTTTCCCCGGGATAGCAAAAGGAACCTTGCCTTCCAAAGTGGGGGTGGGAATTTCCGCCATTGTCGAAGTATCACTAAGACCCTATAAAACGAGCAATGAATGGAAAACTCCAGACTTCGGTAATTCTGCAGGTAGCTCTAGTGAAATAGGGATGGCAAGGTGTCTGGGCTGAGGGGAGATCGTGCTTTTTTTTTGCGTTTAATCAAGAGAAGATCGCCTGGCTAATCTGCATTGGTTCCCAAAGGTCCTTCCAAGTTTTCTCTAGCCGTGCGCCACAGCGTAGGGCAACCCGACATAGCCGCATCGACGCCCATGTCCCCGCGACCTGCAGCTGTTTAAAATTCCCATAACGTTATTAGGGCCTTGTTAGGTGAAGATCCGGTTATGAATGGACATGCTACTACGGACAAGAGGCACTTGTAATTTATGCGGATGCTTATAGGAATAGGGTATTTTTCCCGGCCTGTGTTGGTAGCCTGCAGCCGCCGCAACGGATAGGACTACGCGGCGAGAACAAAGGAACCTAGTTCGGCATTACACCCCCTGCTTTAGCCGACCCAATCACTAAGAATGGACTCGGCAGGACCTTGGCAGGATGCATGCCGGCCGCGCTTGACTGTCGCTGCCTGGTGATGGAGTTGGCACATTTGAGCCGACTTGAGAAACGGCAGTTTCATGAAAGGATCGCTAGACATACTCAAGGGTGGGCCTGTCATATTTTCGGCCTGATATCGCTTATATTTTGTGGGATCCGTCTGAAGCTGCGAGTGTAACTCCGCTGTGGCTTACAATTTACTGCTGATATTTTTTGTTTCCCTTCTCTCCACTCCGTCAGAACTGAACATCAATATGTCTAGTGATTCCAAGGATGGGATCCTAGCTGTGTGCGGAAGCCTGTTGAGCCTATCAGGCCTTGCTGTCGGGCTTCGGTTTTATACGCGTAAAAAGCAGCGCGCGCCTATAATGGCCGATGATGTACTAGCTTTGATAAGTCTGGTAGGGGTTTACCTAAAGGCAGACGGTTCAATGAGAGGTGCTAAAATACTCCGGTGGCTCCAGATCTGTTTCGCTGCAGCTGCTTCAGTTGCCATTGCCAGCAAGTTACTCCTGGTTCCTGCCTCGGCCCTTTTACAACTCGAGGTATTAACCAAAGCACTCTTGCAGTGGCTCATTACCATATGATTGGCTACGCCCTCACAAGTATCGCATCGGGTGAACTAGCACTTAAGGTAGGCTACTAAATCAACCTTTTATCGTCTCAGTCTATAATTAACTTCCCCAGTTACAAATTGTATGGGATGTCTTGACCACTGCATCATTGGCTTGCGCTAAACTCTGCGCCCTGTTTTTCTACCGGCGAATATTCTATGTCGCCGGAAGGGTTTACTGGTTTAATATAGTTGTTCTTTATACTATTGCGGTTGTTGTTTTATGGCTCGTTGCCTTCCAGTTCTTGACTGGCTTTCAATGCGGCCTGCACTTTTCTGCACTCTGGGACGGTTCTTATCCACAGTACTGCACTATTTCATTTCCTTTCCTTTATGGTTTGTCGGTTTCAGACTTTATACTCGATATCTGGATCTTAGCCCTTCCGATTCCGTGTATCGTACGACTCAACGTACCGTGGGGGAAAAGGTTTGCGGTTCTGGGTGTATTTCTCATAACCCTTGTCTGCGTGTTTGCGTCTGGAGTTCGCATGATGCAGTATATTCAAATCGAAAGAAATGGGCCAGAATATTTAATTGAAGTTGACGAAGAGCGTAGGTGGCCCGACGTGTTCTGCTGCAGTCATGCTCCATGGCTAATCTAAGCTAACCATTTTGTGACAGGCGCGGTTACTGTTTTCTTCTTTTACACTCTGTTGGAGATAGGTGTCTCCCTTGTAGCGGTTAATCTTCCAGTTCTGTGGTTCCTAGTAACCTCAATCACCCCCATTTTACAAAGCATTTCCAATAAGCTTCCTATTTTCTCTCTCGGTAGCAGTGGTAGCGGGACTACTGCTGCTGGCGAGGGCCGGGACAACGACATACGAGCCAGTCTATCTTCGGTGAAGTAGACACCACTATACTGAATAAGTATCTGGCTCGCGATATGGAATCACAGAAGGTGGAACTTCATGCGCGGTGAGAGCGGCCAGTATGAGCCAGTCCTGAAGCAACGGGAGCGTGTCATACGGAGATAATTCTCTTGGACTATAATACTTCCATGGCAGCGAGGAGGCTCTTCCATAGTCTGTTTCAGCGAGGGAGATGACAGGAATTTATTTGAATGATTCATAGTCGTTATAATTGAGGCTTCCGCACAGATAAATCTAACATTGTCTGATTTGCTATGAAGCTCTCGCAGCTTCTCTGTGTCTCCTACATCTTTCCGCTTGAAAAGCATGCGCAATGCGCAAGCAGCAAAAAATTCATTTCGATGTTTCGTCCCTCTATGTTTTAATTAACAAAATAATATTAAGATGTTAAGATAATAAATAAGAGGATAGCCTTGCCGGCTAGTTGCCTTATAGGTCAAATAATAGTTAACTGCCTCTATACAAGCATCATCCGCCCCCTTAAAATTACAACATACAGTTTAGACATCCATCTAGAGGCTAAGCTAGCACAAAAAGCAACATAAACTCAAACAGTACGGCTGTCTCCTCTTATGGGCTGGCTTCTTAGTCTAAAGTAGAGCCGTCTTCTCATTCCCCAAACCCGGGCCACTTGTGAATTTAAAATACCTTTACTCGGGTTGAACAAGACATATGAATTAGTTTCGGGGAGAGATTATCTAGGTAGTTATAAGGGCTTTCAGGCACAGGCCGGCAGTTGGGTACTAGCTGAGCATGTCAGCCGCACAACTCGGCGGAGGCGAGGCAACAATAAGGACAGCTACTACAATTTGGTTTCGCTTCTGACACCAATAGCGCACGAAGTTCCGGTTACGTCGGGGATTAGAAATCTGCACGCCACGCGGGTGCAGCCGTCTTGGCAATGACAGGGGGCGGGACAAGCGTAGTAGCCTTGACGCATCAGACCCAGCTTCTATCTGCTCACACCACCACCTCCTCCTCCCGAAAGATCCCGCTTAGTTGTCTCCAACTAAGGGTCTAAACTCTTTGGCATAGCTCTCCCATTCTTTAATTTGCGCGTCGCCCAACCCAATAACCTCATCGAATCGTCTCAACGCGGCTAAATCCTCAGCCATATGCTCTTCACTTGTTGTTCCGTTCACAACCCTCATAGTGCCGTCTAAGCCTTTAAGGACAAGCAAGTATAGTGTCGCTTGCTTGCTTAATCCCAGCATTCCTGCTGCCTTTCCCACGACTTCCGACCCTTGGAGATCATTTCCCTTGAGTATCCTATGCGCCTGAAACATGATGCCTCGTTCGGCGCAAAACTGCCGCGTCTTTACCTCATACCCCTTATCGGGATGAAACCGCAGCTGCACAGCACTAGGCTTGACCGTGGCAACCTCACAAAGCTGCTCTATCGTGTGAGTATGGGCATTGGAGATGCCGAGCGCCCGTATCTTGTGCGGCACGAACGACTCGAGGACTCTCCATGCACGAAGTGTGTCGGCAAATTCTGGATAAGGCGAATGGAGGAGTATGCAGTCAATGTAGCTGGACTCGTCGTTGTCCACGTCCGGGCGCAGGTTCCAGAGCGAGGATGCCACGGATTCACGCACTTGATCCTCGAGGTCTTTGCTCAAATCATACGGACAGGTCTCGGGATCCTGGGCAGTCGGACGCGAGAATTTGGTTTGGATCTGTGAGAATCGTGAGAAATGCATCATCGGTTGATGGGAAGCTTAGGAGCCGTACATGGAACGCTTCTCGTCCAGGTACTAGACCCTTGGCCAGTGCCTCGCGAATAGCTTCGCCGACTAGATCTTCGCGGTAGTGCCTCGGCTGATTTGCCGTGTCGAAGCAAACAAAACCTGCCTTAATAGCGCTAGCAGTGCAGGCGGTGGTACGTTCTCTCTTCCAGGCCGTACCGTAAATAAAGCCAACGTGCCGTTCCTGCTGCGCCATGCTGCTTGCTCTTCCGAGTGTCCCGCTATTGCCTGAGAATCAACGGTGCTTCAATAGGCAAGAGACTTGGCATAATGACGCCCCGTGTCATGCCAAGACCATATAAAGGATTAGCTTATCTGCGGGGGTGGCAGTGCCAGATTTTATGGAGCTTGGTGCCTAATACAGCAGATGCATTCTAGAGGCGCAGCATGCGACCATAAGCTTAGTAGATCGGGATGTCTAGAAGGCCACCCGCTCTCTACGATCCTAGTATCGAGATGCGAAAACCTAATGATAACGCAGAGTCTGCGTCGACTAGCGCGGACATCTCTGCGCGGCTGGGGCAACTTGATACGAGACGCGAATGGGCTCGGCTGGAGCTGAGCAGCCGCTCGCCGGCCCAGAAACAGTTACCCTCAGTTAAAATACTATATTATTCTCAAAGCAACTCAGAGATCTTCAACCAAGATAAAAGAATATAGTCTTCCCGAAATAACAGGTGTCCCTTTTGAGTCGTACCGAGTTCTATTTCCGCGCCTAGCTATTTATTAACGAGGTGCCTCCTACACAAGAACCCTGAAGGATAGTGTTACCTAGGTACAGTCCCCTCTATGCGAGGAAGGTGTGCCAGCTATTAGTAGATAATGGTGGCTAGGGTGTAGGAGACCAGGTCCCAGTCGCAGGTCCGTTACAAACTTGGCGACTTCGAGTACGAGACCAGCTAGCCTTCTATAATATTATTGTCCGAATTAACGAACTAAATGATGAGCTACGGCCTGATCATCAGTCTTCAGTCCTCCTTCGGTGACACGAGCTGTTAATATTACCTGTTTAGGTAACCAATTCATGGCTGAGCCGCGCAGCAGTATATTAAGTCATATGAAAATAAAAAACGCATCAAAGAGGCAAAGACCCCTAGTGTTCTTCCTGGTTACATGCTCGAGTCTCACAGATTACACCTCCGTCAATAGGCGAAGATGCAACCCATCGGCTTGCAATTTTATTGGCGCCTTCAATCATTCGAACTTTTGTATTGTGGACTCCTGCCGGCAGCTATAGTGACCTAATCGTAGTCGATCCTTCAATATCCATATTAGCCAAGCATAGCTGCCTCGCTGTGCCTCATTTAATGTGCACGTTCAGATCCTATATACCATTCTAGACGTCCAAGATCTAACGCTCACTATGTTATGCCGTAAATTCTCGTTCACCTTTCGGGCTTTTGTTCGGTGACTTCTTTTTATATCTCTATTTTCCCTCTCGGTCACTCCAAGTGATACCAAGCGCTCAATCGATACTTGAGGATCATCCCACGACTAATGAACAATGCTCGGCTGGCCCACTGCCGTGAAGTTCAATACAGGGGTTGTCACGACGGTGTCGGCTGCTCTATTATCCTCCCTAATAGCCGCCACCGATAGAGCTGGAGGCATTCAGAAACCTCTTACCTTATACACCGGATCTTGTGAGGAGGATGTAAGTCGAATGAACGTCGGTCTGCATCTGCTGCTGAACGTCATCTCGACAGCCGTTCTTGCTTCTTCCAATTTCTTTATGCAGATTCTCAATGCTCCGAGCCGCTCGGAGCTCGATAAAGCTCACTCTAGAGGGGTTTGGATGGCTATTGGTGTTAGCTCAGTCCATAATATCTTCAGGGTTTCCTGGTGGAAATCTTTTCTCTGGCTTGGGTTCTTTATCACCTCGGTCCCAGTACACTTCCTGTTCAACAGTATCATATTCGAAATCGACAACCGGGTCTCTCAATATGACTTGACGATCGCGGCTGCCTCGTTCACCCAGGGTAATGCCTTCTTTCCTCCAGGGGCAAGCCTTATTACTGCAGGAGATAACTACCTGGGCGACGCGAGCTACAATTCCACAGCTACACAGATATCAAATACGACCAAATTATCCGACATGGTCGGATACGGTGATATTTTGAACCCACTGGAATATAAAAACATCAGCTCTGGGATAAGCAGCAAGATCTCCGGCATAGTAAAAGACTCAGCTAAGTGGGATATGTTAGAGGCACAGCCCTGCATGGATGAGTTTACAACTTGCGGCGGCTTAAGGCGGCATCGCGACGTTGTTGTTATAGTGCAGGGGAAGGGTTGAACTCCTTCCTCTGTCTGGAACTTAAGCAACGAAGAGTTAGTATTCTGGGACGACTTTATGCCAAGGGACCATTTAAACTCCCTTTGGTACCATGGGTCCTGCAGAATGTTTCAATTGGTCCCAGGAAGTCGCGAAGTTTGCGAGAATAGCTGCAACGAGACCCTTTCCCGCCACACGAAGGACGGCCAATGGTTCATTATACCCAACCCATCTCCCGTGCATCCCCTTTATGGGAAGTCTCCAGCTCCCCTAGAGCATGAGAATACCTACAACAAGCTCAACGTCTCGTACTGTCTCGCTAAGCGAATCGATGCCGAGTGTAAGGTCGTCCTATCTACCGCTTTACTCTTATCAGTCACACTATCAATCATTACAAAGGCCTTTCTCTGCGGCCTGACTTTGTTCACCCTAGACCCAGCACACTCCCTTGTTACGCCTGGAGATGTTCTGGAGTCGTATATTTGCATTCCTTGCACCAGGACATTAGGATTATGCAATGCAGGTTTAGATGAGCTTCGCATGCGGGTAATGGTACCTGGGCCTCGACGATGGGTCTCCTCCCCTTTCAGAAATTACGCGGAGCTGGTACCAAAATCCGTGTGGGCCTTAGCTCTTATATTGCTAGGTGTTCTTATGTCCTTCTTTGCCCCGATCGCAAGCAGAACACCAACAGGGGCAGCCCCGAAACTCTAATGAGTGGTCTACCATTGTATCACGCTATTCTGCTAGCGAACAGTCCTCATCTACTTCTTTCTCTATGCTACCTCGCATTTAACAATATCTTGACGCGTTTCGCGGCAGGCAGGGAGTGGGCGTTGATGAGCCGCAATTATCATGGCCTCCGTGTCACCAAGCCAAAGGGCCGTCAAATTTCGACATATCGGCTCCAGCTGCCTTACCTGTTTAGTATCCCGTTAATTACTTATAACGTGTTACTTCACTGGAATCTCTCTAATACCATCTACACGACTATCTCGACGGGCGATTATTTTATAGGGCGATTAAGCTCCATATCAGATAATAACCTGCCTCCTCAAACCAATGTATCAATCAACTATTCTGCTACCTCCTTCGGCATCTTACTAGGTTTTGCGGTCCCCTTATTTATCCTTCCCCTCGTCTCTACTCTCTGGAAACTTCGAGGGAATTCATTGCCAGTCGGAATCAACTCTCTGGCCTTCTCAGCAGCATGTCATATATCCCCATTGGCTAAGCCCGACGCCTCTCAATCACCGTCAGTACCAGCAGTGGAAGATATCGAGCCAGACAGGAATAATATATGCCTAGCACAAGACAAAGGCTTAAATAGTTCTGATACCGACGATATTAGCACTAAAACAAGGCTAGAAAAGATTTCCCAGTCCAAGCTTAAATGGGGGGTTGTCGAGATGCCTCCAACATGGCACCAGGAGTATGCATCCTTTGGACGGCCGGTTGGCCATATCAGCCTCGGGACAACGCAAGATAAGATAGAGTTGCCATTGGCGGGTCACTGGTATGCATAGGGCGAGTATTCTAGGTCTATGTACCTGGGTTGGGGCAGACTCTTAATAAGATTACCTTGTTTTCGCACTCAGTCTCTCAATGCCACCAGAAATGAGAAAACACGCTAGTAAAACAAAGTAAGGTAGAGAGTATCCCACATACTTCTAGCCTACGCGGATTCACCTATACTCTGTATCATCGCTACAGTTCCACTTGCAACACCATGGAACCTCTTCTTTGCCTGTCCACCCAGTGTCGTCGCCAATCTATTGCTGCTTCCCGGGACACCCCATCCTCCTCCACCAGGGCTTTGGATGACAATCCGATCTCCTTTATGCATTTGTGCCGTATTCTTTCCTCCAAAGTTGATCGTCCTGCCGTTCTTCTTGACCCACAGATTCACGCCTCTCTTTCCATCGCTGCCACCGTTCATCCCGTACGGCGCGAAGGCCCTCCTTTCACTCAGAATACTCACTTGAATAGGCAGGCTAAATTCCAGATCACGAATGATCCCGTCACCGCCAGGATGCTGCCCGGCCCCACCGCTATTCTCCCGGAGGCAGAACTGCCGGAGGATGACGGGGTAGCGACGCTCTAGGATTTCGGGATCCGTGATGCGCGTGTTGGTCATATTGGTGTGCACTCCCGATACGCCATCCCAGGTCGGTCCTCCGCCAGCCCCGCCGCATATCGTTTCGTAGTAACCAAACCCGTTCTCGGGATCATCTGTTCCAAACGTGAGATTATTCATGCACCCCTGGGATGCGGCGCACGCGCCGAACGCTTTATAGATAACGTCCACGATTCGCTGTGACGTCAATACGTTTCCTGCGCAGACGGCGGCCGCCTCAGACGGCTTGAGGAGCGACTCGTCGGGAATGATAGCTGTGATAGGCTTTATAGCGCCCTGGTTAAGTGGGATCTCTGTGTTTACCATGCAGCGCAGAGCAAAGAGGATTGACGAGTTGGAGATGGCTATCGGCGCGTTCCAGTTGCCTTGAGAACCCAGTTTAGCGAGGCCGTCCCGGCGATGGAGGTAGTTTGGGAGTATATTACCATGCGCCTCGGGGCCCGTTCCAGTGAAATCGAAAATGGCACCACCAGTGTCAGGATCGATGGTTACCTTGAGCTGGATGGGCGTACCATCATCCATGTAGTCTATGGCCTCGAGAGGCTTGCCGTTCGTCGACTTGTGGATGCGTTTCAGCATATCGCGGACCGCGAGCTCGGCAGCTCCGATGATTTCTCCCACTTCCACGGGTCAGCGTTGCATTTCCGACGAATCACACAGGTACTCACTGTAGAACTGTACGACCTCTAGCCCATATTCGGAGATCAGTCCGTGGATCAGCTGGCTGGCGCGATGGTTTGCAGCAGCCTGGGCCTTGATGTCGGATATATTATCCCTGAGGCATCGAGTACCACTCGCTCCAGGTAACCTACCCGGAGCTAGGAGCATCTCGGTCAACTCTTTCTCTTTGAATAATCCTCCCTCGATAACTTTAAAGGCCTTGATTACGGCGCCCTCTTCCCATAACTCCTTCGAGTTGGGAGGCATAGAACCAGGTAGAATTCCGCCTACGTCTGCGTGATGTCCTCTCGATGCCGTCCAAAAGATGATATTCTTGCCATCCGCATCGAAGACAGGGGTGATAACCGTCATATCGGGGAGATGCACACCGCCAGCTACCGGGCTGTTGCTGAGAATCACGTCACCGGGACGCAAGTCCTTGCCCCAATACTCGATCTGCCACTTTACCGCGAACGCCATCGATCCGATCATGGCGGGGACGTGGGGCGCATTCGCTACCAGACCGCCATCGGGCCCGAAGACTGTGCAGCTGAAGTCTAGGCGCTCTTTGATGTTGGTACTGACGGCCGTCTTCTGTAAAGCCCGGCCGGCCTGCTCAGCCACCCCCATAAATCGGTGGCCAAAAATGGAGAGCTGAATGGGATCGGCGTGGCAAACAGATAGAGTCTCTTTCTTTATAGTCGAAACCTCAATTACCACATTGTTCGTCAGTACGGTAGCCGTAGCACCCGGGGTGACCAATATGGTCTGCTTGTTGTCCATGATCAGGGCCGGCCCAGCAACCAGCGAGCCAGGGAGGAGGTCAGGGAGGCTATGCATGGGCGAAGAGACCCACCCGAGCTCCTTGAAGTAGAGGTCTCGGGTCTCTTTTGCATTGGTCGCAGCGAAGAATGAAAGAGTGCTGAGCTCAGCCTTCCATGGCTTTTCGACTTCGACGATGCTAGAACCAACACACCGGACCCTGTATTCATCAACTATCACATCGCGGTCGATGGGGAGGAAGCCAAATTGTTGTTGGTGGGCCTCTTTGAAGGCTTCTAGAAAATCCCCGGAGTCAGGTGGCTGCTGGATCATTAGTGGTGTGTCGCTGCCGTGAAAACGCATGTTGAGATATCTCTCGGGCCTGATGCGGGATTTGTCAATCCCTTGCTTCAGCAATGCTGAGATCGTCTTTTCTTGAAGGCTGTCGAGCTCGACATTGAATGTAGGGAGTTTATCCTCGGAATAGCTTAAAGCGGATGGGCTGCGCTCTTCGTGCGCGACATCTGCGAGCGCCATGCCGTAGGCGGATAAGACAGAAGAGTATTTGTGGATGAGCACACGAGAGATACCTAGTTTTTTCGCAATGTCGCAAGCGTGCTGGCCGCCGGCACCGCCGAAAGATGCGAGGTTGTGGCGGCTGGCGTCGTAGCCCCTAGCCTCCGTCAGGGTGCGAATAGGTCGACACATCGATTCATTCGCAACGTCGAGGAATCTGCCACCTTTATTAATTCTTCATCCCTCAAGAATGGGGCATGTCTATCATACCCTGCTGCCACTTCCTCCACTGTCAATTTTGCAGCTGCATCTTGGTTGATCTGTTCGGTAATCTCTTCAAAGAGCTTTCTGCTAGCTTCGATATCTAGCGGCAAGTCTTCGTTCGGCCCGAATATCTTAGGGAAGAACTCAGGCCTTAGGCGGCCGAGCAAAAGGTTGGCGTCAGTTACTGTCAAAGGGCCGCCCTTTCTGTAACAAGCTGGGCCGGGATGCGCCGAGGCGCTCTCTGGGCCGACTTTGAACATGCCGGCTTCCCAAGTCAGGATGCTTCCGCCGCCAGCCGCCACCGTGTTGATGTCTAGCTGTGGGCTCTGAATAGTCACCCCGGCCGTTGTAGTTTCGAAGATTTGTTCGAGCTTGCCAGCATACCTAGATTATGCACTCAGCCACCTTGATTCTGCCGGGAACGTACGGCACAAAGCCGGGCAGTAGGACACACCTTGACACGTCTGTGCTTGTGCCGCCCATGTCAAACCCAATGACAGGAGTTTGATCATTATCATCGTATGCCGTTCTTGCATACCCGACGCAACCTCCCGCGGGTCCTGAGAGTATCGCTCGCAGACCTGAGAGCCCCGAAAATTCGACCAACCCTCCATCGCTCTGCATAAATTCACATCGACAGCCACTCGTTCTGAAGTTCTCGAAGCCGCTCTCGAAGCTTTCGATGTATCGCTTGATCTCCGGAGTCAGGTAGGCATCCGCGGTAGAAGAATTGCCCCGAGAAACAATCTTGACGGTGGGGGATAACTCAGCACTGAGGGAGATGTGCGTGAAGCCGACATCCCTTGCTATCTTTCCTACGGCATCTTCGTGGTCGCGGAACGTGTAGCTGTGCATGAGGCATATGGCGATAGAGCGGTACCCTTGGTCGTATGCCTCCTGAAGGCTCTTTTTCGTAGATTTGAGATCGATAGGCTCTAGTATCCGTACAACTTCACCCGTGACGCCTTTGATCAGTGCCGCATCTGATCCCATGTCTATCTTTTGGGGTACCTTCCGTTCGCTCCATGCCTCGAGTGTCACCCTTTCTTGGATTTCGACAACCTTTGAGTATAGGACATCTGGCTTGGATATGGTCATGTCAAATAGCTTTGGCCTCGATTGATTGCCAATATGTAGTAGATCCTTCAAGCTGTCAGCAGAGAGTTGGTTCCCAAGGCACGGATCTCCAAGGTAGTAGACTTTTATACCTTTAGCCCTTTGGTGACGGCGAAGACAGTTCTTTCACCCTTTCTCTCGAGAAGGGCATTAGTGGCTACTGTCGTGCCCATTTTTATTGATTCTTGCACATCAGCGACGAGATCCGCTTAAATAAAGTTGTTCGGTTGGCTTACCAACGCCTTGCAGGGAGATATTCTGTCCCTTTGGATAAGGCTTCCCAGTAGCAGCTTCTAACACTCTTCGGATTGCCTCGACGGGGGCATCTGAGTAGTTGGCTGGGTCTACGGACAATAACTTGATGAGTATGTCATCCTTGCCAGGAACTGCTGCCACGCACTGGGTAAAAGACGGTCAGTAAGCGTGACTGATCCTCTGTCTTGAGTAACTCACGTCGGTGAATGTGCCACCGCGGTCTATGGCTATGCGAATACCACGGCTTGGCTCAAGAGACAGGTCCATTTTTCCGTGCACACCCAAAGCAGACGTAGCTGAGATTCGATGGAGACGGCGATACAGGGAGACTACAGAACAGGCGAGTCAGTAGTTTAAGCATTCAACGATGTTTTTGCTGCTCTCGAAGATACCTATGATTAATTTAAAGATTGTTGGGAAACTCGAGTATTGGATCGCAAGATTGAAGATCTTGTCGAACAAATGCTAGATCCGTAGAGAGCCGGCCATCGGAGCGCTAGTCGATTCCTCTCCTGGAAACCTAATACTAGGTAGAGGCCAAACAGCCTGGCTAGAACTCCATGCGCTTGCGCCCCGCTGGATCGGATAATACTGCGATCGGCTCAACCTATCTGTGCACCGATGTCGTTTCGACTGGGATTATCTGACATCAATATCTGCGCCTTAGCATGAAGCACTGCTGATTTCTTAGCGTGCGCTCTCGATTGGGGTTCGGAGGAGAAGCCGAGCGCAACGCGATAGTCGGAAGAGATCCGGCAATACCATGGTTGCAGACCCATTTGTCCCCTGGTTTCTTAGCTTTTAGTGTCCAAGTTTCATTAGCCGTCTCGGAGGAAGAACCGTTGGTACCGGAGCAGGGCCCGACGAAGACAACGTCAGCAATCGATTGTGGGTGGGGCCCATCGACTTGATGAAAACGACCGTTATAAAATGCCGTGGCGTGCGATCCTTCGCCCCGTCGCCCCCTACTAGGCTTAGACGATGAGCTAAGAATTCCAATACGTTATACTACTGTTCTACTTCGTAGTTGTTATTCTCATGTCTCCTTCACACGGTTCTAACACTATCTTCTAACCCCTGTGTGAAGTACATCATTGGGGCCCGTTTAGCCCTACCCCGGATACTCTCGATGTGTCCGCATTATGGCCTTTCTAGAAGTGAATGCTAGCCGCGCTCTCGGGACTGTAATATTGAATGCGCAGCCCCTTACCCTCTAGTCGCGCCACTTGGGTATGAGTGATGCTAGTATAATCAGATATACTCTATGCTGGTCTGCTTAACGGCGTGTGTCCAATCCCTTGGGATTCCTCTGTTTTGTATATCAATACAGTGAGAGACGGGGCTCTGGCCCGTTATATTTCCGCGACGTTTCGACTTGTGGCCTTCTTGTCGCGTCGTCCCTGCTTACCGGGTCGAGCATATTCTACTAGCTCGCGCAAATCTACATAGTAGGCTGATTACGGACAAACGCGTTAACTTGAGGTGAATAGCAGAGCAAAGTCTGGCCCCAGCTGGCGGGGGAACTGGTCGTCAACGACGAGTCCACAATGCAATATTTTATTACGAGGTTCGAGGCAGACAATCTTCGGTCCAATCTGCGTCTCGTCTCGTTCCTTCTCAATATCGTATCGCACCTGCTGGATTCGGCGAGGTACCAAGTCGTATCTATCGCTCGGTTCGCCCTCAAAGATTGCGAGAAGGATGAAGTTGTCATCATTGCTAGTGGCGGTGCCTCGGTACCCGCGAGACTTTTACCTTTTGCAACGAGGCCAAAGAAGCTAGAGCAGATTATGCACTTGTACTGACTCCTGCATGTTGGGGTAAGTCATCTATTAGATTAGGAATGGCAGCCGCAGAGTCTTAACTAAGCTCCCAAAGTTGGGGCAATGAACATGCCGAGGATCAAGAAATTGTTCTCAGATGTCACCGAGACCTCAAACCTCATCCATCTCGATCTCAATATACAACTTCCTTGCCGTGTAAGGGGGAATCGACATCAACTCCGATTTCATGGCCGATGGTAGCCCTGACAAGGCTGTAGGTTGCCGGCTTTTTATTGCACCGGGCCCGCGCGGTGCCATTGCCGGAGCTGCAAACCCTGCTCCTAAGATCCTTGTAGGAAACGATCGCAATGAACAAACGAGCGACATAATACACTACTTGGATCATCTCGTGTCGAGCCAATAAAAACACCTAGATACCTAACACGGCAGCATGTGTTACAAAGGCATTGCACTTTGCAAAGGGAGAGCAGCCGACGGGGCGCTCCCGCAGGCGACACGATGTCTATAACCCGCCACAAGTCCATGAATTACCAGACTACGAAGACCCACTATCTCTAGCCCGACCCTTCGGTGAAGTTTTAGTGCATTCGACGCTCTTTGTCCCCGCTCCGACCCCCGCCTCTTCCCCTCCCACCGGAGTTCTCGCGGCAACATCCCGAAACCCCGGTTATCGGCCCTCCACATCTGTCCGCCTGGGTGACAGAGGCCGTCGTGGAGACTTGACCCGCCCAGGCGATGCGATAAGAGGCCCCAGGTCGGAACGCGACGGAAATATCACGGACCAGAGCTTTGTCTCTCGCGGGATTAATAGACCAAACAGCGGAAACAAATCAACGGGCAGCACTTCTTCGCCAATCACCATCAAAAGTGATTCCTGCTGGTCCAACGCAGCAATCTACATTCTGTAACTCGGCGACAATGGCATCTGAAGAGGTTCCCACGTACACCATTCTCCAGGGCGATGGTCTTTATCCCGTGCGTCGCCGGTCAGCGGCCCCCCTCCCTCAGCCCCTGCTAACCCGAACTAGGACGATTCAGTTGAGCAAGAGATTTTCTCGAGAGAGCCAAGTCACACATACAAAGTCAACTATGTTCAGGCAGATTTACTTCCTGGAGATAGCCCGGTTGCGAAACCATGGTCATCTATTCCTGAGGAACTCCGCAACAAGGTTGACGGAATCCTGATTCTGAAACTCTATTTCACGGAAGAGGATATTGCTCTTTTTCCGCGCTTAAAAGTGTGAGTGCTGCGCTGCATCGTTGCGGTGATGGCGTATTGATACCTCGGCCGCTATAGAGTCGTCAGAATGGGTGTAGGATATGACCGAATGGACCGACCGGCATTAGCCAAGAGGGGTATATTGCTCTGCAACGTCCCAGGTACCTATAATGCCAAGACTTTGTGATAGATACTCTCTGAATTCCTGCTGATCGAATAGACGCCGCCACTGGAGACATTGCCGATCACGCCTTTGGCTTGGCCCTCTCGCTCCGTCGCGGTGTCTTGCTGCACAACGATCTCCAGCGCGGGTCTAATGTCGCGCCGTGGTGCTATGTCGATACACCACTTATCAGCCGACTCGACGGGGCAACCTTTGGTATACTCGGACTTGGCCGTGTAGGAACGGCTGCAGCTCTCCGTGCGAAAGCCTTTGGCTGGAAGGTGCTCTTTTACGACCCCCACGTGCCCAACGGAGCGGACAAGGCTCTTGGAGTTGAGAGAACCAAGGACATTAAGGAGTTGTTCCGTAGAAGTACGACTCTCAGCATCCATTGCTCATGCACCGTTGAGACGAGAAACATGGTTGGGTGGGAATTGATCGGCCTCATGCCGAGGAATTCGATACTGGTGAACACTGCAAGAGGCGAGGTCGTGCAGCTTGACGCAATCGAAAGGGGTTTGAGGGAGGGAATCCTGTCTGGCGTTGGGCTAGACGTTCTCCCACAAGAGCCAGTTGACGAACAAAACGTGCCCCCTTTGATTAAAGCGTATAGGGAGAAGGAGGAATGGCTGCAAGGGAGGATGGTCTTGACATCTCATTCCGCTTTCTTCACCCCGGAAAGTTACGAGGAGATCAGGTCGAAAAGTGCAGAGACCATGAGGGATGTGTTGATTGACGGAGTCATGAGCAACATCATCACTATAGACATGTTCTAGACTATACAGTTGATCGGAACAAAACGAATATATAGCTCACAGTGACCTAAAGCCATACAGCTCTCGTCGAAGGAACCTAGACACCCTTAAGTATACCTCTAGTAAAGAAGAACCCCTACAGTCGCTTTAGATAGTGATCATATTAAGTAGCATTAAAGCTTAGCTAAATAACCACTTCTACTAAGGTAGGCCATACGGCCACTGTTAATATCTTTAACAGTTCCGCATCTAGACTAGATAAATACAACCAGATACAAATTTGAAGCGTTTATTTCGTGGCTCACAATCCAATTCGACGCCCTCCTGGCCATGACACTAGATAATATTAGACAAGTCAAGCTTAGTAAAGTGAAATGCAATGTTATACTTCCAGTTCGTCCCCAGATAGGTATCCTACCGGCAAAGGAGTGGGTTGCGCCCAGCCCAAGGGACTTGAAGAAATCGGTGCCTCGGCGGATGCTACCATCTACTGTGAAAGGAATCTTACCCGAGGCAGCAGGGGCGCAGATGCGGAGCGCATCTAGAGTCGCCGGAGCACCATTGATAAGGGGAAATCGAGCGGGCAGCTTACTCTGCCCGCGGTAATCGCGACTATATGATTCAATTAACCGAGTTCCCTGGTTCAATAGCAAGTCACTCCCTAGGCACTTATCTTTTGAATTGAAGAGCCAACCAAGGATACAGCGGATGGTCAATGGTGTGTGCAGAATACGGCAATGTTAATCCGAGACGGGTATGCATGCCGGCTCCTCCCGTCCAATCCTAAGAGAACGCCGAAGTCACACGGCAGAAGCGATAGCACGTTGATGCTGTGAAACTGCAGCCACACGAGAATCAGAAACTAGCTTCTTGGTAGTCACGTCATCTGCCAATCGCCTGGCATTTCCTGCCGCTTTGATATAAGAGTCGGCAAGGAACCCCTGCCCGTGTGACATACAACCTGTATGATGGAAGTTGGGGAGCTGTTGTAGCGTTCCACAACGGTATTATTAATGCTATCCGAAGGGTTATTTGATCGTCAAGGGTGGGGGAGAGCCGTAAGCTATTCGACGAATGCGACCTGTAAGCATCACCAGCTTACGTTGTATCGCATTCATGCATTCTTGCTCGCTGAACAATCTGCGGGCATGGGTCTGGGCACTATATGAAGCACCCTCTCTCTCGGTCGGTTCTCGTTCAGTTTGCCGTGGGGGGGCTAAGGAATACATTTCATGTAGATCTGAGCACTATTCGTCCCATTTTCCAGTACCAAATACCACCATGGAGACTCCCGACCTTTTTGATATACTCACTCGATTTTTACTTCCTGGACTCATTCTATGGTGGGCATTCTCGGCTGGCCTAGCATGGCACCGCCTTCGACACGTCCCTGGCCCGATATTGGCATCGTTCTCCTATCTATGGCTTATCCTGATGGCTATCGAGGGTGACGCGGCAAAACATTTGATCAGTCTGATGAAATATGGTTCCCTGGTGCGCATCAGTCCCAAATACGTGCTCACTGACGACGCCGAGACCCTCCGCCGGCTAGGTGCAGTACGGGGCAGATTCGGGAGAGACTCTTGGTATCACGGGTTCAGGCAGGAGCCAGGAGTAGACAGTATGCTGAGCACAGTCGACACTGCTGTACACGATAGACTCAAAGCGCAGCTCGCAAGTGGGTACGGTGGACGCGACACGGACCTAGAAGGAGGCGTTAATTCACAGGTCCAGCGGCTGATATCGGCAATCCGGAACCGCCACCTGTCAACCACTGAAAAAGCTGTCCCCACTGACCTCATCCCTTTGCTGCGCAGCTTTACACAGGATGTAATCACACGCCTCGGCTACGGATGCGAATTCGGCTTCCTGGATACGGATGACGACCTGTACAACTATTCTTACTCAGTAGGAAAATTGGCCACCCTTATCCAATTGCTTTGCGACTGGCCGTTCTTTCGTCAAGTAATGAACTCCAAGCTTCTGTTATTCGCACGCCCTCGGCCGACAGACAAGGATGGGATGGGAAAAGTCGTCTGGTATACGCCCAAGCCGCAAAGAAAACATTGGATGTCAATCTAATCAACTGCCATTTAGCATCGCTCGTGATATCGTACAGAAGCGATTTGATTCCCAAGACAAGTCACAAACAGATATGACGGTGATCGCACACGAGTCCTATCTACCCAGCTTGCCTCTCTTGATTCCGTGCTAATACGCGACAGGGGTCGTTCATGCGCCACGGACTCAGCTTTGAAGAAACCGAGGCCGAGATCTTTGTGCAGATGCTGGCTGGTTCCGACACCACAGCCAGCGCGCTGAGAGCAACTATGTTGCATATCATAACGTGCCCTCGGGTTTACCAACGGTTGAAGAGAGAGATACAAGCAGCCACTGATCAGGACGACGTCGCGTCGCCCATATCGCTAGATCAAGCAAGGAAGATCCCATACCTCCAGGTTCGTCTTGGGTTGTCCGAAATAAGAGTGAACTGAGTTACTCACGGGCGGGGTGCACCAGGCAGTTATATACGAAGGACTCCGAATGTACCCGCCGGCCCTGTACGGGTTCTTTAAGACGGTTCCACCCGAGGGCGAAAAGATACAGGGCGTGTTCCTCCCTGGAGGCACCTGCATCGGCTTCAATATGTTGGCTGTGGCGCGATCACAAATTGCTTTTGGGAGCGACGCCGAAGTCTTCCGCCCCGAAAGGTTCCTAGAATGCGACGAGGTCACCAAACAAGAAATGGAGCGCCATATTGATCTTGCCTTTGGCTACGGTCGCTGGATGTGTGCTGGCAAGACTGTGGCATTCACCGAGCTAAACAAAGTCATTTTCGAGGTAATCATGTGTTAGGCAATGCGTCTTGGCGCTGTATACCCTTATTTCTGTGGCGGATAACTGAGTTTTCTGACAATGTTTGCACAGTTACTTCGGGAGTTTGACTTTCAGATCCTTAGACCTGGAAATGCCTGGCATGAGGTGTCCACTCTGGGCTGGATACACAGAGAGCTCATGGTAAGTATTACGGAAGCGAACCATAGCTGGTAGCGGGATGATGAGGGAAGCGATTCAGGCTAGATAACCTGCCTTTTTGTTCTCCATGCGGCATGTGCGCGAAAGCTGCCTCTAAATTGTGGCTGGTGGCAGCCTGTTCGGTATTTGTGACGAGGTATTTCTGGAGGTGAAATTTCCTTTCGCAAGCGTTTGAGATCACTGGATCCCAAGTAGGGAGTAGTTGATTAGTACATGGTCAAGCAGTGCGGCTCTATTTTGTAACTACGAGATTGGTTATCTGTCTCCTATCTTCGAAAGTGGAACATGTTGCACGGAGAAGCCATCCCGTGCATCCCTCGAGCGCTGTTCTTCAAAAGACACCCACTAATGACCCACTAAGTGAGAACAAGTATCTATCTCAATCTTGGAACGATGTAAGAAAATTTTGCTGGCTACTTGGCGTGCATCGCACCAGTGGGAAGTTACTGAAGTTTAGGTACATGCAGACAATCGGCTCTCCAGCCTCCCCCCCCGACATGCCGTCGGATTAAATCCCCACTTAAAGTCGCAGCAGGGTTGCTGGTGTTTACAGAGGGCGAATCACTCCGGTATCCGGCCATTAGTCATGATGCTGGTTCTACAGTGGGCTATAATATGTGTCTATCTTAGGGAGGGGCGACAAACAGGTGGCTGCTCGTCGCACATCTGCTGCAGCTTGCGATTTGCTACTCATACCTCCCGCGCCGTCATTTTAAAGGACCACGCTCCCCAGCAATTACACCTCCACCAAGACGAGATGGCGTCCCGAACCATTCATACAAGCACGCTATTCAACCCTCAGACCAAGAGCGTTGAACAAGATGTCTCAATCACAATCGATGAGGCTTCGGGGTCCGTTATCAAAGTCTTCAAGAGAGAAGAAGCGCTGCCCGACGTGCTGCCAGAGTCCGACATCGATCTGCGGGGCAAATTCGTGATGCCGGGCTTTGTAGACGCTCACACCCACATATTCCTGCACTCGTACGACGAGGCTCCGTCTCTGGATCAAAAAAGAGACGAGAGCTTTGTCGAGAGGATCCTCCGCGCAGCCAATCACTGCCGAGTCGGTTTGTTGGCCGGCTACACGACTTACCGGTAAGTTTTGCAAGAGCGATCCAATCTGCCCAGTTGCAATTGCTAGAACACGACTCCTCAGAGATTTGGGCTCCGAGTCCATGAAAGAGGCCGACTGCAATATGCGTGATGCCGTCAATCGTGGATTGATCCCTGGGCCCCGACTCTTCGTTGCCACCCGCATCATCGCCTCAACGAGCACCTACGAGAGCCGAAACGAGAACCACCTTGGCGGTACCTGCATGCCGGTCGGCTCGGAGCCCGCGGATGGTGTGGATGAGATTCGCAAAGCGGTACGACGCCGGATCGGACACGGCGCCGACATCATCAAGTTCTACGCAGATTATCGACGACGCATCATGCGGTTCCCGCCAAAGCAACAACACCCGTACATCGGGTCCGTGCTGCATCCACCAGCCAACCCCAACCCAGATGTCCTCTGCTACTCGCAGGAGGAGATGGACGCCTTGGTCACCGAGGCAAATCTTGCAGACTGCCCCGTCGCGTGTCACGCCGGCACGAAACAGGGCGCCATCATGGCTGCGAAGGCGGGCAGCTTGACCATTGAGCACGCGTATGTTGCCGACGACGAGGCATTACAGGTTTTCAAAGAAAACAAGTGCATTCTCGTGCCTACCCTGGCCGTGTGCGAGCGTCTCCATGCACACCGGTTCCCAGAAATCTTGGCCCAGACCAAGAGAGCCTACGACATTGGGGTGGAGCTCGCATGCGGGGGAGACACGGGGACGTACCCCCACGGCGAGAATGCACGGGAGATGGAGCTCATGGTCCAAGCCGGCATACCTGTGTTCGAGGTGCTGGCTGCGTGTACCATCGGTGGCTGGAAGTCTTGTGGCGGTGATCGCTGTGGAACACGGTTTGGGTGGTTGGAGGAGGGCAACGCCGCCGACATCATCGCGCTCGATGCTGACCCATGCGAGGACAAAGACGCTCTGCGGAAGGTTTCATTTGTCATGAAAGATGCCAAGATTTGGAAACAGGGCGGCGTCCCCATTGGTATGCTATAACCCCTGCGGATCCAGTTGGTAGCAGAAGTCATCGTTCCGACGATTGATGCATCTAACCGGGTAACACAAACGGGAATTGTACATTCGTGATAACATCGTCATGGCTGCTTACAGTTTGGACACGGGAGGAGTAATCTTGGCGCCAACGACCAGCACTCTCCCGCCATCTACCCGCAGTATCTCACCTGTCATATACGCACCAGCCGCAGAAGCTAAATATAGAGCCGTGCTGACTAGTTCCTCCTCTGTACCTGCCCGCCTCGCGGGCATTTCTCTCTCGTATCTCATGTTGTTATAGTTGGGATCCCGGGGGTCCGCAGGGTTCATCCGACTTGGGAAGAGCCCCGGCGCGATAGCGTTCACCCGTACTTTCCGAGGGTTAGCAACGTTTCACCCCGACAAGGCATTGCCAGTTGGGGATATTAGGGTCCAATACCATAGGTTTCCGCGAACTGAGCCGCCATGATCCGCACCATGTGGTCGATGGCGGCTTTTGAGCATTGGTATGCCGGCGCAAACTGACCATGATGCTGGGCGGCGGCGGAGCTGAACAGAATAACAGAGCCACGGCCTGCGCCGTTCTTCGCGGCCCGGGCCAGCAACTCGATCAGCCCCGCCACCATGTAGTACGGTCCTAAGACGTTGACTTTGAACGAAATGTCCATGTCTCCGTATGCCTGGCTCTGCATCGAGTCGGCTAGCTTGGAGAAGGAATCGCCGGGCTCGTATTCAACTGCAGGCATTGGACGGATGCCGGCAGCACACACCAGTGTGTCAATTGTGTGATTTAGTTGCTTAACCGCTTGGACAGCAGACTGGAGGCCTGCCTCTGTTCCCAGGTCGGCGGGGACTCTAGGAAGCGCGTAAGACCTTAGACCTAATGTGTCTGGGGCTGGTTGCACGGTTAACTTACTTGAATATCTGGCAGCTTGACCCGATACTATCTCGTAGGGCCGTGAGCTCCGACGATGCTTCATCCATATGCTGTTTGCTAACGTCGACCAACGTCACGGATGAGGCGCCATTCCTAATGAACCCTCGGGCAATCATCTTTCCTAGCCCGCTACCTAAGCTCAATATGTTATTAAGAGAGCCTCAAGACTCAATAAAATGCCGGTTCGTACCTCCACCCGTGATAACCGCCGTCCTCCCACTCATGGAGAACATCTCGCTAGCCACAAGATGCGCCATTTGGAGAATCAATCCACCTAGAACTATTAGCAACTAACTCGATCATCGACCTTCAAGAGATCTTACAGCTATCTTGATGCTCCACATCAAGCTACTCGTCGAGACTTGCAACAGCGGGCTCGGACCATCCCCTCGCTTATACCCCAAGTTTTGCCGACACCGGAGAGAGCGCTCGCCAATTGCAACAAATCATGGTTATCGCACAGTGTTTGCTGATCCGTCGGAATCGTTATATCTCCCGGGTATCTATGTCCACTTTATTCCCTGGCCCTAACTGATACCTAAGTTCTTTAAGGGCTCCATCCTCCGGCCAAGGACAAGGACAAGTGCGGACCCGATCCTGTCTTATCTCCCAAAGGGTCCACCATGATGAAATGCACGGCGATATTTATCGCGAAGACATTGAATTGGACCCCTATCGGTGTCTAAATCGATCCACCTGTTGGAAATCGCAGCTCACACCGCACCATGGCGAGCCTCTTGCAAATCCAATCCCCTAAACTCCTACAGGTGCTTGTCCTGTCGAGGGTGCCCTGGATATCAGCATTCTCAGTGACCATCGGCCTTTCTATCGCGGGATATTTGTTCACTCAGGCGTTTTTAACCAAGATTCCTCCGATCAAAGGCATTCCCGAGGCGCCAGGAGCTGTTCCCTTCTTCGGACACCTCAAAGCACTTGGCTCTGACCATGCTTCCAAGTTCCAGCAATGGGGCGTTAAACACAATTGGCAGGTGTTACAGGCTCGGCTCGGGAGACGCAGGGTATTGGTGTTGAATGGGTTCAGAGAAGCTCAGGAGTGGATCGTCAAGAATGCAACAGCAACCATCGACAGACCCCTGTTCTATACATTCCACAAAGTTGTGAGCACATCTCAAGGTCTGTCATCTATAATTTTCAAAATTTGGTATCAATTACTCACCTCTATTCAGGCGGAACGATTGGGACATCTCCATGGGACGAGTCAACTAAGCGAAGGCGTGTAGCGGTGTCGACGTACTTGACCAGGCCGGCACTGAGAAACTCTGCACCGATGCTGGATGTGGAATCGTTTGCTATGATTGCAGACATGTACAGCTCCACAAAGAAGGACAAGCTTGGCGAAGTCAACCCTCGTCTCTATTGCCAGCGTTTGGCCTTCAACATCACTCTCATGATCTGCTATGGTGCACGTTTTGACGATGTCGGAGACCCGGATCTCTTGAACATGCTTGATATTGCAACTACAGTTTCAACGTATGTCTCTTGAGTATTGAACGACGTCAGAAGCGATCTTGTATGCTGATGGTGGGACATGCAGCTTTCGATCCTCTAACAGCAACCCTCAAGATTATGTGCCACTCCTTCGATATTTTCCGAACAACGAACGCCAGAAGCTCGCAGTCGAAACACGGGAAAAACGTGATATTTGGTTGCAGAATATGCTAAACCGAGTACAAGCTGTGGTGGAGGAGGACCATTACCGCCCCTGTATTACGGGATCTATGCTGACCGAGTCCGGCAGCCTGAACCAAGGTAATGCAGCGAACCTCTGTATTCTTCTATTCTCGCCCATACTCTTACAATACTAACGCAGATTGATGGTTTACCATAGCCGATATTAAGTCCATCAACGTCTCGCTCGTCTCTGGCGGCTTCGAGACTGTGTCGACCACCATGTTAGCTGGCCTAGGCTGGCTTGCATCTCCCGAAGGTCAACTGCTTCAGGATAGAATCTGGGATGAGCTTCTCACAGTTTATGGAAATATTTCCACGGCTTGGGAAATGGTCCTCACAGAAGAAAAGAGCTTGGTTAACGTTGCCTTGTACAAAGAAATGCTCCGTCACTTCGCTGCCATACCACTGCTGCCACCCCGGTCAACTATCAAAGAGTTCGAATGGAATGGCATTCTGATCCCTAAGGGGATTACCATTTACATGAACGCACAGGCTATCAACCACGGTATGACCTACTATTGTCCTGTCTGATGGAGGCCCGCCGAGACGCCTCGATAGAGGAGCACTACAGGTTTAAACAGAGAGAGCTAATTCGTGACGGCACTCACAGACAAGTCGTATTATGGAGAAGATGCGGATACCTTCCGTCCGGATCGCTGGCTGGATGAGAAGCACCCGATTGGTTCCCCTTACCATTTCTCGTTCGGTGCGGGCTCTCGCGCATGCCCTGCGATCGCTATCTCGAATCGGATTATCTACATCACGGTGGCCCGTCTGATCCTGCTCTTTAGAATTCTCCCGGCAGCAGACGGGTCTCTTTTAGACACAGACTACGTCAATTACAATGAAGACACGACTCAACAGACGGCTCATCCTAGACCTTACAAGATAAGGCTGGAACCGCGAAACTCTGGTGGGGTTGATGAGAGTTCCCTCGAAACATGCTTTGCGCTGTCGAGGGCGAATGCAAGCACGATGGAATTTAACTAGCCGCAAGCATCAGCATCCGGAGATTTGAAGGCTTAGTTTTCATGCCAAGATATATTGGGTCATGGCGATACTCGAGCGCTCAGTTTAAAACCGAGCTACGTAGAGGATGTAATCACAGTGGCCACGTGAATGAGCAGTCTAGAACCCCTTCCTCTTGTGGATGACACTAGTTGAAGACAGCAGTACCTAAACAGGAACGGATTTTTAGTTATAACTAGTCTATAACTGGAAGTTCGTAGAAGCACGGAGCCTTCACAAACCCTACCCGTAGATAGCTAAATCATAAGGCATATCTAAAGTAAGGATTTTCCTTGTCCGTCAAGTCCATAAACTCCTGGCCGACCGGTTGCGGCGGACAACCTGCCTCTTCCCAGAGCTTGTCTCGCCGTCTATTCTCATAGCGGTTCAGAAAATACATGACGATGAAGCAGCATAGCGATAGGAACCACATAACAATGATGACGTATTTGGCGTTGTAGTAGTATGGACCGTCTCGGAATGTCTGAGGTCCAATAAGAAAACCTAGATCGGTGAGCCAAAAGGTCTATCACACGGGATTTGCCATTTCGGCGACTCACCAACGCAATAAGCAATCAGCTGGACAGCATTCGCAGTTGTCTTTTTCGTGTAACCAGCTTCGAAACAGTTAGCATACTTGGCGTCGATGCAGGTTGAGAGGGGGCGAATGCATACCGGTGTTAGTGCCAACCGTGCTCAACGCGATCAGTAGGGCCGTAGACGGCGCCGCGATTTGCAGATAATAGCCAACGAGCTGTCCGATTCTACCACCTGTGGGATTCTCCCTTCCCAATCCAGCCATCAAGGCAATGCCCAACAAGCCGATAATCATGGATAGAGCAGCCCACAGGGTTCGATTTCCGTATCTCATGGCAAGGTAAGGAATAAGTAGCATGGTGATAATCTCCGTAAAGCCAGCCGGCATGGACAATAGAAATGACGTTTCGGAGTCGAATCCATAGCTCGTAATCATCAGGGTACTATATCTGTGTGAGCATTCTGCTATTCTTTGCGAGTTGGCACCATTTTAACTGACAAGAAAACGGTGAGGCCTCCATTCGGGATGTTGATCGTGATAATGCAGAACGCATTGAGCCAAGTCTGGTATCGTAAGTTAGAGCCAGGGATTTCTCGGATACGGCCCCAATTAGACTTACTCGAACATCAGTGAGGACCTCTCGAACTTGATACCACTTAAAAACCCTACTACCGATGCCCTGTTGGTTGTGACGGATCCGTTCGATGGCCATGCGTTTTTCCTCCTCGCTCAACCACTTGGCTTTGATAGGCGAGTCGGCCAAGAACAGCCACATAATGATTCCATATAGAGCGGTGACAGCTCCGATGATGATGAACAGGAATTTCCAGGAGGCAATGGCAATCGGATGGGTCTTGAGGCCGCGTGACACTCCATAGGCGATGGCGCCCCCAACTATCTGTGCCGCTTGGAGGCGTTAGGATGCGCTCGCGAGCCAGTGATGGGGCAGGAACTTACTGCCATTGAAACTGAACCAGATACCACTTCGGAAAACCTGCTCAGAAGCCGTATACCATTGCGAAGTGATGAGCACAAATCCTGATATGCCAATTGTAAGTAGCAGCCTACAATGACAGCAGATTTGATAAGGACTTGCCTGCCGTGATGGCGCCTTCGCCGGCTCCAAGCAAGAATCGCGTTACCATGACGCCAGCGACGTTGTGAACAAGGGCAGTCAAACAGAGCACGACTCCCCACGCCATCACCATAACCGACATCTAGAAAACTCAGCCCATGTCCATTCAAACATAAGATAGGATTGACTTGCGTATTTAGCAATCGGAAGACGCTGCATCAAGCGGTTATGAGGGTACTCAAAAGCCAAATACCCGATGTAGAAGATCGACCCGGCCCTGTGACTATCAGTTTTGCAAGAACTATAATCAGGTAGGAACGGAATACGAAAAATACCAGGAGTATTGCGCAGTGTTCACTAATTCCTGGGGTTAGCAATGGTCATGGCGTGCATTAGGTTGGTAGACTTCGACGTACTGCCGGTATCCTTCAGGATACCCATCACAGCGCTGTAGCTGAGAAGAACTTTATCAAGGTACTGCAACATGTAGAGGATACACATGAGAGGCATCATGTTCCAATCAATCTTGCGCAGAAGCCTCTTGCTCGTTTCCTCGTCGAGCTGGATGCCGTGGCCAGTAGCATATGGGGCGGCCTCGTCGGCGCCCTTCACGTCGACCAGTTTAACGTCCCCATCTTCCTCGGCCACATGATCTGGGTACGCAGACCTGGCTTCTATGTCCAGCTGATTACTTGCGTCCTTCTTCTCGGAATGATCGGACATGGCGGGCTAGATTGGCGCTTCTGTCAAAGACTACGGCGGGTGCCGGCGCATATAGGGACTGCGAATGGGAAAGTTATCTTTCTTTCCCATAATAATAAAGAGCTGCCCTTAAGTTTTGAGGGCAACAGCGGCTTATCGCACCCCTTTCCGACGACATCTGAAAGGCCGGGCCGCGGATCTCTTCCCAGGGTGTTATCACCCTTGCTATCACACCGTGCGCACTATAACAGGTATTCTCGGACTGATGGGCCGCGTGCGGGGACACTGCTATCATTATTGGGTCCGATAGCGAAGGGCTACAGGGCCATGCAACCCAAGACCGAGCCAATCCAGAAATCGTGCTGATCATGAGGACATCAAGCCGATCGACTTGGATCACGTGTGTAACTCACTAACTCCAAGACCCATAGGTCTATTGTTTGCCGATTCCTCGCAGGAGGGGGACAGAGAAGACAGTTTCGCTACGCATTTTCTTCCGTATAGGAGTACCTCATACGAGACAGATTAGTTATCGTAAAATTACTATAATATATCAATATTCCTTCTGTATATCTAGACATGTACGCCCAAAAGGGTTCAGCGTAAAGTACTGAGGAAGCATTCAACACCACTCAACCTCATGGCTGCATGCGAATGAGCGCTGCAGCTAGACTTAGATCTCTGTCCAGAGGGCTTCTAGGGGAGTTCCTCCCCTAGCAATTATCCTTGTCGACTCCATTCTAAGTGCAGGCAAGTATTGGCGAGATAATCAACTGTAATGGCCTATATCCACATCTTTACAGCTATAGGTTAGCTTGGCAAACCCTCGCTAGTCCCCGCTCGAATGAGGACCCATCAGCCATTAACCAATTGCTTGTCGATTTTTGGAGTAGTGTCGCATTTCTTGCCAACGGATAGAATCCAGCCGGCTAATCAGACGGCGAGTTTCTTATCTTTTACATAACCCGATCCATTTTGACGCCTCTTGATCGGAAGAAATGTTTCCCCGCCCGTTATCGAATTTATAATGAAAAGTTTTTTCTGACTCGTCACCAACCGGCCTCTGTAGCACAGTGGTAGTGCGTCGCACTCGTATTTAATGCAGTGCTCATGCGAAGGTCCTGGGTTCAATCCCCAGTGGAGGCAAGAAAATATTCCCTTGGTTCAACACATGTGGAAGTTCGATTTTTTTTTTTCGCTCTTTTTGCTCTTATCTCTCCATCTCATGACGAGGCGAGATTTTTTTGTTCTTATTTTCGCTAGGTTACCGGTCGCAAATACCAAGACTGTTATTACCTAGCTCTTCACAGGCATTTAACCACCTGTCTATGCCGTTTGCGCTCTACTAAAATCATGCCTATAAGATATTGATCCCTTAAACTGTCACAGTTTCTATTGGGCATTGTAGTTGTCGTAGTATTGTCGTCGAGCTTATCGGCCGAGTCATAACTGCTAAGTTACTGACACGGAGCCGTTCCCTACGAGAAACACTACTAAAACAGCAGCATACCTATCTGCACGGTTAGCTTCTAGTTATTTCGTCCATGAGCTAGGCTGATATGGGATCTTACGCTGCACCAGCCACAAACGTCTCTCCAGTTCTTATTTTGACCAGAGTCATGAGTATCGCCACGAACAGGACACAGAAAATCAGTACGACAAATACCCGTGCCTCCAAGCTCTCTAAAATTATTAGTAGTGTCACTGGGGCGAGGAGGATAACAAGGAGGATGAGGCCGAGAAGAAAGCGCGAGAGTGCCTTGAGGAGTCTTGGGGAGAAGAAGTGTACGGTCGGATCTCTCGAGACAATTTGGGGTTGCCCCTAAACGTGAGCTCGTTAGCTTGTTGGCCAGATCTCGCTGCATCCATCAGATTTATTCCACAACTTACTAACTTCGAGACGCGCTTGCACCATATCAGGGCGCCTTCCAACGAATCTTGCAATGTGTGGTCAGTTTTGTCCATGCCGGCCACTCCCAAGCCAAAAAGGTCCTTTTCCGAGAGATAGGTAGTCTCGTCTCTAGCCAAGGAGGAAGTATTTTCGACCCAGTTTCTTAGACTCGTCACGTCTCGACTCTTGGCCAACGGGCGAGCCATCATTCCTTCGCAGCTGTCGAGAAACGAATCTAGATTTTGTGGCTAACATGAGCCGGCTGTGCATTCCTCGCCAAGGGGCGTGAGGTTTTCTCACCATAGTCCGAGATTGCAACATTTATCTGGTTCAGCAGATCCTCTCTTGCGCGATTGCTGTCTCTCCGGATGTTACCAAGGAATAGAGGGCGAGGCTCGTTGCGGTCGATCTCGTCTAGCTGGCTCTCTAATAGTGACAGTCTGTCTTGTTTCTGCAAGAGGAGTCTTGCCCTGAGTCTCATGAAACGGCGGAAGACGTGGAAGGACCGGTGTGAGCTGACTAGAGCCGCGAATCTCGGGTATCCAGCCGGAAAGTCCTCGACTGCTAGCCTATTAGCGTTTCATTTCCCGTTTTCGCGCTATTCACCTCGACTGCACGATGGCTGTCTCAACCTGTTGTTGAAACTCTCTTCTTGACTCACCCTGCTCTTCTTTAGTTTCTTCCTCATCCTGAGAGATGGAGCCCGAAGGTGATGTAACGGACATGGTGTTACTGGGATATGACGGCTCCTCTGGGTTATAATTAAATTCTTGTTGTCTCCGGTATGGCCTGGTGCATAGTAGGGATATCGCTGGTAGTCAAGCGTAGTGAGAATATAGAAAGCTCAGTTTCTCTTCTGCCTTGGCGGCCGCAGAAGAGTTCTGGGAAAGGTTCGGCCATATGCGGCTGCATACCGTAGAGACCTGTGAGGGTGAGGCGTCCTATGAGGCACCTTATTGGCTAACTTGCTCAGAGATGAGGCTGTGTAGGACGGCATTACAAAGTCCCGGCCTGCGGGGTGCGCAGGGACTGGGCAGGATCAGTCGCCATGCTGCAACGAATCAGTTATTGTCGTGCAACATTGAGTGGTATCATGCTTTTTGGAAGAAAAAGACTGCTCAGCGTGGTGTTTAACTCTAGAGGTAGCAGTATCGGATGTGTGAGGTTTGCGGTAGCTGTCGTCGCCTAAGGCCAGAGCTATATGTATGTCGGATGGCGGAACATAAGGCTATTGATTGACTCCTTTGACGCCACGAAGCCACGCATGTTGTGTGAATAGACCCAATACCTCGTAAGCAAAAAATTGGCAAATTGCTCAGGATACTGCGTAGGTACCGAGCGAGGATCTTTTTTGTGCACGGATACTTTTCATGGACAAAAACAATTGATACGTTATAGCTATTCTTATTCAACTACATATATTACGACCAATCCGGTTATCCGCGCACCAGCTTTCTTCCGACGAGGGATGGATTTGCCCGTACTCCTGCCCGTTGAGGACCTCGGCAAGTATCTATGGACATGGATTATCTGCGCCGCGGGCATGGGGGTGGGATGGCGGTGGCGGCTTCTCCGGCCGCCTTGGTTGCCTCATTCATCCTGGCCAATAGAATGGGAGCGTTATGATGCAAGTTGATGAAGTGCTTCACGAATGTTACCCTGGAGTTCTGACCATCTTACAAGAAACCTAGGGCAGAAATACTCGAGGCCAAAGTATATGAGACAATCACGGAGGGACACGATGTCTATCACCCTAGCAGTGCTGTGCTGCGCGATGTCAGTAGTTGGTAGCATCAGTACCCGTAGTCGATATTATTACCTCGGTCTTTCCCTGCCCCTGAAGTGCGCAGGGATAAGGGAATCTCTTTGATGACAAATATCACCACCAGTCCCTACGACTTGTACTCACTTGAACTCGCGTCAAATACCAGACCGGTGTGTCATTCTGCACGAATCAATAGTAATAAGGTCTTCAAAACCCAGATAATTGGGTACCCGCCATCCACCATCTCGGCGGGACCAAGTCTCCTTCAAAAATGCACATTGCCTTTATAGAGATATATGGCCTGACTGACCTTACGTCCGTGAAAGCAGCACTAGCTCTCACCAAGGCAACCTCGCCCTTTCTGCATGTTCCTCTTCACACCAGTAACCCACCACAGGTCCTCCATATAGACCCGATATGCCCGAAGCCAAGGAGTGAGAGGGGCTTTCCTTTCCTATCAAGGAACTGGCTAACAATTCTTTACTAGCATAGCTGGCGCTCCTCGGGCCGATGAAGGCGACAGTGTGGCAGGTGGAAGGCCTCGGATCGAGGTTGCCCGTTCGGTGAGACGACACCAAGCTCCGGGCACGTTTCGTGCATTCATCTGATATTACTTGGCAGAAAAGTAAATTCCGCGTTGGCGACAGAGTATACCTCCAGGTTGGGCGTCAACTTCAAGGCCCTTTTGTTGTTGAAACCATTCCTTTGCTGAAGACGTATACTCTGTGCTATGAAGATGGAAGTCCGGCCAACGGTGGTGGCCAAGTGGAAGAACGCTCTTTGTCACTGGGATGAGTTATTGGTGCAGAAGGATATGCTTCTGTAATTGTATTTCTATATCGATGAATCTGAACTTTGGCTATCTTATTTTATCTTGTTCCACACCTAGGTAGCAATGGTATCCAATCCTGCCTTCGTAGCGACCTCAAGCGTAGCTAATACCTGCGTCTCAAACATGCGTGCCAGAACCGTCTCCTGCTTGTCGTCCAACGTAATTCCAAAATTTCCGGAGAGACAGAGAAGAGCTATTGTTTCATAGGCAAGACCCATCGAATGGCTCAGAAGCCCCTGGCCTTTCTTCAGAATAGCGGCCCGCAGCTCCTTCGTCCCGCGCAGTTCGAGCAACTCCTTGAAAGTCTGGTCCAGCGGTCGCCAGAGGCCAATCTCCACGAGAAGCAGGCCAAAGGAATAGATGTCGTGGAGCTTGGTTTGCGACCTTGGCGGCCGCTCTCCTTGTCGGTCCGGATGCCTGTACTGGTCTGCCATCGTCCCCATGTGTGCCTGCCTCTGAAGTGAGGTAGCGTCATACTCTCTGGAATACTCAAATCCAAGAAGGCATGGCCTTGCATATTCCGGCACGCCCGGCTCGGCCTCGAAGAAGATGACGTTGTAGCTAGCGATCCCTTGATGGACCCAGCCTACCAGATGCCACTGCAAGAGCGCCCTCCCTATGGTAAGTGCAAGGAGATATCTCTCCCCCAGCGTCGGTTTCTGAATACGAGCTTTGCGGCTTATTTGAGGCTGCAGGGCTCGGTATAGAGATACAGCACCCTGATCTGCGTTGTGTGTGTGGCGAAAGACGAGGCCGACGCGGCCGCGAAGGTCATCTGGGAAATAACCATAGCAGTCGGGTGTGCTGAAAGACTCGCTTCGAGCCTTTTAAAGAGCAGCAACGAGCCGCTTAATTCTATTCTTGTTGATGTCAATCGCACTAGAATCTTGCGAGTCGAAGTGCTTGTACTCCACGAGTACGGTGCCCACTTCAGCGAGCCTGCCCGCGAATAGCGTGTTGGCAGCACCGTCTATTTGGGTCAGGTTCCCCCCTGGAATTGTTTTGATGGGGATTGCATTGGGGGTGTCCTCCATGCACGCCACTAGACGCACGTCTAGTGCTTCTGATATCCCAAGACTATCCGCTCTGTTAACCCTGGCTTCTTTTTGCAGTACGCCTTCATCGAAGAGTTCTGGTAATCCCAGGACATTCCGTGCCACCACTCTCTGCAGAGTCGACACTCGTGTTTTGAAAGCGTCCAAGAAGCCTTGGACGACCATAGTTTTGGTAGAGGTATCGACCTTGGATGCCGCTACTTTCGCCGACAGTGCGACATTGGTGTTGAAATCGCTCAAGGCGGCTCTCACTTCTTGCTTGGAAATATCTGAAAGTTTAGCCATGCGTATCGCCGAGTCCGTTGTTTCGACGTCGGTATTTGCCACGAAGTCGCACAGCTTGGTCGCACGGTCAATCATCTCAGTGATTTCGACTCTGGTAATATCACGCGGGGAGTTGAGGACCAACCACGCCGAGATATCCTCAAGGAGGGCCTGTGAGATGGGAATACCCACGTCCAGCTGCAAGGTCAAGGATCCCAGGCTTGCTATCTCCAGGGGTGCCGCCCGAGGTGTGGGTAACGGATCGAGACGGATTGACTTGTTGCTTTGTGGTGGGTAATAGAGGGGCGACTGTACAAGCCCGCGGTCGGCACGCGAGAGCCGCCCGTGGACCTCCTTTACGATGACAGCTCGCTGTTCGTCTAGAGCTCGTTCGATCTCCCGAATCAAGGTCATTGTGAAACTTTGGGCCTGCGTGGGTGCGGGGGTCCCGAGCTTCATGGCACATGCAGCAACCAGCTCGACGTTTCCCGGAATCACGCGATCCCTATCTCTAGCCGCCTGCGCTGCGAAGCAGCAGTCGAGGAGCAGCAATATGTCCCCTTTGACGATTCCTAGTTTTGGCTGGATCTCAGACCACACCAAGTCGCTATCGCCGTCTGTGCCTTTGGTGCCGTGACCGGCCCAGACGCTTCGCCTCTCCCGATTTCCTTCCACGGCGTCATCGTCTCCATGTCCTCCATAGTGGATAATTCCCAAAGTTCTGGGCCCTAGTATTGAAGTTAAGAACGTCCCAATCCGTATGTCCAGCAGAAGCTGTGAGTTTCCCGACGGTATCTCGTAACGCTGGACGCTGTATCGGAACCGCTTGCCGAATAGTACTTCCAACTTATCGGCCTCTTCCTTGAATCCCTCCAAGTCGCTCTGGTTCCAGTACAGAAGGAGTACTTGAACGTCGTCGTAGTCACTGTCTCGGTTTCGTGCGAAATGGTCTTGGAGTCTAATATTAGCCAAATCTCGAATGCTGCCCTGGCCCGACATTGCTTAAAGTTTGTTTGTCTTCCTCTTTTCTGCTAGTGCGCAGAAGAACCTTGAAAACCCGCATGTATCAGAGCCCATCTAGTGTGGAAAAGTGCTCATCGGATCAGTCCGACCAGGCTTATCCGTCATATGTCGAAGGTGGCAGGCTTCTGCCGATTGCCACCTCGAGATGAAAACAAAGTGCAGTTATCCCCGCTTCCATCGGCGGAATCCTTAGGCAGCCGTGTCCCCGAGAGGGTGGTCAGCTCACAGACGAATTTTCGGTGTGTGATGAAGCTAGCAGCTAATTGGTGCTATAAGCCATGGGCGTGGGATGGGTTCAATAGAGCGGTACTACCTTGCCAAAGAGTAAATGCTCCCATCCTAATTACCTCCCCCGCACACAGTCTTGTACTGTACTTGTGCTGTTCATACAGGGCCAGGACTAATTTGTAGGAGGCCTGTGGCTTGTGCCACGCGGGCCGCCTATTGTTGAGCCCCTAGTCATTGAGCCTATCGGATGCTTGCTAGGATGTGCCGCGCCCGCTCCGCACTTGCAAGCAGCTTGATGCTTAGGCACCTGCCCGTCAGACATGGTGCCTTGTGAGTTTCCTTTGATACGATGGTGATGCGTCCTGATACTCAATACTGCTCCTCCACATCTAACATATCGAAAGGGGCGAAAGATGCCGAGAGCTTTGTCCGAATTGCACTCAAGACCCAATTAGTATCATGGAGGCGTCGGACGATTTCACTCTGCTCCATGATGCTGAGCCGGAGCGGGGTCTCCTTCTCTCGGAGCCCGGCTTCAATGGCCTTGCAACCTTGGTGGAGAGTGAGATCCCGTCAGAACCATCTACGGCTCGGTTTTTGCTCTTGGTCGATAATATCAACTCTATGTTGGACTTTGCGCTGTATCTCGGCACCTTACCCTCGTATTTGTTCCGTGGCTCATTCCAAGGCGCAAGACAGCTCGGGATGTTCGACCTGAGTAGGGAGTACCACCCAAACCTGGGCTTTGGTCTGTCTTTCGAAGTTTTCTCCCTGGACGTGGATTCGACTATGACTGTAACCCCAGGTTCGGATGGCACTCTGCCAAAATGCGTGGCAGTCAAAGCGCCCGTAGTCAGAGCAGCCACCAGCCAGGATGAGCAGCGGGCTTGGGAAGTACAATCTCTCAGATATATCGCGTGGGAACTACATTGCCTCACACATAAGCCGATTCGGGAGTCCAAGTACATTGCTCGGTATCTTGGAATTGCTTGGTGGCCATCATTCCTCGAAGGGTCTCAGGAAGCCCTCCTCATGCCAGCCATTGTGATGGAGCAAGCGGATGTCGGAACTCTCAATGATATATTGGTCCAAGTTGACGGTGACCCATTGGCTTATAATGTTCGATGGAAGCTCGCAATGGACGTCGCCAACGGCATGAAAACGCTGCATTCCTATCGCTTCATCCATGGTGACCTGAAGGCTCAGAACGTCTTGATATTTTCAGACCCCGCCGGCGGTCTTCTTGCCAAAATCGCCGACTTTGGACTGGCCATGCAAAATACCGGTGGCTACATTGACGGAATGAAGCGGTTCCGAGGCGCAACACCGCCCTGGGAAGCCTCTGAGATGACCGAAGCGGTGATGCCGGCCAAGCTGGCATTGGCAGACATCTATTCGTACGGCCTGTTGATGTGGCGAATCGCACTTAATGGTCGCACCCCGTTTGACGGGAAGAGGTTTGCGCGGGATTACCCAGGCTTCGAGGAACTAGGTGCTGGCGAAAACCCGGCATTGATTATGACTAACATGAAAAGAGAAGGAGAAACCTTTCTGGAAAAAGTTCTATCAACTTTGGAGAGGGTTGAAGAGGAGTTGGAGAATATATCTCTCGTTCTTCGATCTACTCTCCAGCTAAATCCAGAGAGCAGAGTCCAATCGTTTAGCCACTTGCTTTCCTCTCTGGATCGAGGGCCTCTCACCCCCCAGGAAGATATCGACGACATTCCGAAACCCCTGAAATTGGGCGGCGTGTCTCTTCCGTCTGACTTAGTAACTCTCGGCCTTAGAGGTTATAGTATTAATCATACAGTAAGCCAGCTTCTTGCAATCAAATCTCCAGTTATCCAATGCCTAACCTAATGTCTAAGGTTCTGGATCTGCGACCTCGGGGCGACATAATTCCAGATCGAGTTCGTCAGCACATATTTGAAGACCTCTCCCAAAAGTCGTTTCCGAGAAATTACGACAACCTTCTCCAACTGTCCTTGTGTTACTTTATCGGATTTGGAACGAGGATTGACATGGAGAAAGGTCTCGAAACGTTGACTGAAGCTGCATTGGAAGGAAATATTCGTGCCAAGGCTGCAGTTGTTCGGCTGCACCGAGCATGTGGCCAACGGCTCACCCAAGCTATCCCTATTCAGACTGGTTGTTTGATGCGGCTTCACACGGATCAATCCTGGCGGCGCAGGACCTACGCCTCCTCGACCCGCACCAATATGACTTGGCCTTGCAAAGCTACCTGGAAACGCATGGCTATGGCCAGTTAGGTGCACTTATACAACGCGAAACGCTCAAAGAATTCCAAGAAAAGTATATGTCTGAGGCTTCGATCCGGCAGTGGCTGCTAGAACACCCAGGCGGTCACCTAGACGACCTTAGATGTCATACGTTCACCGCTCTGCACGTTGCCGCGTTGTCTGGTCCCTGCTCCCTAGTTGATTTTCTCATCGAAGAAGGAGCGAATATCGACTGTCCCAACTTTCTCGACGAAACCCCACTTCTATGTGCGATGAGAGCCGGGCGCACCGAGGCTGCGGCTACCTTATTGAAGAAAGGGGCTCGGCCAAACCTGCACAGCCGGCTGGGAGAAACAGCTCTGCATCACCTCGTCTCCGTACGCCCCCATCAAGTGCCCTCAATATTGGACCTTCTCGTCGAAAGTGGTGCAAATCTCAATGCAGCATCGTCGGGGTCATTGTCTAATCCCGGATTCAAAATATCATTCCTCTGCGAGTTCTATAGTCGCGATGGGACCCCCCTGCACTGGGCTGCTGCTGCGCGGAGGCAAGATGTCGTGAGGGAGTTACTTCGTTGCGGTGCTGATCCAACCATTAACCAGTCCGTCGCCGGCGACAATGTGATGCAAGAGCTGTATGAGCCATCCTCACCGGAGGCCTTCGAAGAGTGCCTGCCTATAGCCTATGCTGCAATGAGTGTAGATGCAGACATTATCGAAGAGCTATTGAAGGATCCTCGAATGGCCAGTAATCTAGAATCTTCTGGAGAAGGAAGGCGAGTCGGAGGAAACTCCATTGTTTCTGAGCAACCTGACTTCAAATTCATGCAGGTTTCCTCCATCTCTGAGACCGAGTTCACACAAGTCGTGTGGCTAAAGTATTGATCTAGGTGTGCGCATGGAGATCAGTATAAAACGATGATGGCCCGCACCATATCGCTACTCTTTCCCGGTGATCTAACGCCATGTCTCATGAACTGCGCGTATCATGGACAGTCCATTACCCTCCTCGAGTACCTCATTGGACGCGGGCTGAATCCAAACGCTGCCGACCCAGTCACGGGCTTATCTCCCTTGCGGATGGCCTGTACGCGCGAGACACCGAATGAGATGATTCTCAAGATGATGGAGCTCGGAGCGGATCCGGCTCGACATACCGAAACTATGAAAGCCACTTGTCTAATACACTTGGCTTTCAACCGCATTAGACCGCTCACGCTAACGCTGGTCGAAGCTATGGTTCAGCGTGGATGTACCTTTGCTGCTAACCAAGGGGCCTTCCAACTCCTTTATCATAAGGCAGTCCGCGAGAATGATCGAGAGCTGGCGAAATTCCTGTTGTCGCAAGATGGCGTGGACCAACAAGAGATTGAGAAGGGACTTCTGGTCTCTTTGCTCCGCGAGAACACGTACTCCGCGATCTTCCCCGTCGAAGCGTTTCTCAAACAGCAACCGTTGCCGTCTATCGTGATCGATGAGAAGTACCGTCTCACCATTTTCCATCACCTCGCCATGATGGACGAGCATGATCGCAGCGAAAATCTCAACGAGCGTCTTGGCCGCTTCCTCATGAGACTATACGAGCCGACCCCCGAGTTTTTGGACCTCGAGAGTACGAAAGGCGCAACAGCAATGGGCCACGCAGTCCACAGAGGCAACCATCGGTTGCTTAAGTGTCTATTGGAAGGGGGCGCGAGCCTCGACAAAGTCAAGCCGGGTGTTCCATTGACGCTCATGATGAGGACCACCTCTTTGCTTGAGATCCCAAAAGAAGGAACTGGCCTTGCAGCAGAGTTCAAATGGAAGCGGAAGCTCCATCGAGCAACTCGCAACACTGCCTGCACAATACAGGTTCTACTGCCATACCTTCCCGAGACACGCAACATCAAGAACCTGCAAGGAGACGCCGGTCTAGTCCTTATTTTGGACTTTGTCAGGAGGTGGAGAGAGCCTGATACGTATGTGTCTAGTGCGAACCAGGCGGTGAAAGAGGTTCTAGGAGCTCAGGCTTCGGCCGAATTGGTTGGGACTTCGGTCATGATAGTGGACGGCGATGCTGGCCAATTTAGGCGTCCAACTCGTGATGAAGGCCTAAAATGTGAGTGTCTGACGACTCGCAGGAGACTTGCGTTAAAAGCTGACATATCCATAGTGAATGACTATGTCTGGGGTAAAATGGTATTGGGGTTGGCATCATTGCAGTCTTGACTGGCGTTTTGTTGACACTGAGCTTATCTTCCTAGCCAGTCGTCGTAATGAGTGAGTTTATTTTCGCCCCTCAAGCCTGAAAGGGCACAGCTGGAAGGGAGAGCCAGCCAAATGTAAAAGGGCCAATAAAGCCACTGCTATTGTAGCTATGGAGTTCAATAGTTTCCAGGAAAGAGACGTGGATTAGAGCCATATTAGTTGCAATACAGTCCGTCTCAGAAAAAATAAGGACCTGCTGCATTGCCTGGGGCGTGGTAAGTGGCAGTCTCGCGCTTGATCGGCGCCTTGCCGTCCCCACTCGGCCAAAGTCCGAGTCATCTGATCACTGCATGACTAGTGCAGTGCGAGTTCGGTCGCAGTGCATCCAGAGCCAAATCCTCTAGCTAATGAAGAGCCGGCCCTAAACAAACTAGCTCTGCGGGAAAGAGGCATCGGTAGCTGAGCCTACGTGCATCAGAATCGTCAACAGGCATCCCTGAAGTGCCTACCCGGCTGCCTTGTCTGCGTTCCATTTGGTACCGTCTTTCAAGCGGCCACCTTGGCGTCCCTTTCTGCAGGTGTTCTTCATAACAGCAAGCATGGAGGAGCAACCGACTGATCGCGAGATCCTCCTCATTGGAGACCTCAAGCACTCCCACACCGAGTGGGGTGCACTCCGCGACATCGGTGGTTCCGTGGGGCTCAAGGTAGATTCATCTATGCTCTCTGTGCTTGCTGAAGCTGACGCGGAGCTTCAGGAATTCAAGAGTGGGACTAGAGAGGAGTTTTTCTCTCGCTGTGACTCCGGAGAATATGATCGTGTTGTCGCGCTTTACCGAAGCAACGATTCCACCAAGGTGTGGCTTCAGCCCCTCCTTTTTTGTCGTACAAAAGTCATCTCTGACACAGTTCGTATATTTGAGCAGGTTACTGGACTGTTTGATCAAGAGCTTGTTAAGCATCTCCCGTCTAGCCTCAAGTACATTTGCCACAACGGCTCAGGTTATGACAACATCGATGTCCCTGCCTGTACATCGCGAGGTAATGCGCTTGTTTGCCGATTTTGTTCCTGCCTTGCTTTCTTTTCGTGTATGCTTGCTGATGAGCTGAAGGCATCCAGGTATCCCACACGCCGGAGGTGGTAAACGATGCAACGGCTGATACTGCCATCTTTGTCATGCTTGGTGCCCTCCGCCTCGCCAACCTAACGCTAACATCACTCCGTCGGGGCCAGTGGCGCGGCCCATCTCTTCCCCTAGGACGAGACCCCCGTGGCAAATTATTAGGAATTCTAGGAATGGGAAGCATCGGGCGCGCTGTGGCATCGCGGGCGCGTGCCTTCGGGATGAAGGTGCAATACCACAACCGCAGCAAGCTGGACGCAGAGTTGGAAGACAGCGCAGAATTTGTCGATTTCGAGACACTGCTCTCCACTAGCGACGTTCTCAGTTTGAACTGCAACCTCACTATGGAAACCACCCACATCATCGGCAAACGGGAACTGCTAATGATGAAGGATGGTGCCGTCCTCGTCAACACCGCCAGGGGGAAGCTGGTGGACGAGGCAGCTTTGGTGGAGGTGCTGAACACAACCGACAAGATCTGGAGCGTGGGCTTGGATGTCTTCGAAGACGAGCCGCAAATCCAACAAGGGCTAATCGCAAACGACAGGGTATTTCTTCTCCCTCATATCGGCACAGCAACCTTCGAGACGCAGGTAAGCAGGATCATTTTCCCTAGTCCGCCGAAGGGCATGGGGGTTCTCAGGGCTCTAATCTCTTGCGCAGAAATCCATGGAACTGTTGGTGATAGATAACATCAAGAATGCCCTCATGAAGGGGGAGCTACTCACACGGGTGAAAGAGCAAGCTGATATGAAGTGAGCTCTGGTCTAAACTAGCTATGCAGCGTGATGGGCACTAAGCAAAAGGAACCGAATATCCACGGATTGTGTAACGAGGCAGTGCTTTAAATGAACTGCCAGAATAGACACCGCTGTTTTGGGGGGTATAATTAAGCATCAGCTGCCTTAGTGGACAGAATCTACCTTGTGAAAGATATTCAGTCCATTCGAAGTGCATGCATTTCGCTACGTCGTCTACGCTACTTATGGTGTCAGGACGCCTCGTAATTTGGGGTCCCATGGGGCGGTCCTGCACGCCGAGCCCCGAACACCAAGTCAGGATAGAAACTATGGACACCAATTTAGGGAGGGGAGCCTCCAGGTTTTGTTCCGTCTTAGTGCCAAAACAGATACTAGACTCCACTGGAGCCAAGAATGAGTGATCGGCTTTTCGGATCCCCGCAATGCCAACGAGCCAAAGACATCGTTCCATTTTCCAACATCGTATGCCCCCAGTTTTTGCGTCCAACAAAGCTCACTGCTGTGAGCCCTCGGCCTCTATCATGTCACAGAGCCCGCCGCCCGAGGCTACAACAGCCGAGTACGGTCCCCGGAGGGGCACACGGCCGCAGCTGTCTAGGGTACGAGCCTGTAGGTGCACCCCCGAGGAGCGCTGCTCTGCTCACTTGATGCGCACAGCGCTACTGACACGCCTGAAGGTGCTGCGTGCAAAAAGCACAAGATCCGATGTGAAGTAAGGCGTGGGGAGAGCTCTTGCACGAAATGCATCCGAAGTGGCATTGAATGCGTCCCGCACGACTTCTCCCAGAGGTTTCTCAACCAAGATGCATCGTGAGGACTCCACATAGCCGTCAAGCCGACACCGCTACCCTGTGCTGCTCTAACTTGGCGCTGGTACTGTCTAGATGGAAAGCCCAGGCTGCAGCGCAGATTGGCCAGTTGCAGACCGCCGTGAACTGCTTGCTGCAGCAGAATCGGCTTCCCACCCTCTCTGTTTTTAATACCGACGGGGTGAGCACGAGCCCAAGCTCCGGTCCTACCGCCCATGCAGTCACTCCTGCGCCGGATGCTACCGTCGTGCCCATGGACATGACGAGGGATAACTCCGCAGAGCGGCAGCTGGAAGAGCAAGACCTGGTTCCTGCGCCAATGAGCAGCCTCTACGAGCTCACCAAGGTGCGGAACCTGCGAAGCAGTGCTCTTTGGCGCGGCCAGACGAGCTCGATCGAGAAGGACTTCATCTCCCGGGGTATAATCTCCGCTGAGGAGGCTAACTTTCTCTTTTCTCGATATATGGAGGCCCAACACCCTCTCCTCTGGCAGGTGTCGTGTTCCCGCACAAGACACTGGATGCTGTCAGACGACGATCCACCATGTTGGCCGCTGCGGTGCTGACCGTTGCGGCTCTCCATACCCCGGGGCGATCCAAGTCACTCCAAATTTGCTACGAGACCTTCACATCGCTTGTCTGTAGCTCGTCCCTGTCTCGCCATCAAAGCCTCGACGACATCCGCGCCCTCGCCCTGGTAGCGTTTTACCTCTCCAACCTCAGCTGGAGACTCTCGGGACAGGCAGTCCGCATGGCTGCAGAAATGAACCTACACCACTCGTTTCAGAAGCTCGTAGCTGGGGATATTAACCAGCATGAGCGGCTGAGACTGTGGTACGCGCTTTATGTGTGCGACCGCCACTTTAGCATCGCATATGGCCGCCCTCCTGCCACGTTTGACGACGTGGCCATCGATGGAGTCGAGCGATTTATACAGAGCCCTGCGGTGTTGCCAGGAGACATCAGACTGGGAGCCCAAGTGGCCCTCTTCAAGATTCTTACCGAGGCGTACCTCGAGTTCGGCCGAGACCAGCAGCAAGCCTTGAGCGAGGAAGACCTTGACAAACTTCGCCGATACAATCTCTCGATCGAACAATGGAGGCTTTTTTGGCAGCCCAGATCTCTAGACAATGCCGAGTGCGGATCGTATCCCTCCACAGGCCTCGTGCTGTACTATCACTTCGCCCGCTTCCAAATAAACTCGCTCGCCCTCCGCGCTGTGACGTGGCCGGACTCGGCTGCACCAACCACACCACCCTCGCCGAGCCCATTGTCCTTGAGCCGCCGGGAGGCAGCCAACGTGGGGATTTCAGCGGCCATGAACACGCTGACGCATATTCTCGACGAGCCTGATCTGCGGAAAGCCTTGCCGGGCGTGCCAATCTTCACGCACACCATGGTGGCATTCTGCGCAACCTTCCTCCTCAAAATTGTCGCGATTTTGGGGAAGGTTAACACGCGATCCCTAGCGGCGGACGGACCTAGCTCCGTGCAGACCCTAGGAATTGCCCTCGATCCTAGAGAGGTGCTCTGGCTCACGAGACGGTCGGCTGAGTTGCTGTCGGATGTAGCTATGAGGCTCGGCGAAAAGCACCTGGCGAGGCATATCGTCGCCGGGATCCGGGAAATGCTTCAGAGAGTGGCGCCGCAGGATAGCTCCGTCGATTTCCATAAGGCAGACGGTTCTCGCCCCGTCCCGAATGGAGAATATGGAGCACAGGAGGGCCTTGGAGCTGGTCCTCAGTCCGGCATGTACGAACCCTCTAGCAGCGCGGACTTCGAGAATCTGATAGGGTTATTGGAGTTTGGCTTTGATGAGACCTTTTTGTACCAGCAGATATCCGAGGCGGACTTTGAGCTCTGGCCCGCTACTGCGTGAAACAACACACAAGAGCGGGTTCGACTCTATCGAGCTGGCTATAATGGATTATATTCTCAGTAGTGAGATGATATGGTATGGTACATTGGTGTGCCCGTGGGGTGGTTCCTCGTGGTGGCACTTAGGGTAGGGGAAGCCTGGCTCTCACAACCTTGCCTGCGCCTTGGGGTACATGCCCGCCCCTCCCGGTAACAGATAATCCACATCAAGGGTATTCAAAAGACCAGGATGCAATTGGGATAGACTTGTGACGCCTACCATACGCATTGTTGTCTCAAGTTCATCTTTCATAACTGTGCGTGCGAATAGTCAGCAATACTGAGAGGGAGATCTTGCAGAGGTTCGGCTGCTTACTCTCAAATAAGTGCTCGACTCCTTCCTGGCCGTAGTTGGCGGCGTAGAGAAAGTGACGCCCCATTCCAACAGCCTTGGCTCCCAAGCACAAAGCCTTGAAGATGTCGGTGCCTCTCCTGATGCCGCCGTCCATATAGACCTCAAGACGATCGAAGACAAATGGGCATCGTCGCTGCAGTTCCAGCAAGACAAGGATGGCCGGTGTAGATCTATGAGGCAAGTCAGACTCAATCCTGGAACCACAGGGGTGCTGTTAACTTACGTGTCCAAGCTTCTTCCTCCGTGGTTGCTCACAAAGATGCCGTCCAGGCCGTGTTCCGCCGCCATGATGGCATCTTCAGCAGTCTGCACTCCTTTCAGAATGACGGGCAGTTTCGTTGCCTTTCGAAGCCATTTTAAGTCATTCCAATTCAGGGTTGCATCGATATACCCTCCCATCGTCCTCCCTAGGCCGCCTCCCTTGGCGTCATTTGTCGCTGCTGCACCGCTCATGGGGACCGGGGCCAACGCTGCCTCATCGGCCTTCACCCTCTCGTCTGCTTCCCTCTTTCCGGTCACCGGTGCATCCACTGTGACCATGATTCCCTTGATGCCGCAGCTCTCGGCTTGTTTCAAGAGCTTTTCTGACGCAGCTCGGTCTTTGTTGATGTAGATCTGAAAAAAGAAGGGAATGTTAGGTGCGCAGGCTGTAATTTCGCTCATCGGAAAAGAGGCGTTGGTAGAGATCTTTGCAGATTCCATGTTAGTGTACAAAGAATAATGCAGCCTGCAGGAAGGGCGCGGCAAGAACGTACACATTGGGCCACTCCATATTTACCACAAGCTTTCGCCATCGCTAGTTCTCCTTCGGGGTGGGCCATCTTGGCCATGGCTGCCGGGCTGATGAAGAGAGGAAGTTCTACACTGCAACCCAACATAGAAGTTTTGGTATCGACTGTCTTGACGTCTCGAAGTATTCGTGGCCGGATCCATATTCGGTCAAACATTGTCTTGTTTCCATCTTTGGTGATCAAGTCGGTCGCAGCGGACGAGTAGAACGCCCACGCCTTCTTCGACAGCATACGCGAAGCAACCTCCTCGAAGTCATAGCTATTCTTCAACGTGGTGAGAGGAGGCCGAGATCCCTCTAGCAGCGGTGCTGGGTTTGACGTTGGCATATCCGGGGTCTGCAAGATCCTGGAATCTGCAAGTATACTATTTGTATCAAGTGTTCCTTTTCGCTTAGAAATGTCGAGGGTCTCTTTTAAAAGCGATGGTGCATGCACGGAGTTGTAGGCAGCCGACGCGTCTCTGCCAGCATACTTGTGTATAACTGCACAAATTACTTTGTTAGCTAAGATCTATGGTAGCCGATCGCAAGACGGCCGTCCAACCTTGAGCGCCACCCGGGTGTACCGGGGCAAAATCTGTGAGATCCCACACTGTGCCGTTCACAAGAATCCAGCAGCTCTCGGCCGAGGAATTATTCGAGAGATCCTCGGGAGACAGCATCTTCGTTGATTTCACTCTTGGGAATTTGTAGCAAGGCACGACCTAGGACAACAACTCAGGACGTCCCGCCCCTTCGAGGTTCATGGGCTAAGAAAGTTTAGGATGGAGATTGTTTGGTAGGGGATAGCATAATGTTCTTCGGAGGTCTACCCCTAAATAACCAGGAGGTGTAAATCACCGGCTAGTCATGTAGCCGATACGACGAGCCGGGCGCCGCGCCAAGCCCTTTTCGCATTCCGACGAGTCCAACGGCATCGGTGGTTGGCCGATATTCTCGCCGATTCTCCGAGTGGGCGCCGCCCTCGGGGTAGGGACCCCACTCCACCGGAATAGGATCGGAGATCTGGATGCCCCGAGGCCACCGTCACTGCGTTAAAAGCCCCTAACAATCCTTGCTTCCTTGCGCGTACCGAAAGGTAGTGGCGCCATTTGGTTCAGGAGCTCTCATCATCTACCCTGGCTTTGCATTTGCGCAGTCCTTTCCGTGTTAAAGAGCTATGCGTGTCCTCATTACCGGCGCCGCTGGCTTTGTTGGCCAGCTCTTGGCGAAAACTCTCCTCAACGACGAAGAGGGGAAATACTCTGTGGTGCTTACGGATATCATCGAACCAGCTGTCCCGCGCGGCGTAAAATGGCCAGAGAAGGGCCAGTCGGTCAAGGCTGACCTCTTAGTGGACTCCCTTAGTGTCGTCGACAAGGAGTTGGATGCAGTATTTGTATTTCACGGCATCATGTCGTCGGGATCCGAGGCCAATTTCGATTTAGGTACCTTGACTTCCGAGTCGTTCGCAGAACCCTGGAGCTCGACTAACTCTCACGACAGGCATGAAAGTGAACTTCGACGCCACACGCGCTCTGCTTGAAGCGTTGCGCCAGACATGTCCGGGGGTGCGAATCATCTACACCTCCAGCCTAGCTGTCTACGGCGGCGACGTGAAGCAACCTGTGGAGGATTCGGCGTGGCCAACGCCAGAATCGTCGTACGGGATGGAGAAGATGCTTTGCGAATATCTGATCAACGAGTACAACCGACGCGGATTCGTCAACGGGGTCATTCTCCGTCTCCCTACGATATCGGTAAGGCCGGGAGCACCAACTGCGGCCGCCTCTTCTTTCATGTCGGGCATCATCCGCGAGCCCATGCAGGGCAAGGAGTGTGTTGTGCCGCTGAAGGATCGATCGTATCGCCATTGGCTCTGCTCGCCACGGACCCTCATTAGGAACTTGATCCACGCCTCGACGTTAGCCAAGGATGCCATGCCACCGTACAACCGTGTCATCAACCATCCGGGCATTAGCGTGACCATACAAGACATGCTCGACTCTCTGGCTCGCGTTGGGGGTGAGGATAAGCTTCAATATGTGCGAGAAGAAGAGGATCCTAAGCTGTCGCCTATTCTATACTCGTGGGCGGCGGAGTACAATAGCAAAAAGGCACTGGCGCTTGGATTTGTTGGTGATACCAGTTTTGATGATGCGGTTCGAGATTTTAAGGAGCATTTGGAGAGTAGTTCATGAGTATAGTGTAAGTTGAATCTCCAAAGAGAGCTCTATCATGGCTCTTCCTCTTGTAACTCTCATAGCTCGAGTTGTTGGATGGACCTTGGGGTACTTTAATGAAATGCATTGTGTTGGTGCAGATTCGGACTGGGTTTTTGCGCTGGAGTGCCCTGTTCTCTACTTCCACCTCCAGGAGGCAATCCAGCGCAACTTAAGGCATAAAGTTCATTTCAGCCAGTGAGAAGGAATACTTGATCCAACGAAATAGTCTAGATATGCCCAGCCTGATTTACACCTTTGCCAGTCTATGCCTTTCCAGCCGAGCCCATCCAAATCATGTGCGTCTCCACCGCCTTCTGCATCTGCAAGGTTCCTTCCTCGATCACAGCTGTGAGAGGCGCCCGGCATGCCTTAGCTTGCTGCACCTTGGCGAACTCGACATTGACGGCGTCGTTGACGTTGCATTTGGCCATGCCGCATTTGATGCACTGCTTGAAGAGTTGCTCGTCAAAGTCGTTAGCTCCGTGGAGGACGAGGTTCACCCTTCCTCCAACCGCCTTGTGGATCCCTTTCAGCCTGTCGTAGTCCAGCTGGGGGCCTTTCGGTCCGTATTTTCCATGGACATTCCCAAATGCCGGCGCTAGCCAGTCTATGCCCAGCGCCAGGAACTCTTCGGCCTCTTCCGGGGTGGTCAGGAGTCCTTCGAGATCCGCAGTATCACTGACGCCATCCTCTCCTCCTTCGATACGGCCTGGTTCGGCTTCCGTGATGATGCCCCGGGCATGGCAGTACTCGACGAGAACGCGCGTCTTTTCCATGTTTTCTTCCTTGTCGTAGTGGCTCATGTCGATCATGATGCCATCAAAGCCGCCCATGTCCGCAGCGCGTTTGATGATCTCTGGGGATTGGGCGTGGTCCATGTGTACAGCGACGGGAACATTGGCTTTGTCCGCCGCCTCGGCGGCAGCATGGACAAGCAAGCCGTCGGCAAACTCCACCGCCCAAGGGAAGAGTTGGATGATGACGGGAGATCTGAGTGCTTCCGCCGCCCTGACACTGGCGATGATGCCTTCAAGGTTGTAGCAGCATATCGCGGGGACAGCATAGCCGCCCGCGGCTGCCGCCTCTACGATTGCTGCTGCTCTGTTCTTTTTCGAAACTGCCATCATGGGTATTGGGCGTATGTGTGGGGGCGTAACTTTCGGAAGCTGATGCAATGTGTGTTCTGCTGAGGGCTTGCTACTCCTCCTACCTACCAGGCGGCCTACCTGGTTGGTACCTATATAGTGTAACCTAACCTACCAAGGTACCGCTGGGCCATGGACAAGGGCCCATCGTTATCAGGTCCCAGCGCATCCATCACTCGGCCGCTCCGCCACGACGAGCAACTCAGCGTCATTCGGGAAATTCCAATTATGTGCCGGTCCGAGAGGGCAGGTCGGCAGGCAAGCAAGTAGAACGAGTCAGGCCTGTTCTCCGGCTCGGAGCTTCGCCGACATTCTCGCACTTTGGCCGTGATGTGGATCGTACTGTGGGGGTTTCTTAGTCTTCGCGGGGAAGATTGCGGGGATTGTGGGGGGTAGTTCGGGGAAGGGGTTGCTCGGAGCTAGCGGACAGACGTCTAAGACGATTAAATAGGTAATGAATTGTTTTCCTGTTCCAAGTTCTACGACTCGCCCCTGCAAGCCCGTCACCCACACTATTATTACGCAGAAACATCCATTCGCGAACATGGAGGCCAAAGACGTTAACACCATCGAGCCCAAGGCTACCGACGACAGAGTCGAGGAGGCCAAGCCTCTACGCGACCCTCGGATGCCCGAGGTGCTGCGATCGTACGATGAGACGACGCTGCAGGCCATGGAGAAGGCTCTGGTCCGCAAGATCGACTACCGCACCCTGCCGATCCTGATTATCCTCTTTCTCCTGAACATCCTCGATCGCAATGCCATCGCCAATGCCCGGCTTGGAGGACTCCAGGCAAGCCTTGGTATTGACGATGTCCAATACCAGACCGCGGTCATGGTGCTATGGGGTGAGTAACCATCACAGATGCAGCAGATCCATCTTTGCAGAATATTCTAACACTCTGGCAGCTGGTTATATCTCTATGATGATGTAAGAAATAGTGCATATTACGATGACCATGGCCAGGTTGGCAAGCTAATGTTTTATCTATTAGTCCATCCAATATGCTTCTTTCCATCTTCAAGCCCAGAATTTACCTTCCCACCGTCGTAGTGGTTTGGGGCGTCGTCAGTTGCTGTCCAAGTCCCGCAATGCCATGGCTAGACCTAATCTTGGACATTTCTAGGTGTCTGGAGCGACGGGATTCGTCCAGAACTTCACCGGCATCGTCGTCCTCCGGTTCTTGGTCGGCGTAACAGAGGCGCCATACTTCCCCGGTTGCATCTTTCTCCTATCCTGCTGGTATACCCGAGCCGAGCTGCCGTCCAGGATTGCGATCTTCTATTCGGGCTATACTCTTTCGTCCGCATTCGGCGGCCTCATGGCTGCCGGTATTGTGGGAAACATGGACGGCGTTGGGGGCTATAAAGCATGGGTAAGTTGGGCTTCAGTCTTGGAGGAAGTGTTTTCATCTATTTCTTCCTAACATTTGAGGATAGCGCTGGGTATTCATCATCGAGGGAGCCCTCACAATTGCTGTGGCGTTCTTCGGGTACCTACTCCTTCCCAACTATCCATCCAACACCGCCTGGCTTAGCGAAGTTGAAACCGCGCTGGCTCAGTATCGTCTTTCGCGTGAGAACAATGGCGACGACGACGAAGTCACGGAGTCGCTCTTCGTCGGACTGAAGCAGACCCTGGCGGACCCTAAGATGTATCTGCTGGTGTTCATCCAAACGGCTGCCGTGGTCAGCATGAGCTTCACGTGTAAGTGAAACCTCGAAGCAGCGCCAGGACTCTACTGTGCTTATGCTGATGCACGCAGACTTCTTCCCCTCTATTGTTCAGACCCTGGGGTTCCCGAACGTCGTGACCCTTCTTTTGACCGCGCCCCCGTACTTTATGGCTTTCATTTTCTCCATAACCAACTCTTGGCATAGTGCCAAGACGAACGACAGATGTTTCCATATCGTACTGGGCTGCTGCATCTCCATCTGCGGTCAGGTCATCTCCATGTCTACCTATAATACTGGAGCTCGGTACTTTGTAAGTCGGCTCTCTAGCCGGATTTGTCATTCTTTGCGAGAATCTATACTAACAAAGGGACCAAGGCCATGTTCCTCCAAGCTATGGGCTCCTTCTCTGTCTTCCAGCTGATTCTCCCCTGGGTGTCGTCCACCATCCCAAGGCCCAAGGCCAAGAGAGCCGTTGCGCTCGCACTGGCAACAGCAATCAGCAATGCCACAAATATTAGCACATCGTACCTGTATCCTTCGTCTGACGCCCCGTAAGAATCCTATAAACGGCCACTGCGTCCTCAATGCTTCGATCTTGGTGCTAACCATTACGTTTTCTAGTCTATACCGCCGAGGCTGCATCGTCCTCACTGTTGCGCTGGTTTGCTGCGCTACAGCCTCGATGGCACTGCGATTCTGGCTGAAGAAGTTAAATGCCAGAATGGACAGCTCGCAGAATGGAGCTGAGCTAACCTTCCGCTACGTTCTGTGAAATTTCCGAGGGTATTTTGTGATACCTGCTTTGAAGAGCAGAGTTGGTACGGGCACATGAACACTTGCCATTCGTTCCAGAGTTATGTGCCGAGATGAGCAACTTTGGCAATATAAGGTATTATGCAGTTAAACATATCACGAAGAAACTCCTTGCATTCCGAGTTGTTACCTTGGCACATAACTTCTAGACGTTCAGTAATATAAAATTAGTAGTTATAGGTACAGGAAATCACGAAAACTTAGAGTCCAGGTTCCAGAAAATGGCTGATGCGGGGCTGTCGTTTTCGGCAACTCCAACGCCGGGTGACCACAAGCAATTCGTTGGTACCCTTTAGACGGCCTGGGTTGCGGCTACCCATTCCAAGTCCGGCCTTGGGGCAAAAGCATCAAAAGCATCCATATATCCTTGCTTTATCCCTATTCAGTAGTGATACCGAAAGTAAAATTAAAAGAATGGCTTTCAAAGTAAGGTATCAACTGAGGTCGCCCGACTCCCAAGCTGTTACAACGTAACTAGTACACGAGGCCCTCTTGTAGAGATTTCACTTTTTACGAGGGAGTGGATCGAAGGTAGAGCTAGCAAAATTGCTGTATAGCCTGCTAGGGACCCTGGTTAGGGCATAAAACAATCTTTAGCTAAGTCAGATCCCCGAGGGTCTATATTCTGCCACTGCATTAACCATTACAAATCGTAGAGGCTTGTCTATCCCCCCTTTATACAACACGAGTCTGCTCCTCTTTGGGACGTGTTCTCTATCATTAACTCAATAAAGACAAGATTTTACTGTCGACCGGATGCCGGTACTAGTGTCTTTCGATCTTCAACATCCTCAGAAGCTGGGTCTCCCGAATCTTATATATCTGCTGGCCGGCCCTGTACCTTAGCAAAGTCCCGTTGTCTTCCGATATCGTATTAATTCTCACGCATCGTGTACAAGACCTTCCCCTTTAGCTCGAACGATCTGTGCCATTATTGAAAACCTGCACTAACTAGGTCGTATTTCATCAATTTCCAACGTGCTCATGGCACGACAGGCTCGGAGCCGGGGAGTCCTATCAAGTACCAAAAAGCAAATCAGAATCCAGACAGTTTAAATATACAAGGATTGCCTAGGAAGCCATTTGTTCCTAGCCATTTGTTCCTAGCCATTTGTTCCTAGCCATTTGTTCCTAGCCATTTGTTCCTAGCCATTTGTTCCTAGCCATTTGTTCCTAGCCATTTGTTCCTAGCCATTTGTTCCTATCTATTTGTCCTAGCTAGTTTGTACCAGCTACTTTAGAAGACAGGCAGCCTCTCTTTCATTGGAGAGTAGGTTGTTACACTTTTGTTATTTAGTACTTCCATCTCGGGATATTTTCTTTCAGCACTCCCAGCGTGGGCCACACCAGCCAGACTTGTTACTGCAGACCACTATATTTGGGATGCCGGGACTAAGATGCAGAAGTCTCAGAAACGGCCGTAACAATCTCTTTTGTATGAAGTTCTGGGCCAAGCTCCTGATTTATTACCACAGATTTCGTAAAGAATCGTCAGCTTGAAAGTCTGCTTCCTAAATAGAAGGCCAAGCCATTGCAAAAAGTACCTTAGATATGAGTGGCAAAGCGCTCGCAAATCCTGCGTATGCCTAAGAGGTTACTTCCCTGCTACGCAGCTGCCATAAGAGCTGTCTAAACCATTCAGTTACACTCTTCCCTCAGAACCGCCAGAACCTTCTCAGCAGTGAGATCAAGGGTCCAGTTCTGGTCCTCATCTGTCTTCATACCACCCATCCTACTCTCCATTACAAATTGCAGAGTCTCTGGTACATCCCATCCCTCTTCCCCATCCCCACGCTGAAGCCAAAGACGGATAAGATGCCGTTTCGATGACTCGTCGTCTCTGTAACTGTCTCGCGAGTGGAGAAGGCAAAGGTTGTTGACGAAGCACATATCACCCCTACGAATAGTGGTAGAGAGTTGATGCTTCTCGGCCAAAGTCTGAAGCAAATCCAAGGCTTCTACTTGCGCTTCGGTCAGCTCCGGGAGCCCAGAAAGCCGCGGGACAGCTGAAGTGCCAAGGAGGGCCCGTCGTTCAAAATTAATCATTATCTTTCCCCCTTCGCGGTGAAGTAGTGGCCGTTTATGATACGCCAGCCGTGGGTTGCTCCTATATCTCGATTAGAATTGAATCTGCAATGATTAGATCCTGCGTTGGCTTACGTCTCCGCTACCCAGTCAGGCCTTGCGAGTAGCTCGATTACATCAGGGCGAGAATCGACGAGCTCATTGTATATCTTCCAAGCCGAAGCAAACTTGTGGTTACCCCCCTCAGCGGATACATTGACAGCATACATGACGAGGACGCTGCATGCAAAATCGGTATGGAAATGCTAAGAGTAACTCGGTATTAGTGATGAATCACTGCTTTGGATATAGGGCGTCTTGTTACCATTGACTTGTTGGTGTAACTAAAGGGCCGTTCCGCCTCAGCGACCCCGACCCAATCCGCATTAAGAACATGCTCTAGATAGTTAGTTATAGATAGATGGCTATGAGAGATATCCATACTTATCATGTCACCGGCTTGGGTTTGCGCAGCTCTACATTCATTCACGTAGCTAGAAATACCGAGTGAAAGGATGGCGTTTTCTTCAACCGAGAATGACTGCGAGTCAAGACCACGCAAGATGAGAAAGCCTCTTCCTTCAAAAAGTGCAGAACGAAGGCCGGAAAGCTTAGACTTAAGATTAGGCAAGGGGAAGGTGGCCATCTTTACCTCGCCAAGCCCAAGTTTGAGACCTGTGGCAGCGGTAAGTATCACATTTTGGCGAGATACTTTAGGTATCTAAGAATTACCTTGAAAGTGCCGGAGGGCAGAAGTAATCTCAGATATCTCGTCTGCGGAAAGTTTGTATACATATTCGCTCTCATCTTGAAAATCTTGTCCAGACCAGACAAGAGCAGAATCCAATGTGGTTGGCCAATCACGAGTATACTTTCGGTCTTCGCGTTTGACAATATCGGCGGCGGTGAGAGTAGGAAAGGACGTAGATGATGGCCCAGTGGCGCCGTATTCGCGCACTGGAGTGAGCACATCGATGGAAGGTGCCATGTTTGCTGAGGAGGAAGTCTTGTAAAGAAATATGAGTCAATGCGTTGCTAGCGGCAGGTTATGGATTCCGAGGGATTGGTAACGCACTATGGATAGTATTGACCGAGACCGGGTATCTTATTTATAAAGGGAAGATAAGGAGTTACCGCATTATAAATACTTGGTGTTGACGCAGGCTGTGTTTTGCTACGACACCGCATTCCCATATTTGAACGCACTAGAGATACCGTATTACCAGAAAGAGTCTAGCTGCAGTGTTCATGCCGTAATATGATCCATAGCTTAGAACATGGTACGACCGTAAATGCATGAGAGGACACCGCATCACCAGAAATGACCTAGCCGCATCGTGAATACCACCCAAGATATCGAACGGGATTTCTAGTGCTAAAAGTCTCTTCTCCATTCGAAGATCGTTTCTTAGCAGCAGGGTTTCCTAAATTTTCTGATGAAAATCGCATTGAATTATTGCAAAAAGAAATTACAGGTAATCACGTTTGCTGGATCAGCAGGCAGGAGGATCCAGATATAATCAATTCTAAACTACATATAGAAATGAGAAAAGGTAAAAGTTACCTCTTCCGTATGAGCACCATTGAACAGCCGGTCATCTCTTGACAACTGACTTGATTACAAAGGCGCAACAAGGCCTCGTATGATAGCTATAACACTACTGCTACATGAAACCCAGCCAGGGGACAATTGAAAAGCACTTCTTGCACTTATTCGACTATTGGCTATTTAATTGACACATTGAGACATACAGCGAATCTAAGACCCTTCTTCACAGTTCGAGATAAACCATCGAGGTATGGGATAGTGATAGTCGTCCCGTCCCGAAGACCTTAGTAGACTGCTGGAATAAAGCCCTGTATCGATTAGTTTTAGTCACTCCAATACGTTTTCCAAGATAAAGTTGCGCTAGTACCTCGCATTTCTCAACCTGTGCATTGCACAAGACTGTGGCTAACGAGCCATCGTCGAGGGGAGCTTCGGTAGGAGCAGCCATACTAACGCCGGCAAAAGCAAGGATTAGAAGGCTTCGGAATAGCATCTTCTTAATCTTGAGCAAGTGGAAAGCTAACAGAAATGGGTTTATTTGCTAAGAAGAACTTGGGTTATGAACGTGGGAAGTTTGAGGCTCAAAACCAATGGCTGTAGGTCGACTACTTATAGACGTCGCACCATAACTGGACCTCGAGTGACCAAGTCTTGTAACCTATCAATTTATAATCTGGCTCAAGTTATTCTTTCAATACTTCCCGAGGGCATGTAGAATACGAGTGGAACCGTCCTGGGATAATATTCCTTCTCAGAGAGCGATTATTGAACACAAATCCTTTAGTATCTCCTTTAGCATTACTTCCCTTTCCCCAATTGGTTGTGATCTCGTACGTGGGATCCACCGGTCACCGCATTTCCAAAACTGAGTGTGGGGCAGGACTTCCGCCTGTCACCGCATTTCCATAAATGGGTGTCGAAACACCAACTTCCGTTCTATCATGGACTAATCTCGGCCTTGCCTCGTAATGCTAGACCGATTTCGGCTAAGGCCGTGAATTTGTCTCAGGAGTCCCTTCATAGAAAGTCCCAGCATAGAATAGCGATTTCTCTTAAACTCTCTTACTACTGCCCTCCTATCTCCAGCACCGCCCAAGACTGCCAAACCTCATGCTTCCATAGTAGCCTGGATACTAAATTAATTTTTCCTTCATTCTCCTCATGCAATGGAGCAGGGCAGGAGAGCCTCTGTGGCTTCCGAGAGCCTCTTTTTGCCCCCCTCCCTCCAAAGGTTGACTAGATACGTCCGAGATCGTCCCAAAGGCATTTACTACATGGTTGTAGCTCAATTGTTTAGTGCAGCCATGACAACTGCCACAAAGTTCCAGGAAGGGACGATGCACCCTCTTCAGGTTAGTGACGAGACTTGAGGGATATTTCATAGCTAAAACGGCTACACAAGATCTTGTTTCTGAGGTTTCTTGCTATCTCAATGATCTCTAGCACATATTTGTGGTACAAACAAGTTGTAGGCTATCCTTTCGGGGAAACTGGAACACATTTGCTACTCCTGGCAAGCGCAATTACTGGCTTCGTTGCCTTGCTATGCACATATAGTACGTAGGCAGTGCTTCCATCCGGGAACTCTCTATCTCTAGGTCTAGGCTGTGGAAATTCTAACCCGACCGACAGCGTCCCTTCTCTATTTTACAATGGTCGAGACCACCCTATTCATATTCGTCTCGCCGCCTCTCTCGCTATTAGTTTCTCAAATTCTGTTCAAAGAGCCCTACCCCCTCTTGGCCAAGATCGCGAGCTGTGTTTCAATCGCAGGCGTGATGCTTATTGTCTTCGAAGCAGCTCCAGATTCGACTGTTCCGACAACGACGACAGATGAAAATTCGCTTTTTCGAAAAATCGCATTTAGTGCTATCGCCGCCTTGGGAATACTTGCCTCGGTTTTCAACCAGATTACTCAGCGAAGAATCGGAAAAAGAATTCATTCCCTCGTGATTGTCAACGCTCTCGCTGTAATTGCGACAATTTTATCGGCGACTGGTTTGCTAGTACAGGCTGGTGATCATCTTGTGGTCCCTGAGACTATCGTGGAATACATTATAATTGTCTTTATAACACTAGGTGGATTTGGCAGAGTATGTATTTTCTCTTGCATTTTAGGATAGTTTGAACATTTGTTTGTCTGGACTCTGCTAACGTTACCTTGGTTGCTACAGAACTTCTTCTTTACATTGGCTCTCCAACAATCGGATTCAGCACGGGCCCTTCAAGTGATAAGCCTTCAGCTAGTTCTTGTTTTGCTATTGGAATGGGCCATTTGGGGAATGACACCAGGTTTGGCGGCCATGTTTGGTGGCGCACTGATAATGGGCTCTGTGATGTACTCCTCTGGGGTCTCTACAAGTCGTGTACAAGAAAATACCATAGATGTCGCCGAAGAGGAAGAGGAAGAGGGTAGTGAAGTATCACTTCAGGAGCTTCGCACAGAAGTGCCGCGGCTGTGATCTTTAGATCGGGGTAAAGCAGCATAATCAGAACTGGAATCAATAGCCCAATCTTCTGTAGTATAAAGCCCAGCTTCAAACGTCGCAACATACTAACATACCTTCAAGAAAAATAACTGGACTAAAGCTCTGCATACAAATATAAAACTTGTAACAATCGCCACCTGCTAAACAATTTGATGATCCACAGTGAGGTAGTAGCCTGTTGTGACAGTCCTGTGACGACATTCTTCTTCCCCAAGAGATTAACCACATTAAGCTAACGCCATAGAGTCATTAGGACCCATTCCCGGAGGGTGCTGCGTGATGTGCCGGTGTTCTTTCAGCCAATTGACCGTTGTCGTAATATTCTTGCACTGGATGAGTTGACCATCGCCAGGCTGCGCGTTATTGTTCGGCTGGGCTAAAAGTGTTTCATCGAGGTTGCAAATGAGCGACTGTCGCAAGTCGCTCAGACAGTGCTTTGCGTGCATCCACCGGCCTTCTTCCATGATATGGGTGATAGGGGCATTCTGGTTGAGATAATATTGGAACATGGCGTGCCTAATAAGTGTCTATATTTGCCCAGTTAGTGCCATTCATATAGTAAGACCTCACAGGGTGCTTACTAGGCAGTGCAGAGAATGGTACCCAGCGAGGATATACAGCGACCTGTATTCCTCCATAGGGTTCTTTACGGACGGCGGCAACTGCATTTGAGCAACTGTCTCGTCTTTCAAAGCGACGATCCCGTTACCAACTGCACAAAATACGATTTAGTGAAGTAATTAGAAGAGAGTAATACAGAATTCTGCAGAAAAGGAAATGTTTAGTACTCACCGGGAAACATTCTCGACCATTCCACGTCTGCTTCTTCTAGATTCTCTTCACCGTCAAGGATGTCATCCCAATTGTGGAAGGGAACCATTTGCAAGCCTTGCGACAGGACTCTATGCGGATCTACTATGTTTCCTTCGGTGTTAGAACCCTAACTGTTAATAATTGAGGCCTGGTTCTTGGCTTACCATTGCTTGGCACGTTCTGATCACAAGGAACCAAGTATCCTCCCCGTAGCATCCATAGCATCCATGCCACATTTGTAAAACAAAGGAGGGTGAAAAGTAGCCACTCTGAGGCCTTTGTTCTGGTTTTCCAGACCGGAACTGCTCCTGTCTCTTTAAGAAGAAACTCCGCTTCCACTTCGTTGTCGAACCTCGATTGAAGGGGCATCGTTGAGCACAATTCTGTTCAAATTGGTGAGAAGATAGAGAGTGTCTTCGGTGTCGCACCTGATAGTAGGATGGTGGATGTGTAGTTTCCTGGGCCGCACTGCTTGTTGACAGAACCTTCCAGTCCCAAGTGTATATGTAATTTCATCAGCAGAAACTACATATAAGCTTCAGATATGGATGTGTATTGCGGAGTTAACGTCCGTAAAGGTGCTATAGCAGATCACCGTATTTCCTAACTTGGTAAAGTTCATATTAGAACAGGGAGTAAAATGTAACACTAGCGGCACTAAGACACAAAAGTCCCCGAACTCAGATTATGGGATCCGCTCTTACGTCTCACTATCCCTAGCTCTCGGCCTAGCTACCATATACCTAGTGAATGTTAGGCCACTACCCGTTTCTAGGTGTGGCTTCCACCATTCTAGAGTGTTCTATCATAGAAATCGTCTGCAGTCCCAGCTTTCTCACCTCAGCGTGACAAGTACACGCATAACGCAACGATGCTGGAACATTGTACCTGTGGCACTCTTCTCCTGGGATCCACTTAACATCTTTTACTTCGTCTTTGGCACTATTTTACTGGCTGCCCTCCCGCTGCCTTTGTTTTAAAATAACAGCTTCCATTATTCGTCAATTTGGTCTTTCGCATGATGGAAGAGCAACAGCCTCCGCAAGGTGACGCTTGGGGGTTATCTGGCGAGGAGAGTGTTGGTCAACCCACCACACTCGGCAGTACATTTCTACACCCAACATATCATTTCAACTCGTACCTTGATTCCAGCTTATTCACCGGCCAGAATGCCACAACCATTCATGGCCTACCATGGACCTTTCCTAGTAGAGATAATACATTCCCAACGGCTTTGGACGCATGCGAATTCGATTTCACAGGCTTGTGGCCTAGCCCTTTCGACGAAAGGGGACTTATCAACGGCGGCATGGACTCCATTTTTCACGCAAATAGGATTGCGACCGAGAACTTATCGGGACCTGTTGCGGTAATGGGCACTAGTGGCAGACTTGATCCGCTCTGGGCCGCCGAACCGATTTTGGATCAGGGATCTGAAACCTTTCTTTCTCAAGATACCTTTCAAATGCCTATAATTTCATCTTCTTTCGGCATACCTGTTAACACCACCGGCTCACAAGACCCAAACACCACGCCACTTGTGCAGCAGGGCTTTGGCCGGAGCAATGCTAGTAATTCCAGTGGCAGGAAAACCCGTTTGCAGCCTCTCGACTCTATTTATTCGTTTCAGGCCGACTCTAATTTAGAAGGCCTTGGTTCCAGTGGATCCTATTTGGTCTCTCAGGAACCCAAAACTCGCTTCAAGAAACAAAAGCCAAATTCCAGGCTTGATAAGGTAAGACTCGAATTTCGGTGTGCTACAACCATTCCACAGGGCTGATATTCTCTGATAATACCGATAGATCATCAAGAAAACCATACGATCTCCTGAATCCGGTGGTGTTCAGGGAGCATTTCTGACCATTGGAACCCGATCTCAGATCCGACGAACCTTTGATGAAGAGCAGCGTAGAAATTACGTTTCAGTTCGGGCAAGCGGTGGGCCATGCCAGAGATGTAAAAGACTAAGGAGACAGGTATCTTCACCCCAAGTTAGAGCCGAGTATGTAAGTTAAGAGTATTGAGTGATTGACACTAATTGACAGTGCAAGCGAAGTAGCCCATATGAGCCTTGCGACCTCTGCAAGGCTCAAAGAAAAAGCTACAAGATCCCAAGACTTCCATGTTTCAAGGACCGGATTACTGAAGCTGTTCTTTTCAGGCAGCGTAAGTCATAGTACCCTCTGTAGGAAGTCCTCGCGCTCAAAGTCTCCAGGGCCGCCTCTCGGGAGCATCCTATCTCAGAACCGCAGCGATGTATACGAGCTAAGCAACTTCGCCAACAATGCAAAAATTCCTCGGAAGATTTTGATCGGACACGGAATAGGAATTGCACTTGAGGTATACGCAGACGAGTTCACTCCTTCGCCTGCTGATACCGTCTCATACGTCTGGCAAACAAGCCGCGGCACTATTCGGCTTGACATGCCGCATTATTGCCTGACAAATTTAGAACAAGTCAGAGAAAACGCTTGCTGCTATGCGAGGAAACTTTACGATGAGAGAACTTATTTCGCAGAGCTCATATCTTCTCATCCACTCATCGCTATGACAGCCACAAAAGCTCTCGAATACGCGTCTGTGCACAAGGTAATATAACCCTTGCTTTGGAACCAATAAGTGCAGGCTAATTAATCCTCCACAAAGGATTCGTTGTTGGCGAAAACGCTCTTGCTGTGGTCGTCCACACGTCTGATTGAAAGCCAGCGGAGTATCTGCGGGCCTGATACCCTAGGAATATCGGCTGTGTCGGACCCAGAATCTCCTAGATTCGGGGTTACTCCCATTATCCCGATCATGGACACGCAATTGGACCAGATCATCATCCAGGAGATCCTCGAGCCTCTACGCAGTGATATTCTGTCTGCCCTCGATAAACTGGTGGAACAGCATAGACCTGAGACGTTTTTTGAGTCGTATCTAACAGTCTTCATCCTGCTCTGCAGTATCGAGAGAAATACGATCGCTCAGGAAAGATTCGCGAGGCGCCATCGTGTTGGTGTAAGTGGGCCAAATGGCCAAATGGATGTACTTTTTCTGGCTTTAGGAAGCTCATATCGTTATAGCGCCGCTTTTCCAATCCGCCTTTGCTAGAAACATATTTCCACGCCGCCAGGATCTTCATTGCACATTTTCACTTTGTGTGCCACGGCTCCGAGGCAATCCAGTCCGATTGGACTAGTCGCGACATCGCAAATATGGCCAATTTAAGCCCCGACCAGTTGCAGTTTATGGAAGATACAAGAAAGTTGGTTAATGAAATAGGTACAAAAGCTTCTTCCTAACACCAGGACAAGACCTAATAGTAGCCACAGGAAGCAACTTGACCGAACTTCGAGAAAAGAACCATTATGAAGCGCCGCTATATTGGTGTCATCAGTTATTCTTTCCAAACTGGACCCCTGGCGGACCATTGCATATCAGGGATGCACTACCATAGACTAGCCTCTCCATCTCAAGTTTCATGCCAGCCGACGTGGGCATCCTAATTGATAAGCAGACCCCTTCTTGATCCGGCAGAGGTCATCTCACAGTACTACTGTCAAACTACAGAGCGCCAAGCACAGTTAGAGCTAGTTGGCTTCTGGAGTATAGCTGGGTTTTTGAAACTTTGAAGCCGGCTCAGATGTCACGGAATCGGGGCAGTTAGCAGGCCAATGCGCCAAGTCGCTACCTAGTTTCTCGACCTGCAGCTCTCACTATCAACCGAAGAACCTCTTGTATTAGAAACTCCAGGAGCTCAGCCCACATAATCCATGCTCCTGACGGCACCTGCGGTGACTTTGGGACGCCCGCTAGCCCCCCCCTTCCCCAATTTTCATGACTGCCGACCACCCCCATGGAAGATAGGGCTCGTTTCGCTCCTTGCTGATCTTCTGGAGATGCTGCACCGTGGCGGATTACAATGCCTCAACATGGGCTCATTATTCTTTACCTGGGAGCCGAGACCAAATTAAATGGAATCTAGAATGCTATCCTTCTCTACCCCTATACTGTTATCAGACCAGAGCAAACACCGCCCAACGGTAATACTAAGGGCGTCCAGGGGCCTTGGAACTATACTCCTTGTTGGAATAGCTGTTCGCAGCGCTGGCGAGCTGTGGAGGATCTGTAGTATTAGGATCCCATTGATCACGTGGATTCTTCTTACGTGATCAATGGGAGCATATAAAAGTCGTTCCTGAGCTTATTGGCTCTTAGGAATGAGATACACAAGATAGATACTAATACACGATACGGATTTACACAGTTTGTTTACTTTATTGCTTTACGAGATCTCGTACGCTTACCAAACACTCCTTCTATTATCCCAGCGAAACAGCTGTAGAAGTGCGAAACTAAAACAAGGGCTACGACTTCTTTCGTCGAGTAAGCTTGAAAAGCTTGTGGACATTTTTTCGCAAGGATGTCTCTATCGATGCGGAGGGCTGTTCAGCAGCGATGGCAGGTTCAAGCCGAGCTGGGAGTTTATAGAGCGGCCTGATATCATACCCAAGGTTGGAGAATTCCATCAAAAGATCTTCCCATTGGCGGTGCGATGCTTGGCTGAGAGTGCCTCCGTGCTGGACGAGCAGGCATGCCAGGTGATATTTCCAGTTTATCTCGAGTTTGCCGTGAAGAGGATTCAAAAAGAAGTCGAGTGGCGTCTCATCCCATTGATTCCGCAAGTTAGCGGGCATTCCGCGCTCCAATAAGGCTTGGGCGAGTGTCGGAATGCTGAAGTGAAGTATGGGCTGCTGGGCAGCATTATCGCGGAAGTAATTGATGAAAACTCCAGGCTCTTGGCAGTTTTGTAGACCGATAGAGACAACCTCGGCATATTTCTCGGCCATCTCTCGATCGGTGCTATTCCAGATACTTCGTACGAGGCGCCAGATACCATCCGTGTCTAGTTGGATCTGAAAACCGTGCTGCACAAGAAACATGGCCATCTCTAAGACCTCATTCTGAGAGGCAACTCGAGCCGAATCATCTCTGGTTCCTATCTCAAAGGATGCTGATATCAGAGGCTCGGATGAGAAGGTGATGAGGTTTTGGCTTGAGCTTATGGCATCCTTCAAGAAGAGGAACAGACGGACACGGGTTGCCAGAGCTTTTGGAGATGTTATCGTCGAGCTTGCAATCAGGTAGCGGTCCTTCGGCAGCTCGGAAAGAAACCCATACTGGCTGACGCCAGTTGTCCTTTCCGCTTCCAGGACGTGGTACCGAAACTGATGGAGAGCGAAGTCGGCGTAGAACTTGGCGAGATAACTATGTCCGTTTTCCAGGGTTGTGCTAGCCAAATCACCCAGGACATTGAGTTTGAATGTCGGCGATCGTATCCAGTCTTTGCATGTTTGATGCATCAGCTGCATCTGGGAATCACGGCCAACGTCTACCAAACCGCCCGAGATGGTCCGTAGATAGGTGTCAAGCTCCGAATAATGCAGCAACTTCTTGGTCCTCGCATACCCCTCGTATTTCTGAGAACGCCCTTGGCTAATGAGAAATGGGAGGTGGCTTAGCGCCAGCGGCTCGTCAGCGCGCGATATGCACTCCAAGAGGATGTAAGTATCCGTTCTAGTCGACACCGGAAGCCGCTGGATTATGGCCGCGTAATAGTCGTCAAGCTCGTCGGGAACGGACTCGAGGCATTGCTGCAGCTGCGCTACCAGGTCCGCAGACTTGCTCTTTCCGTCAGTAGCGATCAGTGACAGATCTCTCATCACCAACTTCACCCATAGGAAGACGCCCCGGGAGCGACGCGAGACCTCCTCTACCATGGGGAGAAGGAGTGCCCTGGCCCGTGGGTTCTTTGGGATAGAGCCAGTGCAGTATTCTCGGATGTCTTCTTGGGTGTGCTCATGCATCTTAAAGCCAGGGCAGGCGCCGAACTCGTCTCGGAACACCGGCCACGGCCGGCTCGAGAACAAGACCCTCATCCGAGTCTTGGACGTAGGCGAGTCTTGGACCAGATCCTTCAGAAACCCAGCAATCACCTCCGGTCGTCCGTCATACTCATCGAGAGCGTCGAAGAAGAGGCAAATATCGAGATCGAACTGGTTCTGATCGATGATGTTGCGCAGGCCCAGTTCCATCGTGTACCTCGACCACGCCTCGAGGTGAATCTGCACTCGAAGTTCTTCACGCGCCGCCTGGCGACTGACAAGCAATCTTCTAGCCGCCTCCTTCGGCCTTTCAGGAAGAACATCGTGCTGCATTAAGAACTGGTCCAAGGTGTGTTCGAGATCTGTTTGCTCGACCCAGGTATTGATGGCGGCCAAGCCTAGCGAAGCTGGCTCGCTTGTGCCAAGCACCCGTCTCACTGCCGAGACCAGTTTGTCTTTCAAGACACTCCATTGGGACTTGTTGGAGCCTTTATTACCGAAATCCCGGGTGATCTCCAAGATGAGTCGCTTCATCTTCAGCACATGGATCTTGCTCATCCCCGCAAAGAAATCTTTGAAAACCCGATTCAACAGCGTTATCCAGTTCCTTGATTCCAACAACGTGTTGAGAAGCTGCTCGAGCTTTCTTACTTGCTTTTGAATCCTCTCTACCTGTTTCGAAAACACGAGACCGGAAGTTTTAGACGCCAAATTGGGCTTGGGGATGGTGAAAAAAGTATGTATGTCAGAGTCCAACGTCCCAAGCCGCTTCTGGAACTGCTGGGCTTGGACATTGGCTTGCAAGATATCGTCAAACAGCTTGCAGAGCCTTCGATCGGCTTTGAGAAGCTGGCCGAGAAGGCCACGGAGGAGCCCCTCAAAGGACTTTTGCAGCAGGGTCCCTCGATGATGAAAGAAAAACGTGGCGACGAGTTGCTGCGAGGGGTTTTGCCAAAAATGCATCAGCTCAGTGGTCTGATTGTTGTTGAGGAGAGACTTCATGAAGGTTGACTTGCCCGACCCAGGCTTTCCACTGATCCAGAATATGCCCTCCCCTTTCCGGAGCCACTGCGTCAAGCCAATGGAGGTGTCCTCGTAGGCCCATCGGAAAGTGCTACCGAAATTGTGCTCTATCTGCGCAAATCGAGCATCTTGTTCAGGGGGCATCAGGGATTCTAGCATCACTGCTCTCGTTGTGAGTCAAACGCTACGAAAAAAAGCCAACTTTTGTGCATACTTACAGTCGTAATCCCAATGCAGGAGTTCGGCTTGGTTAGATGAATCGACGGGCCACAGCCCGGACCCCGAGGGGTTGGCCTCAGCAGGACTGGGAGAACCACCCTCGATCTGATTAGCGCCCGAGCTCGGGTCCGCCTCGTCAGGGCCATCGGCGGCGACACCTTCTATGCGGGATATCTGACGTATCTTCCTGACGATAATGGGGGTTCTGTGATCCCCAAGCGGAAACTTGACCATGTTGGAATGGTCCTCGTCAATCTGGATCGTCAATTCACGATCAGTCGTCCAACGGCCGGAGGTGGCAGACTGTCTATCTACCATGACCGAGGCAGGACCGGACCGCGTGAAGCAGCCGTCATCTCCTCGCTAGGCGTCGTAAGCGAAAGTAGCTTCCCTCTCGACCGCCTAACCCAATAGAGGCGGCGGCCCGGCAGGCGAGACGGCAAAGGAACGGACACTCACCACAACGGTAGGGGTGGCTTGAGTCTCATAAGCCCAAAAGAAGCTTTTTCTGCCCCAGAGGTAGGAGATGCCGTCAAACTGGATCTCCAGATTCTCCAGATATTGGGAGCCGATGGACAGGGTCTCGACGAGCGCGCTGTTCGGCTGGCCTTCCACCATGGCGAGAAGGTGCGAGATGGACATGCCGACGCTGGGCACGCCGAAGAAGACGGCGCCCCGGATGATGCTGAGCATGAAATTGGCCCGCTCGTCTCCATTGGCCAGCGACACAAAGAGCTGCTTCAGCAGGACGCCGCCCAGGCTGTGGGCGAGAAACAAGAGCGGCTTCGCCGAGGGGGACGCCCAGCCGTCCGCCTCCAGGGCGCCGATGAAGGCCTGGGCCAGGTCGACGACCGACTGGACCGACCTGCTGTTGCGAAGCGTCGTGTCATAGCCATATAGGATGAAGCGGGTATCGGGGAAGCTGACGGGAAGCACGTCCCGTACCCACATGAAGCTCTTGTCGTCGCCCCGCGGCTGCCAGGAGCCGAGAGGGTGGCTACCGAGGCCCGAGACGGCGATGCAGTCGCAGGCGTGCTGGGCCTCGCCCACACTGTTGAGCGGGGTGAAGCCGTGGAAGTGCTGGTCGAGAACGAGCGGCCGGAAGAGACCCGGCGCGTCGAACTTCCAGCTAGTCTTGGTGCCTTGGGCCACCACGTCGGGCGTCCGCGAAAACATCAGCGTCGCGACTTGGGTCGGCCATCTTGAGAAGGATTCGATGGCGTCGGCTAACGAGAAGATCTTAATGTCACTGGCCGTGACGCGGCCGTCGTCGATGGCGCGCGCTAGGAGCTCTGTAGCCGCGAGCCGGTCGATGTGCCGCGGTAGGAACTGCAGCCTGTACACCCGGCGATCTAGGCCAGCGTTCGCCATTCGGCTCTCCTTCTCGCTCCTCTGGGCCGTGTATCGAGCTTGCGTGGACGGGATAGGGTCTGCCGGCGCCCCGTTCTGCGCGAGAGGAGATCCGCTCAACTGACCCCGGCCGGTTAGACAGAAGTGAGGCTGAACACACGCGCCAATTAATCCCATGGGGATACCCACCCAACCGCAACCCTGACGTATCAATATGCCCCTGTCATGTGACAATAGTTAAAACTAGCGCTGATCCGTGCTGATTGTCAGCTGGCGCCTGCATTTCCACCGCGCAAACGGTCAGTTGTGACCCCGTTGCGCCGGCACACAAACACCACTATATGATGCTATAGTAGATGCCCCTACGAGCTCGGCCGTACCCCTTACGCGCTTGCATGGCTGTGTCATGACTCCTATGAAAAGATCTGGTCTAGCGCTGGATCCGAATCGCTGTTGTGTGTTGTGTCGGGCGTTTGGAACACGGCTGAGAGACTGCCCTGTAGATAATTGCTGCAGTTTTAGTGCATGCAGGCAGCGCATGCGTCGATCATGGCACGATGTATTCAAGCGCGCGGCTAGGCTTGCCACACCCTCGTTAAGCACGTCGAACGCAACAAGTCGCAAAAAAAGGAGAGAGAATGGGTTTAGACGATTTAGTTTGGACACATGATGCGGCGTGTTATGAGGCTGTGTTAGATAATCCACTTCTTTATCTAGTGGTTGAACTCTTGTGGGAGCGTTTTATTGTATTTCTGTTAACCTTAAATTTCATTTAATCTATGCAGCATCCAAAGATATCGTTGTAGTTATACGCAGATGTTGTATGCCTTCGAAGTTTACCCATTTCGTCATCACGGCACAGAGGTGGCTACGTTGGCAATATGGATGATCAGACTGGGAATTTACAAGTTGTTGACCAATATCAGTCGTGCATTTGATTCAGTACAAGATCTCAAGCAACAGGCAAAGGGTAGCGAGTTGCTTGCATATATCTGAGGATAAAAAGGGTTTTGCGGTCCTTCAGTTCCCCCAAGATTCATGGGCATGCTATACCAGGGCAAATTATCTAGCAATAGCCTTCCGTTGCGCCTCTCGTATTGTACCTGGGATGCCGCTCGGAGAGCCATGTGCAAAAAGTGCGCACGCTTATTATTGGTACTATCGAGCACAGAGGCGAATTCGGTTGGGAGCATCGCGAGTTTGCCCAGAAAAGTGGACACATCGAGCTTCAGCTCCCTGATGTGTAACCGTGAGAAAACGGGGCATTCGCTTATCCCGCAGAACTGTTGGAGACTGTGCCGCCAAAGGGCTTCCGATAAGGGTGTCTCTTAGTTTGACCCAATGTTTTCTTAGGGTCCGATCGGGTCGTCTGGATGCTAGCTGTTTTCTACCAACCAAGATAGACCCCACTGCGTTAAACCGAAAGTACAAATTGCCTTTGCACCACCCTACCCCTAAGTTTCGAGTGACCTACCCAATATCTTTTTTGTAGTTTTCTCAGCGCTGCAATCGACTAGAACGCATGAAAATGGACCGAATTTATGATCTCGCTCACTAAGATACAGCGTTTGAACAAAGAGCTATCTTGTTGCGTCGGATAATGTATATCTAGGCGCACCACGGCTTTATTCAAATGGAAGAGGAGCTTGCTCAAAGAGTCATAGTAAGTCTGTCAAATTGAGAAACAGGACTTCTAAGAATGGTACCAATCAGTGGTAGAAGCAAGCTACGGCATCGATGAGATTCCGATACCGAGCCTAGGCATCACTAGAGTGGCTAGCTATGAATAGCTAGGGGCCTGCGGCTGACTCCTGATGCAAGCCCGACAGTGCATCTGGCCCCCAAACTTAGGGTATTGGGGTCTCTCCGGTGGCGAGAGCCAGAGAAACATAGGCACCGTGAGCTTGATTTTATCCGGGTTCCGTCAGACTGCTAGAACTGTTCAGTTTCAACAACTCCCATCACATAGCACGCCAGAGCTTCATTCCTCCCGCCATCTCCCTATGAGCGCTACGAATAGGTCATCCCGCCTGGGTCACCGTAAGTCGCGCAGCGGCTGTAGGAAATGCAGGGAGCGGCGCGTCAAGTGCGACGAAGTACAGCCTCAGTGCACGCACTGCCGGCGTCTCGGCCTCGAGTGCAGCTGGCCAGAGACGCTGGAGTTTCGGCCCCGGCAAGCCCTGCCACTACGAGCAGCCCCGTCACTGGCCACTCTCTTGTCAGGTTTAACGAGCTCGGAGGAACCTCTTGATAACCTCCCAGAATCTACCACGAGGCGCCTGCTCGAACTCCGTCTATTGCAGAATTGGTACGCCAGCATGATTGATGTCTTCCCCCTGCCCGCTCCACAATCGTGGCGCGACATCTTCTCCAAGGCTATCCCATCCGAGGCTATGAAACACAGCAACCTCTTGTACATCCTGCTCGCCGTGTCAGCTACCAATCTCCTGCGATCGGAGCCCAGTAATTTCGAGCTGTCGCGCGCGCGCCAGAGCTACATGGTATCAGCCATGCGCGAGCAGCGTCGGATGGTGGATTCTATGTCCCCCGACAACGCTGAGCCCGTCAGCCTAGCTGCCATGCTTATCCTTCTTAACGCCTTCGCCATGATGCAGGAGCGCAGCCTAGAGCCCTACGTGCCGCCCAACGAGTGGCTGGCTATGGGGAAAGGTACGCGCGCAGTGCTCTGGATGAGCGTGCAACCCATCCGCAAGTCGGGCGGCGCTGAGGGCGGCGCCTCAATCGGCCTGCTGGGGCTCGCCGCTTCGTCGCCGCGCTTCGGCCTAGACGAGTCCTACTTTGAACCGGGGTTGCGTGAGAACTTCGCGGGCGTGCTGGCCCAGGACCTGCCATCGGGCGACATTTGGGACTACGAGACGCGTGAGGCCTACGAGAAGACGCTAAGCTACGTTGGCTCCGTCCAGAAGGCGATCCGAGGCGGCGAGCCCGTCTACGCGGTGGCGAAGCGCATCCAGGCCTTCCCCGTCGTCATCCCGCGCCAGTTTTCAGACCTGGTGGCCGAGCAACGCCCTCGCGCACTCGTCGTGCTCGCGCACTACTTCGCTGTCGTGTCCCAGGTCAGCGGCATCTGGTGGCTCGACAGCCGCGCGGACGGCGCAGAGCCGATGCCTAAAAGAGAAGTTCTCGCTATCCGGGCGGCGCTACCTGAGGAATGGCAGGGCCAGATGGTGTGGCCGCTTGATATGGTGGGGCAGCCGTAGATAGACTGAGATATTCGACTCATGGGTACTTTAAGACTTGGGTAGAGAAAAAAAAAAGGAAAAGCGGAGAGGGAGGAGGCGGATACGCCTCTTTATCATCGCTCTTTTTCCTTGGTCAGGGCTGCCGCGTGGTTTTATAGAACAATTTGACCACTTAATGTGTCTTGCATAGATTGGTGGCTACGCACTTTGAACAAGACCGTCGTCCAGTTAGGGTTATTTGAGCCTCTTGGCAGGTTGAAAGCGACCGCACCGAGAGCGACATGGTTGCCCACGAGCCAATTAGAGAATCATGATGTCGCGAAGATCACGCCATATGCCTAGATACCAGACCATAGACTACTACAGCAACCACCAGAACATTGACGGTGCCAGCTAACTGTATGCCAACCGTGCGGTGGAATGAGCCTTGATCTCATTACTCATTACTATTTACAGACCAGCCCATGGCCTAACAAACTCGGTAGCTAGTTTCTCTCCTAGTCTTAGAACCCGGCTGGCTGATTTTCTCATCATGATGTGTCGCGGCAAGAGATCTATAATTTAGGTACCTTCTTAGTATGCAATTCGATCCCCAAGATTTCGGTAGCTTCAGAAAGTAGAAATAGAGGTCATTCTCACTTCCAACTGCCGGCACTCCGTCCGATGCTATGATATTATTGACGAGAGTTTCAAGCCTACCTACGGAACTCACGCCGGGACTGCCGGGTTGGGTTCTGGCACTGTATTAGCAACAATTTCGAGGATGGAAAGGTCGCGAAGCTCGTGTTACCAATTGTCACACTGGTCTAGCCATGCCTCGCTCTACAATCCGATTGCACAATCATATCGCCCAAGGTTTGGTAATGTAGGCGACCAATCGCATCCATTAGCGATCGGCGATCGCTTTCGTCTTCGCTTATTATTGTCATCCCGCCTGGTACCACGTCGGGGCGGGCACAGTCAGATTCCTAATCTCACATACCAGTGTGCTAAGCCGTATACAAGGGCCTTTACAAGGCAAACATGCGCGTGCCATTCTCGGAGGAATCAAAATACTGCCCTATTTGAACAACAAGTCAGCTTTCCCTACGATCGTCGCTGCGGACGTTGGGTACTCGGGATCCTGAACGGCCATTTCCGCGACCACTTGACACCCGGTTTGGTGGAATTCAAAATAAACCTCGGACTTTACACGAAGAACTTGACTTAGCTCATTCCAGCATGGCCACGATATGACATGCAAGCCGTGGTGAGGCTGAGACCGGCTCCACGCCGTGCTTGCTGTAGGCCACGAAGATGCCACCAGGAACTGTTCAACACGTCTTAAATTTAGACGATAGAAGGAGCGCTTGATTCTGTATATATGTATATATATCTCAATCGTTTCCCACCGCTCACTCATGAACTCAGAGCCATCCAGCTAACAGCGCTTATAAGATCTAATCACATCATATCTGCTGCCACCGTCATGCATCTAATGAAAAGACTCCTGCTCTCGGGCAGCCTGCTCGCTGTGTTTGCAGGTTCCCTCTTGTCCCTGCCGCTAGCGGCACCGCTAACCAGAAGCTACAGACCTCGGTTGAAGCGACATCCAGCCCAGCCAACTCCAGCAACCATGCGCCCAGCAACCTTGTGCCCAGCAACGTGACTACTTTATACCAGCTCTCATCTGACAGCCAGTTCCACGGAACTCTCGCTTCGACTATCAGCAAGACTGGCGGTGACGGGGCAGCAAGCGGCGAAGTCCTCCGCGCCGCCCTACTCATCGAGCCGGGCAGCTTCGAGTCGTACTACAGCAACTTCAAATTCCTCGCCGATGCCGCCGCCAACATGTCCGTCTATACTTCCAACGCACCCTCCCAGCGCTCGCACCACTTCCGTGCCGCCACCTACTACCGTGAGGCCGACTTCTACCTGCACGGAAACGCCTCGGATCCACGCCTTACGACGCTGTGGGCGTCACAACTAGCCGAGTTTGAAGCAGCGATCGCCTTGCTGACGCCGCCGGGGCAGCGTCTCGTTCTCCAGGGATCCGGCTTCCGAATCCCCGTCTACTACTACCCTGCCGCCGGGGCGGGCTCGCATCACGGCGGGCGGCGGCCGACTCTGCTTGCGGGCACGGGCTACGATGGCACGCACGAGGAGCTGTACCACCAGCTGGGTGTGCATGTGCTGGCCCGGGGCTGGAATTTCGCGACCTACGAGGGTCCCGGGCAGCCCACCGTCCGCCGGGAGCAGGGGTTGGGCTTCATACCGAACTGGTGGGACGTCATCACCCCCGTGGTGGACTACCTGTCCAGCCGCGACGACGTAGCCGCCGATGCGATTGCCTTGATCGGCGTGTCCTTTGGCGGCTCGCTAGCCCCGATCGCCGCGAGCCGCGAGCACCGCTTGGCTGCCGTGGTGTGCATTGACGGGCTATGGAGCATCCAGCAAGCCATACTGGGCCAGTTCGGGCCGGAGCTCGCCGGCCTCTTCGAGTCGGGCAACGCGACCGCGTTTAACAAAGCCATCCTCGCCTATCATAACTCCTCTAGTACGCCCACCTCATTCCGGTGGCTAATCGACCAGAGTCTGTGGGCGTTCGACACTACTAGCCCGTTTGATTGGATGACGCAGCTGGGGCACTATTCGCTTCAAGGTCTCCTAGGGAACGTGACGGCCCCAGTGTTTGTGGCATCCGGCCAGCACGACCTGCTCGGTCCAGGCCAGGCCGAGGAGGTGTGGTCCCAGATCGCTCAGGACAAGGCCTACTACTACCAATTCCAGGTTGCATATGGTGCTGGAGAGCACTGTCAGGTTGGGGCCGAACCACTCTTGAATGGCGTCTACTTGGATTGGCTGGACGGTGTATTCCGCGGCAACTACGTCAGAGGTAACGGAACCGTGTTTTAGAGCCTGCTAAGTAGTTCTACTAGCTTAGATACTAAGTTCGAGGGGGGGAGGGGGGAGGGAGGGTGACGATGCATCAGCTGTGTTTAGATTGTTCTTAATTGTATTATAGAGTGTAAAGATTGTGACGCAATGGCATGCACGATCTAAAGCATTGATCTAATAGTGCTACTTGCTAACGATCGAACCATATTCATCAAACCTCGCCGGATCATACTTGGCCAGATTCTCGGCGGTAACAATTTTTGGAAATACCATTGCTCTTACATGCGAGGAACTTGGCACCACGAAAAAAATGGATCGATTAGCGACCCCTTCCTCGGCCACTGTATCGGGATTGGGTCCGAGACTCAATGTAAAGCAGGCACCAAGTAATCTGATATGGAAACTGTGAGGATGGCTGTGTATACGAATTAATAGGAAAGGGATGACCTACCATTGGTAAACCACTGCATCTTATCCCCTACGTTTAGGAAAAGTGTCCCCTCCTCGGGTTTGGCGGGTAGGAACTCTCCTGTTTTGGGGTCTTTAAGCTCTAAACCTGCCTCCATTGCCGTTCTGGAATAGCAATGTGAAGGCACTGCAATGCGCACCGTGCAATAGGAAGCAATTCTTTAGTCTCACTTATCACTAATCATAATAGGCTGGCTGCCTGGTTACCAACTCTTCCTCTAACATTTATTTCGTGGTTGCAGGGTAACGCAAGTGACGAAGCTGATAATCTTGCTTCAGGCCCATCAGTGCAAAATATGCCTCCTCCTCCAGCTCCAGGCCAACGCCAACGGCGTCCAGGACGACCTTGCTAACGCACAAAAGTCTTTCATAAAGCGCGGTCATGTAGCTTCAAGACTAGCGATTACGGCTGCCAGACCCGGGCTGTGCAGAGCAAGCTGGCTGTCTAACAAGTCTAGCGATGTGTCTAGCGATGTGTCTAGCGTGCTATAGCGCGAAGATAGACGCGGTGGTTGGCCCGTGCTGGAATCAGCAGCGTATGCTTTGACCTGGAGGCATTTCCGGATCTCCGAGAGAAAAGAACGGAATGTCGTCGCTTTCGGGCACTCCTTGATCTGGCCCCATAGCTACGATGGTGCCATTAGTTTCCCCGATCACACGGTACGCGTGGTAACCCCCCCACCCGCCTTGAACTGCGGCCACTAGCTTTGCGTACTCGAACAGAAGCTGGAAGAGGCTCAAGCAGGCCCTCGCGACCATGATCATCTGTTTCACAAGTGACTATCGGTGTCCAGACTGCGCTAGGAGCGGGTCTGAAAGTTCAAGGCAGTTGATACATGCTCCCAGCGACACGGCGATGTGGCCAATGATGTCCCACCGTAGGTTAGGTCGAGACACATCCAAGACTATCCTTTTACCAGTGTATTTCTGCTGGCCCCAGGCGATACTTTGGTGTTGAGCCAAAGTAAGCTACACAGCTGGTACATCTCACCTTGCTTTTAGGGTGATAGGACGTCGGCGAGGTGTCCCCAGAGATCGTGGAGCCACTCTTCCATGAATTACCTACCTAGTCGAGGCATATTGAGTAGCAAGAAGTGAACTTGCCGCATTTCCCGACAGGCGATCAATTAGAACACAATCGAAAAACAATGAGAGCAACTGGCAGCTTTGACGAATGTAGCCTATCGAGACAGATGTCTCGTCCACCCGGATCTTCCCTAGCTCGGGTGCACAGGACGCAATGCTGCCCAGGCATTCGATGAATATGGATGAGTACCCTCATATGATCCCGCGAAATCTGCCCTGGAACAATATTGTGCACGGCGCGGCATTCTTTTGGTAGCCCGGCCGAAGTGCATCTAGGTACATTTGTACAATCGCAACAACGGAATCGTCTAGCGATACCCTTTCCAGCCACGAGGCACGCGATATCTCTCAGCTATCTCAATGGCGTTAAGGGTTACTCCGCTGAACTCCCTGACAGCTTACTACTGGGGGTGATATAAGCTGGATTAGCGGATCTACGGTCTTGGGGGTGTCGCCGGGCATCTGGTGGTTCCGACATTTCGGATGTTTCTTGTCATAGGAGAGACGTGGGCATGCTTACCTACTGAGCCAAGAAGCCCCAGGGATCTTGTCGCTATTGAAGGCTTGAAGCTCCTCTAACCCTGTGTCAAGTTTCCGGAGGAAAGCTTTGACCATCTCGGATACCCTAGAGATGTCTAGGACTAAGAGCTATTAGCGTCTTAGGTTAACTTTTCGGAGATGCGTTGGCGCTCCCCCGGAGATGCCCCGCAGTCCCGGTTCTTTTTCCGTCAGGTCTCCGACCCCCTTCCATCCAGTACGTCCGCCTTGCACTATTATCAGCATTTGTGGAGTCTTCCCCACGGGGAACCCCATCCGCAAGAGTCCAGGAGCGGATTAAGCCGAGGGGAAAGTAGGTATGGCCGCACGATTTAATCTTCAACTACCACCAAGCCGTGCCTGAGCAGACCCTACAATAACGCAGGGCCAGCGCGCAGTGGGAGATTGTTACAACTCACTGCAAATCGGTCTCTTGCTATTCGCCCATCATCACAGCTTCCAAGATGGTCCTCGACGAAAAATCTGACGTGATACATGCGGAAGGTAAGGTTCGGACCGCGGATCATGATGTGGCTCTCGGCATCCTGGGGACAGGCGAATTCAGTGCGGCTGTCGACCCTGCCGAGGAGAGGAGGCTGGTACGAAAAATCGACCGGATGGTGATGCCTTTCATTTGCATTACCTATCTCGTGACATACCTGGACAAGGCCACGATTGGCTACGCCGCCGTCTTCAACCTGCAATCAGATTTGCACCTCGTGGGCACTCAATTCAGCTGGCTGGGAAGCATCTTCTACTTCGGCTATCTTGTTGTCAGTATCCCACCTAGACCTCGCGTCGAGGCAACCATTCTCACCCTTTAATGTTCCTACAGTTCGAATACCCGAGCAGCTTTGCCATGCAAAAGCTGTCCGTCTCCAAATGGATGTCGGCGAACCTATTTATTTGGGGCGGTATTACCATGGCCCTCGGGGGCTGCAACGACTTCCCTTCATTCGCCGCTCTGCGCTTTATACTGGGGGCTCTCGAGTCCTGCTCAACGCCGGCCTTCCTTCTTATCACAGCCATGTGGTATAAGACAGAGGAGCAGCCGGTTCGGATTGGCTATTGGTCAACCTTCCTTGGTCTCGCCAATGCTACTGGCGGCTTGTTGGCGTATGGCATTGGCCACATTCAAGGATCTCTTCAGTCTTGGCGATACCAATTCATCATCATCGGTGCTGCATCCTCAGCATGGGGCCTTTTCATGTTCTTCACACTGGCTGAGAATGCCTTAAGCGCGTACGATCTTTCTTCCCCTGTGCTAGACTTCAGGCTAACCGTGAACCTCAGGAGGTGGCTGTCGGATAAGGAAAAGAGGCTGGCCGTTGAGAGGCTGAGGGAAAACCATACTGGACTCAAGAACACCAAGATCAAGCCGGAGCAGCTGCTTGAGACAGCGTTGGACCCCAAGACCTGGTTTTTTATCCTCTTCGGACTCTCGACTCAAGTCGTCAACGGCGCCGTTAGCAACTTCGGGTCGCTCATCGTCCAGGGATTTGGCTTTTCGAGTCTCAACACCACCCTCCTCCAGGTCCCATACGGATTCATAATTCTTTTCTCCAATCTCTCTGCCATGTATCTCCAAAAGTGGCTGCCAGGGCAGAGGCGATGTGCCGTCGCAGTTCTGTATGTCCTCCCAGCACTAGCTGGCACTGTCGGGATACATGTTCTTCCTCGATCTAATCGTGGAGGCCTTTTGACATGCTACTACGTAAGTGACCGGTCTCATCCGCTTCTAAAATGGCTACATTGCTTACTTGTACCAGTTGACGGCTTGCTACACGGCATCCTTCGCCATGATCATGTCCTTTATCACGGCGAATACCGCCGGATCAACTAAGAGATCTGCTACGAATGCCGCATTTTTTATATCGTACTGCGTGGGCAATATCATCGGGCCGTTTGCCTTCAAATCCGACGAGGCCCCAGTTTATACCTCCGGAATCATCGCAATTCTTGTTGCGTACTGCGTTGAAATTGGCCTCTTGATCTCTTTTGCCATATACATTATTTGGCTTAATCGTGCGAAAGAGGCCGAGCGTACTGCGATGCAGGATGCGTCAAGAGGAGAACCCGAGGGGGTGCTGGATGCATTTGGCGACAAGACGGATAAACAAAATCCGTACTTCCGCTATGTATATTAATGTCCTTGGAGATATCGCACTGCGCTGCCATCTGGTACGACGCCGGAAGCGTTCCCTGAGAGTCCTGGTGTCCGCACAATACCTGCGGTTCCTGAAGACCATACACAAACCGATAGATGCGACTGCGCTATTTACAGGGACCCTTCCGGCCACTTGTATTATGGCCAGTCGAACTTGGTGTCAAAATCCACATCTAGCCATACACTGCCACGAGGGAACTTGTGTACCGTACCATCCTTCAAATGGACCTCCTCCGCAGGCGTGACTCTGGCCCAAAGTACTAATCAGCCCGTTTTCCTTGGCAACGCTTAACTTCAGCCTGGCAACTAAGTCGGGCTCTGTAAACCCAACGGTGCGAATAATCCCATCGTCTCTGCTCTCCTCAAACTCTCCTGGCTTGGCAACGCAGCGTCCCGATCTGGCATGGAATAATATGCACTGCGCATCATCTGTACGTGCCTAATCCTTCTCCTATACTCCTGAAACCTCTGGCCACCCATTGCCGGGAGTGTGGTAGTTCTTGAAGACGGAGTTGATAAGCTGTTCGGACGGGCCAGGGCTTACTTCGGTGTCCAAGTACATCCATGCCACCATCGATGCCCTGACCAGCACTTCATGCAGAGCCTCTGTCGAAGAAGCCGCAAACCCGGTTCCATGATCGTCCAATTCATACTCTTCACCAAAGTCGTCGACATACCAGACGGCGCAGTCGGTCTCGGCACGCTCGTCAATGATAAGGAACGGCTCCTCACGGCCGCCTTGGGTTTCCTGCTTTCGTGTATATGGGTGGGGTTTGCCTATATAATCCGGTGGTGCGAGCTGGATTTTGAACTCGACTTGGGGATTGAAGCGTAGGGCGTCGCCGTGCTCGAGTCGCGACTTGAGGTTTTGCAATACCCCTTCAGAGATGGGGGTTACGATGTAGGCGTCTGGACATGTGCATTCTGGCCTCAGATTGCTGGCTGCTAGCTCTCTTGGAATATAGACCATCTTACTAGGATGAAAAGAACTGCAAACGATGTATTACATTATGTCTAAACTATAGGGATATGAAAGAAGCATCACATTGGCAAATGGGTGGCCGTCGATGACGTCGTCCGGGGAGCTTTAATACCCCGCGGTGTCTCCAGCGGGGATCGATATATCCGCAGTGCCACCTCCACCATTCGTACCTGGCGTAAAGGGACAAAAGTTCCAACCGAGTCCGTAGGCTAGTTGACAGCCACAAGTGGACAAAACACCACTGTGAGGTCCTATCAACCCCATCGAGCTAAAACAACCCATCTCGTGACTCACTATTCTGCTTAATATTCTATCATCGTCTCCATTCCGCCGAAATGCTTACATGCTCTCCTGAGCTGCCTCTTTGCTCGCGTTTTCTTCCCGTCCCAGCTCTCTAATACATTACCAGTTCTGTCCTGGTGGTGGAAACTGCGCTTCGCTATCAGCCCTATCAGTCAAAAAGCCACCGCTTGCCTAATCCGAACTCCTTTAGGTCTATTAAAGAGCAATAGTTAGCGGAGCTTAATTGGTCCTCACGCAGCACTATGATGCTGCTTCTGTTACGTTAGGAGCAATCGTGGTTGGCTCATGCTGTTTTATTCTGAGGGAGCACAGTGTCGGGTTAATGTCTCCGGAGGTGAATTGGATGGGTCACAGGTATTACTAATGCGAACCACCCATGCTTAGTATAGCTAGGCGCTGGTGTGCAGAAAGGACAAGTCTAAGCCAAAGACGACTCAATAATTACAACGCCACCAATAGTACTACTCGTGTCTTTCCTCACATGCTATGCAAGCGCAACAGCTGAAACAAAAATTCTACGGTTAGGTCTCGGCACAGACAAGATAGTCCATTGACCATAGCAACAGGTCTTCCCATTGAACAGTCCCTGCATGTTTTATTTGTGGCGTCGTGGGAGGCCCCTTCAGCCGCACGCATCATGCGACAGGTTTATTAAACCCCTGCGTAGCGCCACTAGCAGACTGGTGAGGAAAGACGACCCTAATCCTTATTGGGGCCGGGCATGCCATGATCGCTACCCTATCTCGTTGGATCTGCGGGAAACGAGACTTTCAAGCCCAGTGAAGCCGGGTTGGGGCCATTGCGTTAATGACTTGTCACACACTAGCCTATTTTGAGTGTCGTGTACGGAATACTTCCGCGGCCTTTCCGCTCTATTCTACCCGGCAATAAAGTGATGTTTTCGCACTCTCTTTCAGTTGCTTTTGTCGCATCTTTCTCATAGTCCTAATTGGATCAACTCCTAGGAAGTGGCTAGATCCTAACTCGAGAACGTCATGATCCGCTTAGTGCAGGTATTTTTCGTCGCGACGGCTGCACTGTTACCCGAAGTCTTGGCCAGCGATGTTATCACAGCCCTCGCCGTGCGTCAACAGAGGCGGGACGACAGCGATTGCCTTTTTACACCGTAAGCTAGCCGAACATCGTGACCGGCCCACACACCCCAGCTCTGACATGTATACAGACCGTTGATATCTTGTCTTTCATCTATTGTTGATACGGCGGCTACTTGCACCGCTACTTTGGGGGATCAAACTGAGGCTCCTTGTTTCTGTCAGAGCGTGTACGGTGCATATAGGTCAGTGTGGCATGCGGCGAACTCTTCTCTCCGAGCTTTCCAGTTGGTATTTGGCGACTAACCAGTGACCTGAAGCTGCCACACTAGTTATTGCCCAGGGGGCCTCGGCCCAAGCCTTCTCTCTGGCGGCCTCTCCCTTTGCTCAAAGTATAGCACAATCTTTACCTATTCAGCCGCATCAACAACCACCACCACAACTAGCCAGTCCGGGCAGGCCAAATCCACTTCGGACTCTCTTTCTACGTCTTTGGCGAGCTCTACTTCAAATTCGCTTGCTACCGGGTTGCCGAGTTCTACACCTTTATCGAGTCCAATTTCGACGCCGAGTTCTACATCGACCACCGGTGGAGCTGCCACGACCACAACGTCCCGAAGCAGGGGTTCCACCACCTCTATCTGTATCGCCAACAATATGTTCATGGGCACGGTTCTTGCTGCAACTTGGGCCATTCTGTTGGTAGGGGTGCTACTCTAAGAGCTAGTGAAGCACGTTGGATAATTTCACACCCTGGTTCCCATGCCAGGCCGCCCTGCAGCATACTAGTGATGGTATTTAGGTTGCTCTATAGCCCCTGGCGACGTGGTTACAACGGTAAGAGAAGGTGTTCCGATAGATCCAGGGTATAGCATCAATATATCATTATCTAGCAGCCCTTTCGCCAGCCGCTTTTATAACCTCTAGGATCTACGGTATTTCAATTATATATTTACCTGACCTCAATCGAGATCTCTCTGCTTGGAAAGACCGAATAGACTTGAAACGGTATAAATAGGCAAAGCAACTCGAAATAACAACATTATTATAGTTACCTATTTTTACAATTCATACGTGAGATAGTGGCAGTGTTTATCTAGCGCATGCTCCATAGGCTCTCGTGGCGTAAGAACTGGCTAATATAACCTTAGTGCATCTCATGTGGCGGCTGGACGACCACAGCCGCTCCGGCCATCTCCAGTTCAGTAAATCAACTGCTGGCAGATGACCAGATGCTCTCTCTCTCCAGCCGGCAGCAATATTCCCCGAGAGCTATGGACATGGGTGAATACCCACTGCGGTGCTGATCCATATTGTTTTCGGAGCTGCCCTCTCTAACTATTTACTTTCTGTCTCCCCTTAGTGTTCACAATCCAACTATAGGCCTGACTAGGCGAGTCACTAGCTACTCCTCAGCGCTCCTATTCCACGACACAGTCCTTAGGAATATTAACGCACTCACTTGAAAACTTAAAGCAAGGCAGGCAACGAGCCCGAAGACTTTATGGCCAAGGAATATACCAGATCCACAAATGGGATTCCCCACTCCGGGCTACCTACGGATACCGCCAAAGAGCCGAACCGGCATATGTTGACCCCTTGTAGGAGTAATTTCGAAGTGCCCACCGACTAGCGACTAGCTGCAGCGGCATTTCTCTTCCATCTTATCAGATCATCACTTGATCATGATCGTGCCCGCTCTCGGAATTACTTATGGGCCTTCTGGCCATAACCCGATTTTTTATGCACTCCATTACGAAATGTTAAGAAAGAGTAAAGCAGACACCGAGTCACTACCCCGGTTGCCTCTGATTCCGACATCGGGACGAGATGGCTACGGAGATGCAGCTGTCTCTATATCTACATGCTCTGACCTGTTCCATAGACATTGCCGCCCGTGTCTGTTTTCTTCATCCACTTTCACTTGTGAATGAGAGCTACAGCCATGTACATCCCACTCGCTCTGATCTCTTCCCTCCTCCCTCTCCTGGGGGCCCTTCCCGCAAAGGCAGCCGTTGTCTCAGACAATACGACATGGCCATACCAGGTATACAAGTCGAGCAGCGCTGAGCCCCCGAGCTTGGAATTCACCAAAGCCGGCACACAGTCTCCGGGGTATCTGTTCTTCCAGCAGAATGGCAACGGCGCGCATCAATACAGTCTATTCATCATGTCTGACACGAATGAACTCGTCTGGCAAGGACTGTACGGAGATTTCACGGCTTTCCGGACGCAGGAGTTCGAGGGGCGGCCAGTTCTGACTTTCTTCAATGGCATCGCCTTCTCGGCGCCTTGGGGGTACGGCTATGGCATTTTTCAAATCCTCGATGATTCGTACGAGAGCATCTACAATGTCACAATCGAACATGAGAACTTCCATACCATAGACCTCGTCGATACATCGGGATTCCAGTCATGGCTTGACATCCACGAATCCAACATCACACCCCAAGGCACCATGCTGGTGACCGGGTACAATGTTACTCAATTGGATTTGAGCTCAGTCGGCGGACCCGAGGACGGGTGGATTGCCGATTCTCTATTCTACGAGGTTGACATCAGGACGAACAAGATACTCTACCGCTGGAGACATCGCGACCATCTGGACGAAATGCCGCTCGCCAATGTGATCCCATACTACCCGATTAGCTACTTTGGAAACGAGTCGTATCCCTGGGGCCCATTTCATATCAATTCGGTCGATAAGTTCCAGGATGGGTCGTACTTGATCTCGTCCAGATACTACTGCTCCCTTTTTAAACTCTCCGTGGACGGGACTGTAGAATGGACACTGGACGTAAGTACCTTGAAGAATATATGATCAGCGGAGAACTGTTACTAACCGCGAGCAGGGACAATCTGGTGGCGACTTCACGCTCGGTGAAGGCCTTTCCTTCGCCTACCAGCACGATGCGCGCATTCGCAAGGAGGATGGTAATACTTATTTAATCAGCCTGTTTGATAACGCACATTCTGACGCAGACTCTTCCGCAAACGGCGCCACGGAAACCAGCGGACTCTTCATCGAGGTGAACGCCGAGACCAAGCAGGCAACTCTCGTCCAGAAGTTCGTCGATCCTCAGGATTCCATTGCCTCTGTCTCGCAAGGGAACCTCCAGCTGCTTCCTAATGGCAACGTGATCATGGGATATGGCTCAGTTCCCAAGATCAAAGAGTTTAGTACCAACGGGTCCACGTTGGTGACTGCCAAATTTGGCCCCGACCAGGTGGTGCAGTCCTACCGTGCGTATCGCTCGCCATGGGTTGGTCGACCTAAGACTTCCCCTTCTGCATTCGCGTGCCGTGAGCAGAATAGCAGCACCACACAGGTTTTCATGAGCTGGAACGGCGCAACTGAGCATAGCCTCTGGAGCATCTACACTGGCGCCACGGAAGCTAATATGACACTGGTTGCTCAAGTCCAGAAAACAGGATTTGAAACTACAGCAACCATCGACGGGCAGCCTGAATACATCCGTGTGAAGGCAGAGGGCGCAAATATCACCGCGGGCGTTTCTTCTATCATCACCTCCGAGAACTATTGTTAAACGGGCTACAAAGTGTCTCCATAACCACCCCGCCTACTCTGCTTGCTTCTCTACTACTAGAACCGGGAATGGTCGCGAATACTTAAGAAAGTTGCATAATAGTTCGGAGTGGTGGTAGAGTTAAATAGTTGCTCAAGTCTGCAGCTGATCAACGTACTATCCTAGCTGCAAAAAACGGCGCTGGCTTTACTTCTCTATTCAAGCTATGGTGTGAAGAGAATGGGTGGATGACCAAATATCAACCCAATATACAAGACGAATCTCGTTATTGAAGGTTTCTTTTATTGTGGGTGGGCCGGTGCTGCTGCTGCTTTAACCTGTGCTTGGGGTGTGTTTAGTGATGGGCCGAGCATAGGAGGCTGGACTATACCCCTGCAAATCTAAGCAGGCAGGATCTTAGTAGGCGCTGGGTCGGCGAACAGCTGGCGCCTCGCAACCTAGACGTTAGGCGTTAGGCATAGCAGTCTAACGGACCCTCTGGATCTGCCGGGGGGTAGAAGAAGGCGGCACTGCTGCACTGAATCTTGAAAGGTCAAGATTCAGTTCTGGAGTCCCTAGAGAGATTGTAATCAATTGACGAACCCCCAACCCCCCTAATCGCCCTTGAGACGCCAGCGTCCCGCCGGTTCTTATATGCCTCTCTGGTTTCGTTGACACACTACTACCACGTGGATGTCGGCCACACTATGCGACCCATGCAAAACCACGCCTTAAACTGAGCTTATTAAAGGCCGTATCGCAGCCTACTAAAATAGCTCCCTACCTAAATACTAGCCGCCGTCCTGGACGTGACGTAGGCGAACGCGTCACAATAAGTGGGTGAGTGGTTGGCTCCGCAGTGATATGTTGATAAAGATAAATGGAAGAGCCAGGAGTTGACCAAGCGATATTCCAGCCCGCCTTAATGCTCTGCAAGCGCGGTGGTCTGGAAGTACTGTAACCCCTTGCTACGCTGGACAGACTACAGTACACTACAGGCTCCAGCGTCCGCACTGTCTCCATAGTGCCTCCTGTTGAGACTTCCCACTGACGGGCATTTCGCTCTCTACTTCGAGTACCATCTCCGCCGTAGACAATCCTTTTCCCAATGGTCATCATCCCCACAAAACATACAACAACCAGATTCCATCCTAGCCTGGCGGCCTCTCCGGACAGTTTCCTCACTTGCGTAGCAGTCTTTATATCTATGACCTATCGTGTTACATCGGAAACACCGATCTGGAACGATCAGATTAATTCAGCACAGACGTGAGGGGAGGCCCACCAGCAGTTCGATCGACAACGTTGCGACTCGGGCCGCTGGTATCGTTCCCTAGTACCATCAGTCAAGTGAAGACAGGAGGACCAGACGACGCAAGAGCATACCCGTACGGAGATAAGGATCCACAATAGTGGCTCCAGAGTTGAAGATGTAATTATTTCCGTAATAATTATTTCCGACTTGTGCCCTGCTATTGCCGGAGGCGCTCAGCTTGAGAACATGGTTGGACGCCATAATTTCTGAAGACTAGGATGGAGGAGAGAGAACGCGTTACGATCGCGCGCACTGCTGACGGCATTGCTCAGCATTTAAATTTTTGTTGGTGCTGCACGTGTGCTCCGGTATGATTGGCCGACCGTTCCTCAACCCGTTGTGACTTGCGGGGGGATTCTGTGTGACTTGGAGTCCTCAGATATTCGTCACCAACAAGGGTATGGACTCAGCCTCAGCCTGCATCATAGCCTCGTCGGCCAAGCGGAACTAAAATGGCTGAGATCTTCGGCCCTGTTGCCAGCGCCTTGAGCGTTGCCGCGCTCTTCAACAACGTTGTGGACTGTTTTGAATACATACAGCTAGGCCGAAACTTCGGAACCGACTACCAGACCCGCCAGCTGCGGCTCGACATTGCTCGGCTGCGACTATCTCGATGACACGCCGCTGTCGACATCAACAACGAAGCCAGGTTTGCCAGTATCGACCCCGCCGACGATCAGGCCTGCACCTCGAAACGCACGCTCGAGCAGATTCTCAACCTCTTCGGCAGGGCGTAAAGTGAATCGTCAACTTTCCTGTCGGCGGCGCGACTAGAGGATCTCACACTGTTCGACCCCGCTACGAATACGAATCAGACTGCCCTTGCCCTACGAAGGTCGATGCAGGAGCTTGCACGCAAGCGCCAGAAGCGAACAGGCTTGTCGAAAAAGATATCGTGGGCGTTGTATAAGCAGAAGCACCTCACCCAGCTGCTAGACAATATCCAGGAGCTTCTCGGCTTGGAGAGCGTTTTCCCGCGACCGGAAGCATTTAAGCGGATGGTCGAGGTGGAGGTTAAGGAGATTGGTGACGTACCCAAACTACAATTCCTATTGGAGGCTGCGCAAGACGACTCGCTACTTCGCGAGGCAGCCGACAAGAAGATGGGGATTCTCGGCGGCAACACGATCGACAAAGCACATGTCTTAGAGAACGCAAAAGTGCGGGTCGGAAATGAGTACGTCACGCAACATGGCATTAGTGTAAAAGTAGGAGCCACTTCAAAGAGAATTGGGAATCTGGATGCAAAGGGAAGTTCGAAGGTGCATGTAGGAGATAGCTTTGACAGTGGTTCGTTCTGGAGTAGCCAGCAGCCACCCCGTCGGCAGTGTAATAATTTAATAGTCATGAGAGTTGTCTACACTTATCGTTGATCAGTTCTACCAGAAATATCGCTCACACGACAGAGATCACAGTGTGAGAGCCACAGCCATGCATATCGCTAGATGTTTCTACAATGTGTTGGTATTCCTGCTTCTACTCTGATCACATATACAGCAGGACTGTCTTCCATCTTGACTTTCTTGGCCGACGTCCGTCCCGCATGCCAGAGTCAATCCGTGGGTTGTCGTTGATCTTGACCACTTATCCTCTTCCTCCTAGCCGTATCCACCCGGCCATATCCACACAATGTCCGGTTTTCACTTGCACAACTCGTAGTCGTGCAGGAAATTCCAGCCCAGATAGATATACGCTAAAATGATAAAATTATTAAAGAGAGCCACGGTACTAAGCGCTTCAGACATTCTTACAGTGGTGTATATTTCCATAATGTCCGAGAAGCTCTTTCAACTTACAACGGTAGCTATAGCTGTCCAATCAAATCTAGGGCGCCCTGATTGGGTATTGGTATATATTCTCTTTGCCAGCTCTAAAACAACCTTACACCGCGACGTTCGCCGCGACTGCGACTGCGCTACAATGGCGAATAGCACGAGATGTTCGTCTCTCTGGGCAGGCCCATGACAGTCCCCAAGATTCTCTTATTAGGTTAAACATGATTAGAACCGTCTTGGTCTGTAGTCGTTCTAACAGTAGCATTGATATTCTACCACCTCCAGAGTCTTGGTCATGAAAAGCACTGGATGAAACCGACGCGCTCTTTCGACCATGACCTCAAGCTGCGCCATCCCAAGTTCTTCTGACAATCGCCCAATACCGGTTCTCATCTTTCCTTGTATGTGCGACGTGCGCCGAGCCCTCGTATTTCTCCAATTCCACAGAGAAACCTTTTGCCTTGGCATCAGCCGCATGAGCCTCGATTCCTTTGTCGTTGATGATGACATCACTGGGGCTATAGATATACACCCGTTGCGCCTCAGTTGTGCTATCTTTATTGTTGTGCGCCTTACCCCAGTCGCTCAAGGAGTTAGGTATAATACCCAGGCCCATCAAGATGGTCCATAGGATAGCCCAGGCGTAGAGAATGGGTGCAACAATTATCCTCTGAACAGGCGACAGACTGACGTTGACAAAAGTCACGGCGTGGCTAATGCTGAAAATGCCCGGGCTTGAATCGAAAATGGTGACGTGTCGGGGGAAGCGCTCGCCCGGGCCTGCTGTTGCCGCGAACTGTTCATACAGGTTGGCAACGCTGCCGGAGCCGCCATTGGAGAAGATATGGATCAGGACCTCGGGGGAAGCGGACTGTCCCGTCGACGAGGAGATAGCACGAACGACGGGGACGGCGGCTTTCATGGCGGGGCCGATGCGCGATGACCAGACTATCTCGTTTATGGTGCTCCTGAGCAGCAGGATCTGGGCAGCAGGATATAGAGACTGGTATTTGACAATGTACTTGGCGACGTGGGCGTCTCTGGCATCAGTCCAGCTGCCAATGATGATGAGCCGCGGCCCCTCATCTGGGCGGCGAGACCCGGGTGGACGATAGACAGAGACGAGCGGTCCCAGCTTCTCCATGAAAGAGAGCGGTCTCTTTGGCGCTGGCGTTGCGGCGGCAGATGCCATGGTGCTTACAGGACTGGAATCGGATTTTCTTAAAACGAATTTACGAGTCACAAGTGAACGAATTGAACTTCTAGCCCATGGGTGGTGCGACGAGTTTGCCTGATGATGGAAAGTCTACCATTGATACTTAGTGCTTACATTCCCCACCTCGGTCAGGCCACCGTGGCCAGTATCCCTGTATATATTCATCCTTCCCTACTCGCTCCCTTTCACCCACTCAAATACAAAGAGCCAACACTGAAGCCTTTACAAGCCGTTGGTGGCATATAGGACACTTCGTGTACCGATGAACCCTAATAGGACAGGGGCGGGCCAGAATTGCAACCCTCCTTCCCTAGCGGGGGGTAGGCCACTAGTCCCCTTCCGCCGTAATTTGTGATGACTGGCATAATTGGATGGTGGGGGCGCCTCCCTGCAGAACCTAGAGGTCGTACCGCAGCATAACTTAAGCTTTCTCCAAAGGGGCAGGCCATAGCAAAAAAGATTGATGGGGTGTGTGCACAGAGGTGTACAGAGCCAGCCATCTTCTCTGATTACGTTTCCAATTATCGAGCTCTCGGCCGAGCGAATCATCAAGGCTCTTGGGTGTAAATGTTGTGACCCAGGTCACCTGACCAGCGCAGGGCGTAACCTGGACGCGATGTCTCTTCTTCACCCAGATTTTGACCCCTGGGGTCCGAGCAGCCCGCAATGTTTACATTGCTGTACTGCGCACCATGATCGGGAAAGATAGGCACGTACAGGCGGAGAACCCTAGCATACCAAGACTGAGAAATCCGCTGCCCGACCGGGCCCCGGAGCTTGAATTCGCCGATTCTCTTGGCATGTGGATCGCTCAACCTCTTGCATGAGCCAGAAATGTAGACTTAGGACTCTACAGTGCCTTGAAGACAAATCAAAATACGCCGTAACTTTTTCGCGGGTCTCGCGCCCATTCTATCAACACACTGCTAACGTTGCCACACTTTGGCCGGGCTTTCCATCCCACGTCATGAACCTTTCGAGCAATGGAGGACGGCGAAGAGCGTGCTTCACATTAATTAAAAGTACAGAAGCAGAGGTGTCTTAATGTTTACAAACTAGCCCGTAAGACAGCACGGCGAAGAAATTTCCACGATAGTCATTGCCGGCAGGAAGGAACTAGCCTTCAGTCCCCAAGTTTTGTCTCCTAAAGCTGCGGATTGATGTACTGTAACCAATGGAACAGTCTGTGCTGCCCAGAAGGATTAAGTATTAATGCGACATTTTGGATGATACCATTCATATCGAAACCTAGCTAATGATGGTTTCATTTAATAAAAAAATGATTATAGGAGCTAGTTCGAAACAATAGCTTAGGCGTATCGTTGCGATAAATTTACTTTTTTGGGGGGTGGGGCAGAATACGCCTCGCGGTGGATCAACCGCCTGCTTGGGTCTAACTTACAGTAAAATATTTTAGTAAGGAAAGAAGTCTTGAACCGCCATGCCAAGACTACCTTGGATTGCTTAGAGAAGGACATGTGAGGTTACAAGCTGTACAGTCTTAAAAATAACATCGTCATTTTCAACTTCACCTCAAAGAAACTGTTGCTTACTACGCCCACTGCATGCATACATCCGGCATGTCGTCATATTCCCCGCTCTCAACTGCCGAAAGCAGACATCCAAAGCGATTAAGCGTTGAAATATATTATATAGGGAACAATGAATCCATTGTTGTTAGCTAATTTCCCGCACTCTACCGTTAAGCGTTCACCGAACACGATCATCGAAGCTTGGCCATTTCCTGCACAACATGGAGATCCATGTTGTCAACAAGCTTGACAACGGCAACCATGCCACCTGCATCATCGGTTCGGAACCCTCCGGCTATGCAGCGTCACTTGGGCAATCTTCCATCCGAGCTCGACCATTTCTCTTGAGTCTCTCGTCAAATAACCTCAGTTACGCTAGAGGGGGTGACCACATGCATTGGTACGTCCAGGCTGCGGCCGGGATACCCATATCCATTCGCTGAAGAGTCGTCTACTCAGGTGGGATGCATTTCCCGTCCCTAAGGATGCTCCAGCCCCGTATAATGACCAGAAATCATGGGGAATTGTCCCGGCGTGGGGTTTTGCGGTGGTGGTGGAGACGAGGATCACAGCCCTCCCCCTAGGCACCGTGCTTTGGGGTTTCTGGCCTACAGCAACTATGACCACCAATCTGCAGCTGCAAGCTGGCGCGCTGAAAGGTGATTGGGTAGAAGCTAGCGAGCAGCGACAGAAGCTTCTGACTATCTATAACGAATACTCCGAGCAACCGGCCATCCATATACCGCCTTCATCTCTCGGCTTCGGAGACCAAAAGATCCAGGAAATGGCCTGGGAAGCTCTCTTCCGGCCGACTTGGCAAACCGGATATCTGTTGAACCAGCATGTCTTTCCACCAAAGAGCCAAGCAAGCCGAGCAGTCGACCCGACAGGAGCAGGTCAGATGTGGAGTGAAGACGACGCGGATCTCTCTCGCGCGATACTGGTCAGCTTGTCTGCATCAGGCAAGACCGCTCGTTGCTTTGCCTACCACGTATTTCAACGGCCTCCGAACTCTGGGCCTTTGGGGTTCCTTCAAGTCACCATGTCAACATCTCTGATCTCCGACGTGCCGCAAGTGTTGCAAACCTCAATCCCAACCAGGGCGGTTGCCTACCCTGATATATCGACCTCCATGTCATGGATGGCTGATTTAATGCCCTCCAAAATTGTCATTGTAGATTTCGGGACGCGCGCAGACGTCTTGAATCAGTTTATTGACTTGATCAATCGCCATAACACTTTGACATCCACCAGAGTCGTGATTCTTCAAGTGGGCAATCAACAGAAGGTACTCAAAGAGCCCAAAGATATACAAGTGACTCTCAAAACTAATTGATACTTGATAGGTCTATACGCCTCAAGAGGCAGAGAAAGCGATGCAAGAAATGTCAAACTTAGGGATACTCCGATTCAATAGCGTACGTGTCCGAGACGCAGCGATTCAATCGAATGGTGCCGAAGATTTCAATGCCAGCGTCCAACCAGTCTGGGAGGACTGGCTTCGTATCAGTCACAGTATCATGCCAGACATTCGTATCACAGTTGGCCAGGGGATCTCCGGAGCTGACGGGGTCGAAGGAGGTTGGGATAGGCTAAGCAAGGGTCTTGTGGGAGCCCAGGAGGGCCTGGTGTATGAATTGCCACTTCCGAAGGATTAGTTTCGTGCTCGTCATCACAGGATTCAAGTGTAGCTCCATAGTCTTTGTGTTGTTGGCGGATGGGGAAAAGTTATTCTGACTTGAATTTCGCCATCTAACGAGCTATCTTGGTTTAAAGCTTCTAAAATGGCGGGAAAACCTGCTCGGTTTATTCACCGAGTTCACCTTGAAACCAGTGACCGGCAGCCAGAACCATGGACCCGGTTCGATCTAGCTTTAATTTCCTTAAGAAATAAGATACTTAGGAGAACTTATAAAGCTATAATTAAGTATCCCTGATACTCTGTAATAGCTCTGTTAACTTTCCTCCCCTTTCATGTTAACACAACCTTGTAATTTTACCCATCATATACTATGCATTATCACATAGTATCATGTATCATACCAATATATTTCATTTCTTTATAGCTAACTCGGGCAGTTACACAAAGGTCTTAATATACATATCGCACTGTTTTGGGTTAACCTGTCTCTCTCTCTCTCTCTCTCTCTCTCTCTCCCTGTTTCGACTATCTTGACCCGTAGATAAAGTCGTCTCCGCCTCCTTCTTACTAGCACAAAGCTCCAACGCCTATCAAGTATCACAAATTCCCATAACACTGAGTATATCCGCGACCTTTTGAATGCTTATCTTAGCCTATTCTATTGGTGTCAGGGTTAGGCAGCTGCCGTAAAACCCTGAAAAAGTGTTCGGTCTCCACCGGTCGATTTAGATATCCTTGACAAACTGGCGGCGTACACAACCACTTCATCTTCCAGATAAACGAAAGTACCGGTACGTCGGAGTTCCGCAAGGTATAGCGGGGCCATTTGCGTAGGTAGACTTTGCCATCCCAGTCGTAGCTCTCAACATATCGGAACTTCCCGTCCGAAAAAACATGTTGCTTCTCAGGTGGTGCACAAGGAAACCTTCTCAGATAGGTTGTGTCATATTGGCACCTGCCGTCGTCCTCATAGTCGTCCTCGCCCTCTTGTATGACCTTGTAGTCCGTCGGTAGTCGCCGACCCCGGTCGATAAGCCATACCCGAGCCCATCGGGGGATCTCACCCTTCATCCATGCCCAGTAAGCTCGCATAACCAAGCCCCTATGCGAAGCTTCAGACACCATGGCCTTAAGAACAGCTTCTCGGCTTACAGCTAGGTCCTCATCCCAACTATCCTCAAACTCAAAGGCAAGGTTGATGTCGGACGCGTAGGGGAGATGGAAGAAGGGAAGGCGACAAAGCAGGACCGGCCATTGCAGCCGAGAAACACATGCATCCATATCGTCAGGCGAAAATCGTAAGCATATGATATCGCGCTTAGAGTTTATTTTAAGGTAGACATTCTCGCTTTTTTTATGGTGTGCTATGACTGTGTCGCTGTGCTTGGCCGGGGGTTGTTGAACTGTCGTCTCTGTACTTCTATCGAGGTGCTGGTAGTAAAGTCGAGCGGCACGGGATTCCTTACACGCAGTAAGTAGACCAGCATCCCAGTAATAGGAGAAACGATTGGCCTCTGTCCAGCCATATTGCGACGGCCTAGATCGCATAGGAACATTGGTACAGTGCTGCAGTGTGCTGTCTGTGTACCGAATATATTGCATCCACGTTTTTGGATTCGTCTTATACCGGTCCATCATATGTTGTAGGAAACTTTGTGGTTGTCCGTCGTCATTGTGATGAAAAAGGGAATAGTAGTAGAGTCTCGGGGTATCGTCCTTGCCGACGGCCATCTGCCAGATCTTCCAGCGCAACTCGCCTGGGAGCTTAGGGAAGCTATGAAAATAAGTCGATCCTTCTGGTGCATCCGCCATATATATATCTGAATTCATCTCCTCGGTGCCGTTTTGGTCACTGTTAAGTATAACGAGGAGGGGAAGAGGCGAGGTTCCATTGAAGGGAAGACCGGCACGGCGCCTTTTTCTCTTCTATCTCTGCCGCACAACTAGCGCCATTACAAAGAAGCATTCAGTACTACCACGGCTTCGTGGGTTAGTTTCATAATCATCCGGGTGCTGCAGTTGACAGCTGCGGTCCACACAGTTAATACGCCTGCAAGATACCGCTTGATCATGGTTGATGCCGCCACGAAAAGCTTGATTCGGAATTACATCCTTCCTGACCACTAGGAATCTGTTAAATTTGTTGTGCGGGTAGTTACACGTCAGTCCAGACTAGCTGGCCCACAGGAACCGTAATAGCAGTTAACTATCTTATGAAGCACATGCAGAAACTCTGTATCCACCGTTTACGGCCTTAAGGGGGCTAAAAAAAAACAGTAATTGCTTGGCGTTTTTGCCTCTTCATAGCCGGTAGGCCAGCTATTCCACCCGCAACTAGCTAGCGCTCGCTTTCAGCTAGATATAAGTGGATACGGCCAGTTACCAGCCATAAAGCTCTGGCAAAAGCTGGCTTATGCGTAGGCTGCCTGAACCCCGTGTAAAGTATTAGTTGCGCCTCTGCAGTGCATGAGCAGTGTAGAGACCTGAAAAAGAAGGCTCAACTACCTCATATATTACGATGTGTTTAACGGGCAAAATATAAGAATAGCGCAGGGTGTTTGTTCAACAACGCAGCCAGCGCGGCCAACGCAGCCGTAATGGTCACCGTTTCAGTGCCGGATCCCGTCGAGGTCTTCGCACTCGCCATCCGTTTTGCACATATGCTCGGCTACTGGGCACCGTTTCGGTTCTCGCCAGAAATGAGCCATTTTAGCATAAGCACACTTTTGTCAGACGAAGACGGGGGGGATAGTGGCTCTTTCGTCGCGTCGAAGGTACAAAGACTCGAGTTAGAAGCTAGCTGCTATGGTCTTGGTGCTATACATGTCCCGGTGCTCTAGCATAATATATTCCGATCCGTGTCGCCCCCGAAATCCCTACCATCTCCCCTAGCGTAATCCTTCCTCCGCCCGTCGTCATTGTCTTCCATGGATTACCACTATTCTCAAATGCGTGCAGGACTTCCGAGTCACATAGATAATACAACCTCCCAGCAATGGTATTGGGCTTGACGGGCAGATACGGCCAGTCAATGAAGAACCACGCGAGCAGCACCAGCATCATATATCCCAACATACCAACTGTAAGCCACGCGGTGACAACATGCACTGTCCATGTCTGCGTCGAGCTGAACGGTATATTCGATAAAAGGATAGGAGCGAATTGCGCTAATATACCGGCGAAGGCCACCGTGCCGCTTAGCATATCGCATTGGTAGACGGCATGCCCTAGGCCGGTAAAGACGTTTGTGGGCACGACATCCAGCATTCTTTCGATCGGTTGCGGATGTCGTGCCAGGCGCCTATAGGGCATAAGCATTGTAGTGCCTTATTCCCCTCTTGTAATTAATTCAACTGCCTTCCGCAAAGGGGTGAAAGTGATAGGTGGTTGGAGTTTTTGATAAACGGTAGGAAATAATGGCAAATTGCTTACGCGAAAAGACGTATTCCCAGAAAAAGCCGATGACGACAGCAGTGCCGGTAAATAAAATGCGGACGCCCAGGCCCTCACTGTCCATGAAGTACTCTAGGGGATCGTCGTAGCTCATCACCTTAGATTCGTAGTATGAAACGACGACGAATAGTGGGCAGAGAACGAAGAAGAACATGATGGGTATGATTTCCCGCTTGAAGCGCCGTGCGGTTGGTACACTGGCCTTCTTTTGCGCATGATACTTAGCTGGCTGTGCCCTTTGAGTAGGGAGTTCTCTATTCGGCGTGGCATTCGGAGCATCGCATCTATCTTGGCTTTCGACCAGAGGAACTTGAGAGGTAATGCTAGACTGGTAGCGTATCGATGCTACCCTCGATGTTGCCACTGACGGATCACACGAGAGGGTGTCGCCAGTCTCGAAGCGGTTTTGGGGAACCACACTGCCCGTTGAGGCGAGTTCGAGACCAAACTCAGTCGCGCCGGGTGAAGGGAGTAGCTCCACTGGGGGCTCGCTGCGCGCTTGAGTTGATGAAAGACTGCATGAGTCCCCGTTGCTTCCTCCCCCGGCATTGCCCGGGGCGGTTAGCAGAGGCCGTTCCGAGTTGATACTCGGATCATAGTTTCCAATTAGGTCCGGATTTTGCAATCGCAAATCCATGTCTTCACCAGGCCGGCTATGGTTCAGTGTCTGAAGCTCATAGTTGTTCCTGGCTTCCTCCAAGCCCGTGGCAAAAATACCGTATCTTTCCACTCCACCTTCCCTGCAGTAGCCCAAAGAAAAAAGCGCAGCTTGCAAATGTCCCGCCATAAAACTATCCGGAGATATATTCCCGCCTTCCATCGGAGTTGACCTTCTCAGTCGACTCTTAAATGCGCCAGGCGGGAGTAGAGATGCAACGGCTGCAATACTACCCGGACTTGATGGTAAGCCGGATTGCAGGCGCCAAATGAGCATCATCATGGTGGCGAGAATTAGTGCCATTGCGCCCAGGAGACTTTCAGCCAAATGCCTCATATCCGCAAAGACGCCAAGACTAATATAGCATCCGATTCGCGGCCCGGGCAGAGGGCAAATCTGCGCTATCCCGATCGCAGATGACGAGACGGATGTCAACAGTGCCGAGCATGCCACGAGAATGTCGCATAATAGAGGTAGTGGATCATGAAACTTCCGGAACATCCGAAAGCTGGTTAGCAGGCCCTTGATTCCACCCAGCTCCAGACAGACCGAATCACTGGCTGTCGATTTTGCCGGTCTTGTTAAGATGCAGAATGGCAATATCTCGCGGAGGCTTCTACAAAGAATGTGCACAAATATTGATAGCAGAGTGCAGAGTATTACCGGACCAAAAGAGCCAAGAAAATACTCGACTTCTGTGACTGGCTGCTGGAACAAGATGACGGTCGATGGCTCGGGAAGTGGCGGGGCGGTAGGTGCGGGCGCGTCATGGGCGTTTGTTCCCGACGGCCGTGTCGCTTCCGTATAGGAAAGAAACAAAAATGTGTTTCCGGATGCTGAAACTTGAAGCTCTCCCGTTATAGGTGGCCAGTCACCGGAGGTCTTTGTGGATGGTGTGGCCGTACTACTGCGTGAAAGGTTGCTTGTCAAAGGGCTGGGGGGCATAGTGACAGGCCCTGTACTCATTCGAGGGGAAGAAGTGTTAGGTAAACTCTCACTTGTACCATTTAAGTTTGAGTTTTGTGATGGTTGCGGCCCCGATTGCTGTATTGGGCTGGTATCGGTTAGGGCTATCACAGCGGGCAGTAGTATTGTTCTCTCTATGGATGGTTCTGGTCTACTGTGAGTGGGCCCCGCGAATTTACTCGCTGGATCTGTTTGCATCATGGGTAGCGATGTTGAGTTGTCCAGATGGGTATCAATCTCGTTGACTGTAGAGCGTGTCGATCCCTCCGACATAGAAGACTGGAGAGCGCTGCTAGATGAGCGAGACGAGGTGTCAGAGGTTTCAAATATACCGTTCAGCGTTGTTGCGTTTAACCCTGTCGTCATGGTGGATTTCGTAATGGTTGGTGTACCCCGCGAGGTAGATGTATGTGTTGACAAATTTGTAGAGCTGATTCCGGTCATCGTTAGGCCGGTCGCTGGCCGCTCACCTACGCTACTGGAGGTTTTGGCAGGGGTACGACTTAAGGCCTTTCCACGTTGATATGGAGGTGGCGGTCCGGTGAGGGTCCGAGTTGAAACTGTGCCGCCGTATGACCAGGTCTGAGCCACTGTAGCTGGATATGCATCTGCAGAACGGAAGATGGTTCTCGAAATCTCTTCCTCCGTCCAGCATAGAGGGGTATATTTGACACCGTAGTACCCGTAATATTTCGAGGCCGAGTCGATATAATTCATGCAGTCGGCGTCTAAGTTTTGTAGGAACCAATGATCACGGCCGTTCCACGGATCACGCCCATAATTAACAAGCTGCCCCAGGCAGTCTTCTGGATCATCTGTAAGAACTTGATCCATTAGAAATATTGCACATCTACCACTCGCCTCTGAGACATTCTTAGCAAGGGTAGTAGACATGTCCGGCCCATGTGTATAACGGCCACTAGTGTGGAATCCGATCCGAGTTGTCTTTAGAGATAGGGTTGCGAACGCCTCGGGAGGTGGACTAGGATCAAGCTTTAGTGCAGCAATTGTGCGAACCTCCAAATATGCGGCCAACGCAAGGGTTGACGTGATTGGTCTAGCTGACGCCGGAAGGGTCGCAGATCTGGCTGTGATATAAGGGCTGGTAATGGTCAGCTTGGCTTGGAGAGCATGTATTCACGTAGTATATCTACCCAGTGGGCATATCTCTGTGCCTCCTTGCTGGCACAGTTGTGACAGATTGCGTAAGCGGGAAGCCATGTGGGCTAGGTATTCGGTCACTCAGAACAGGCAGCACCCGACAGGTGTATTCCAGTAAACCAAAGAGGACGCAGATATAGAACCAAAGGAGAAGTAGCATTCGTGGCCTGAGCGGCAATGATTTGTAATTTGGAATGGATTTTGGCGGCATGGCGCGGCCCTTCTTCCTCCACGACACTAGGGAGATGATCCATCCCGTCTCACTCGAAGCTTTTTTCTTGTTCATGATTCGTATTCATATGCGAGATCTGCCACATATCTTCCATCTGCCCTCGTTTAATGCTAGGTAGAACACCCTTATATACCATGCTTTCTAGCCAGGAGCCAGCTGTGGCAACGCGTACCTCTAGCATTACATTTCGCAATCGTTATTGGACACGCAGCTTTTTAAAATGTGCTACATTGATATATTACATCCGGCGGCGTAAATACTATCTGAAGATAATTAGCACTGTCCGATAGGGCTTAACCGGTAGGGTAATAGCAGAGTATTTATTAAATCATCAACTTATAGTGGTTCTCTGCGGGTCCTACAGCCTTTGTCATACGCTCCAACACCCGGTAGATACCAGATATTATATTGTTGGGCTAGCTGAAATACAGTTCGGCATGGCTCCGTGCCCAGGCTACCTTTCGCCAAGCATACTAGCAACTACAGCGAAACCCGGTCCGATCGAGTTGTCCAGGTTCGCAGCGCGTTCATCAAATAATTTGGCCCGGCGAGTAGGCGGGGACAATTTAAACATGGCTAGATGTTAGTTACGAAGTACACTATTCCTCTTCAATAACTAGGCTAATCCGCTCACAAATCGTTTTAAGCTAAGAAAAACTGTGGTTTTCCCTTCTTTATCCGCCCTTTGCAAGCGCCTTATTTATTAGTTGTCAAGCTTTCATCATAATATTCGTGCTAGGTCCGTTATACGAAGCCGGCAAGAGCCGCTTCTCGTTAGCGATATAGAAGTCGATCTCCGAAGATAGGAGGCAAATGTACGTGTAGAGGAAGCCCGAGGCCACGGCTCATCAGGTCCTGGTACGCACAGGCACAGGCGTAAGGACACTGCAGGTGGCTCCGCCAAAAGTTTGGATCGAGGAGAAAGCGCGGGACGGGTTTGAGAAAGAGCCTCCTGATGTTGTCCTAGGGGAGGTGCAGATCCATGTGGTCGGCCACGACGATCTCTCGGCCCGGGGCAACCTGCAGGTGTGGCTGCGCGGCGGGGCGCTTTGCGCCGGCGAACCGTAGATGCTTCCACATCTCAGCTAGGCAAGCAAGGGACAATTCACTCTCTACAAAGACCGCCACGCCGTCAGCCGGACTGGCGACGGCGCGCATTCCACGAGCGGTGTAGTAGTGATAGGAAGCTGGCAGGGGGTCCGTGGCCCCATTCCCCTTCCTCAGCACGTTGGCTGTGAACTGTGAGCGATGCCGTTAAAATGCGGACATGCTTTCGAGCGTTTGTGGGGCTGTCAGCGTACCGCCCAGAGCGGGTAATTCGTGGAGCACTGGGAAGGGACGGGAGCGACGGGAGCTAGTCGTCGGGCCGGGACGCGTTGGACTCGGCTTTAGTGCTTAGGGGCGGAGGACACTGGAAGCTGCTCTGCACATGCTCTGAGCACAAACCGGCGAGCCATAACCACAAGGGAGCCTTGGCTCTGTTGCCCCCTTACCATCCCCTCGCTGTTTCGAATTCTCGATCCCGAATACGACGCGATTGGGGGCGTCTAGAAAGCTGCCATCCTCGTTCTTTACGCGACTCGGCGCTTTGATCGGCTTGCTGGGTTACGCTCGGCGGACGAGTCCAGACACGCCGTCTCGTCGTGTTTGCACGATGCAGTAGGCTGCCAGCCGCACTCTCACCGCCTGGCCCCGTGTATCGAGATGATTGGACGGAGACGCACCGCGGCAATCCAGCCTTGCTGTCCAACGGTTTTGCCACATTTTTTGACCCAAGCAAGACACCTGCGCTTCGCCGCTCCACAAAAGCGACGATGCCAAATGCTCCTCTGACCGTCGCTAGCTACCATCACACACGAAGAGTACGAAGAAAACTCTGCGGGAGCGGCCCTAAATCCACCTGAGCAAAGCATCCGCTCCGTGTACGATTGTTGGACTCGGCCGTGAAGCGGCTCTATCGGCAGCCAGCCATGATTTCTGTCATCCTCGGCCAAGGCATGTCCCTGGCCGAATGGACCAAGGCTGTTTGTCTCCTGGCTGGTGCGATTGCCGCTTGTCTTTGGTTCCGTCCCACGGTCGCACGCTTCAAGTCCGCATCATCGTCTCTAGTGGACACTTCAGAAGGTTCGACACGATTCACGCAAGGGGTCCGTCTCTCTCAAGTCAACCCCGACAAGACCGATACCGACACCGACATCGACATCATTGCCATCCATGGCTTCGACACGAAGTCACCGGACACATGGACGTGGAAAGACCCTAGGGACCCTAAGAACGAAGCCAAATGGGTCAACTGGCTGCAGCATCCAGACATGCTCCCGAAGGCAGCAGAACGAGTCCGGATATTCACGTGCGACTGGCCCGCCGACCTACTTCAGCCGGCAGATCTGGTCCAAAAGAGAATTGACGAGTATGCAATCCTTCTACTCGACGGTATCCAAAGACAGCTCTTGGCAACGATGGATGCAAGAGAAGACCGGCCGGTTTTCTTCATTGCTTCGTGTCTTGGGGGGCTCATTTTGGCGAAGGCTCTCATGGACGCCGATGAGGACCACCCACTCAGAAGAGTGACACGAGGGATTGTGTTCCTTGCCACGCCGTTCCGAGGGACCTCGTTCCAGGATGTAGCAGCCTGGGCAGAGCCGGGTCTAAAGGCCTGGGCGTCGATCCAAGGCCGAGAGGCAAACAAACTGCTCAATAGCGTGAAGGGTCCCACTCTCGATCTTGAGGGCCTCGTGCGCACATTCACTCTACTATGCCAGGGCAAAGATAACCCCTGCCATGTGTTTAATTTCTATGAAAAGGGGAAGACAAGTCTGCCGCGCAAAATATTTCCTTGGCTACCAATCTGGTTTTACCAAGACAAACAGGTGAATTTCTTTTTAAAAAATCCCAGTATTCTTCGTGCTACTACTAACGCTGGCCAGCTGGTCAATGAGTCCTCAGCAACCCTGGACATCGTCCCATATCCACTGCCACTCGACCAACCTCATGTCCTGATGAATAAATTTTACGGCCCTGGGTGTGCAGATTATAAGAAGGTTGCTGGAAAGATCCAACAAATCCTTGGAAAGATCCGCGAGGGCACGCTCCTCGCCCAAGCGGACGCTTGGATACGCCGACAATGCTATACTCCGGACAGGCTCAAGATTGAGCGACTCTCGGGTGAGGAACTACAAATAAACCGATGCTATATTAATCTCGCTATTGTGGAGCAGCCCAAAGAAAATACAGACGGCCCGGAGGTAGCCTCGGAAGGAGAGACGGCGCCTCAGTCCTCTCCGTTTTCACTCCCCGCACGACTAAAGGTAGAGACACCGGACGAGAAGATACAGGTTGCGTTGCCAACAATCTTCAACATGCGCACAAGGGACAACGGCGAGACGATACAACCGAGACGGATTTTAATTCGAGGACGCGCCGGCGTGGGGAAGACTACCTTGTGCAAGAAGATTGTACATGAGTTTACCCATGGTAAATGGAGCGACTGGAGCAAGCTATTTGACCGTGTACTCTGGGTGCCTTTGCGGAATCTGAAGCTGAAGGAAAGACGACGCTAGGCCGCGGGATATAACTTTGACGATCTATTCTACCACGAGTATTTCTCTAGACAGGGACGAGACTATGGCTACCGCCTCGCGAAAGAATTACGGCAAACATTAGACGCTAAGAGCAGTAAGAGTCTGTTTCTCCTCGACGGCCTAGACGAGATACTCCAGGATTGGAATGGCGAAACTGGTATGTCCTGCTTTATAAAGCAGCTGTTAAACATGTAGAACGTCATCATCACATCCCGCCTGCATGCAAGCCTTCCACCCATCACCTTTGACCTCGAGGTGGAGACGATTGGTTTCTATCCACTGCAAGTGGAAGACTATATCAAGATGGCTTTTAGCAGTTGCGAAACAAGTGTCGTCGATTAGGGAATGGTCAACGATGTCTAGTCCTTCCTTGAGAAGCATTGGCTTGTTGAGAGTCTCATGTGGATTCCGATTTAATTGGATGCACTCTGCTTTACCTGGAAGGAAAAAAAAGCAAGCCCTAATTCCGAGACGAAGCTTGATACTATGACAGCCCTCTACCAAGCGATTGAGTTAAGCCTATGGAAGAAGGATATCCCCTTCCTGTGATTGGAGAAATCCCTTAATGTCTATATCGTTCTTCTATTTGAGATCGAAGGTTCTGTCAAGCTTGAGACTATACTACTTGAGTGTCTTGCCTTTGCTGGGCTGTCTAGTGATATAATAGAATTCATACCAGAGTATTGGAACTATATACTTGAGCTGTTTAGCAAGTTAAAGCTAAAGTTGAAGTTATCCCTCGATGATACACTTGTAAGACTCTCTTTTCTGCGAACGTCAGACCCCTTATTAGAATATCGCAACCGAAATTATCACTTTTTACATCTGACCTTTCAGGAGTATTTTGCAGCGCGGTATTTCGTACGGCAGTGGATCTCTGGCTAAAATCTCGAATATCTCGAGCTGAATCAGCCTGAGAAGAGACTGATTCAAAGAATCGAACCTGCTACTTTTCTTGCGGAGCACAAATACATGGCGCGCTATGATATCCTATGGCGCTTTGTTGCCGGCTTACTTGATGCTGAGGGGAAGGTCAAAAGGTTCTTTGACCTCGTCGGAGAGGAGCCGCTCGACCTCTTGGGCCTTACGCATCAACAACTTGTCATGCATTGCTTAAGCGAGGTATCGACAGAGATGTCATATCGAAAAAGTCTGGAGAAAAGCTTGTCACAGTGGCTGCTCTTTGAATGCAACTTCAACTGGAGCGCATACTTGGCAAGCGAAGATGAATTTCCAGAGCGAGCCTTGCACGATACCTTACAAAAGAGTTCTAATAGCGTAAAGGGAATAATTCTAAACTCGCTATCAAGAAGACGAACGATTCCCTTTAGTGTTCTTACACTAGCAGTTCCTTGGCTGGAGAATAAGGACCGTGGCGTCAGCAAGGCCACTGCGTATGCCCTAGGTAGCCGATCGATCCTGCCCGAGGCGATCCTCACAGCCGTTACAGCCCGGCTAGAGCACGAGGATAATTACGTCAGATGCGCCGCTATAAAGGCTCTAGGTAGCCGATCGATCCTGCCCGAGGCGATCCTTACAGCTATAGCGACCCGACTAGAGGACAATGACTACATCGTCAGATCCGCCGCTATAGGGGCTCTATATGGCCGATCAAACCTTCCCGAAGCGATCGTTACAGCCATGGCGACCCGGCTAAAGCACAATAATATATCCACCACAAATGCCGCTATAAAGGCCGCTATATATGGCCTGAGTAGCCGATCGATCCTGTCCGAGCCGATCGTTACGTTTAGAGAGGCCCTAGGTAGCCCATCGATCCTGCCCGACGCGATCCTTACGGCTCTAGCGGCCCAGCTGGAGCACGAAGATAGTCAGGTCAGATACGCCGCTATAGAGGCTTTAGGTAACCGATTAAACCTGCCCAAACCGATTGTTACAGCTATGGCGACCCGGCTAGAGGATAAAAACTACCACGTCAGAAAGGACGCCACGAAGGCACTAGGTAGCCAATTAAACATGCTCGACGTAGTCCTTACGGCTGTGGCAGCCTGGCTGGGGCATGAGAAAAGATGCGCTAGAGAAGGTGTTGTAAAAGTCTTGGGTAGCCGATCAATCCTGCCTGAAGCGATCCTTACAGCCGTAGTAGCCCAGCTGGAGCACAAGGATATTTTCGTTAGATACGCCGCTATAGAGGCTCTAAGTAGCCGATCAAATCTGCCCGAGACGATCGTTACAGCTATGGCGACACGGCTAGAGGATAAAGACTACTACGTCAGAAAGGCCGCCATAAAGGCTCTAGGTAGCCGATCAAACCTGCCCGAGGTAATCCTTACGGCTATAGCGACCCGGCTAGAGCACGAGAATAGATGCGCCAGAGAGGCCGCTATAAAGGTCCTAGGTGGCCGATTAAACCTGCCCGAGGCGATTCTCACGGCAATAACAGCCCGGCTAGAGGACAAGGACTTCTACGTTAGATACGCCGCTATAGAGGCTCTGGGTCGCCGAGCAGACCTACCTGAGGCGATCCTTACGGCTATGGCGACCCGGCTAGAGGATAAAGACTACCACGTCAGACAGGCCGCCATAAAGGCCCTAGGTAGCCGATCAAACCTGCCCGAGGCGATCCTTACGACTATAGCGACCCGGCTAGAGGACAAGGATAGTTCCGTCAGAGAGGTCGCTGCGCGGGCACTACTGCGATCATTCCACTCTACACTTGTCAGCCGTCCATTTGTGGGATCGCTATATAAGGTTTTGTTGCGGCGAAGCTTTAAAGAACAGTGGAGCTGGTACGTCAAGAACCAGATGTCTTTGATTGACATGCCAGATGGGGTTAGTAACGCCGGCATTAATAATATGCAAAAGTTTATGGATATGGTTAACAAAGCACGGCCGCTAGGCATTCCATCATTGGAAATGATAGATAACGATAGGAATGTAGCTTCGCCACCAGAGTGATCATATAAACTGCTTTCTTTATTTTCTTTCATAATATGCTGCACGCAGAGTTTAGGAGGATAGAGGAATATATAGAGCGCCAAATTCTATACTGAAGCAGCTATACATATATAACATCAACGTACTGACCTTCCTTAAGGTCGGCTGGTAGCGAGTCCATATTCCATAACCTGCGTTTAACGATAACTAATGCTAACGATTGGCGGACGGCTATAAGCAAGCTGATATCGGCCAGTTACATTTCAGTAGCTTTCGTTTGGGAGACTGGTTTGCCACAAACACTTGCGACAACAAGTCTTGTGACAAAACTCCAGGATAATGGCTGCTTCGACCGTTACCGAACAAATTATTGGGATCGTGACACCCCGGGCGTGGTCATCCACTCATAGAGTGCCAGAGGCTAGATTATGCAAGGTAATTTATCTTTAGCAAGCCTTAAAAGTTGGGCTGCGCACACAGAGGAAATGAAAAATTGTTAATCCATACAGTAGATACTATACCTGGTATCTCTAAGTACAGCGAAAATCTAGTAATGATCATAATTGATCGTTGATAGATGCAGCCACTTGGGCTTGTAGAGCCTTATCCTAGACCTGCTTTACATGTAGAGCTTGCCAGGGCTAACAAGCTATTATTAGCGTCATGTTTAACGCCTATCAAAGTTGATAAAAGCCACTATGATGATACGCTCCTAACAACGTATAGTCATAGTAAGCTTCAGCTATACCACAGTATAAAAGCTCTAGAAAAATTATTGCCATTAAGATAACTTAATCAGCGACAACCTTTCTCTAATAGGCTAGGCCTAAAAGGATAAGAGAGTAGCTACTGTGCAAGCTATCTTAGACCTTAAACAACTTCTATACCTATTACCATCTTAAACCTTAAACAATTTCCTTATATATACTGCTCTACTTACTAAACCTTATATAATATATTTAAGCACACCTATTACTAAGATAAAACCTATTCTGTTCCCCCTTTTCACCTCTTAAAGCTAATTTATAAGCTAAGCTAGAAATATTAGTCTTTTACTTAATCTTAACTATTTATTTACTCAAGAAATTCTTGATCTCTTTAAGTTTGATTATAATGTTTTACGTAAGAGTAAGAATAATATGATTAAATAAGAGGAGATCCTAGTAAGTCTTTATTTCCTTAAGAAGACGATAAGGCTTTATATCATTGTGGTTTACTTAAGAAGGATAAGTGATTGGAATGTCTAGCTTATATGTTCTAGAGTATTTATGATAAAGTGTAGAATAGCTAGTGCTGAAGCGGCTTGCTCTAGGGCTGTCAGTATCTATATCTACAGACTTAACACAAAGCTAGATCCTTAGGATAGTCATAAAATCAAGGCTCAAGTGCCGACCCTGTCAACGACTTCCATCACATTAATGTTCACAGTCTAAGCTCCCTCATAGAGGGGAGGCCAGATTATATCGGTAGAAGACCTTCTCCGCGGTCAACTCTATCTGATCTGGGTTTCCACTTGGATAGATGCTGATGGTGGCTTGCTTGGTAGTGGTATCCCAACAAGCGAGTCTGATGTTGGAAGCAGCACGCCCTCTATGCCCACCAACGTCCAAGTTTTCACAATAAATAATAACACAGTCAGGATTATCTGGGATTCCTCTCCATGGACCACCGGTTACCGCGGCTACACCCCCAGTCTTCGCAATGCGACCAATTACCTAAAGACAATTTCGTTGGGCAATGCCACGCGTGCGTGCCATAGTATCACCTCCTGTTTCCTAGCCCCTGGAATTACGAATTCTGCGTAGTATCCGTCAACGGAGATATCGAACCCAGGATGTCGAGGTGTGTTGTTGCACCTGCTAAGCAGACCCTTGAGGCTGGCGATTGTGCGGCCAAGAACAACTCACACAATGATAAATATCCACTAAAAAGAGGCCCGCCCAAATAAAGAACTAACGGAAATCCCTTGGCTATTGTAACGCTGAGAGCTTTTGCGGTACTCTAAAATGCCTCGTTTTATGTGGATTGGTGAGGCAATGCGATTTTGAGATTTTTATTCTTGGCGTCAGTCTTTTACTATCGGATTTATACCATTGCGGGTAGTTGCATGAGGCTGGCAGTTCCCTCAAATTAAGCTCATTACCCTTACTGTCTGAGTCGCATTTAGCACGTCCTCCCTCCCGCATTAGACAAAATATTTAAAGGACCCCTGCGCCACGAGACTCCGGGAACCGGGGTTTTTTGCGCGCTAACAGTACGTTGTTTGACTAGCCATGCTCGGCGTAGGAATAACTGCTGACACGGACCATCCCCAAAGGATCTGGTCAACGCATCCGGGCTAATCATGATTGGATCCAAAATGGACGTGAAAAGGACAATCCCGTTCGAAGCAAGACGCTGTGGAGGAATGGGGTGGCTTAGTTTGGCGTCGGCTCTTGTATACGCCCGGCTTGGCACCGCAAGAAGTGACCACCCGTAGCAGGCATCCCCATCCTATTTCGATAGTACTCATGTAGAGATTTAGGAGCGCTCTTGGCAGGCACATCTCCTCCATTGTAGCATGACTTACGCCCTGAAACCTTCGTAGAGAAGTTGTTAACCTATCTAGTATTAAAAGGACGGCGACAGAACCATGTAGGTTTATACTCTACTCGCCCTAGATTATCCCATGCGCGACCATCAATATGCAGCTCCGGTATCTCCCTTCCCTCCTCATTATCGGCCTTGCCGGGGGAACCAGCGGGTATACCTGGCCCGATGCGCGAATCGATCACGTGGAATCGTTGCTCTACGAACAGAAAGGTTCCGCCTCAGCCCTTAGTCCGGCCTTGGAAGTAAACACCTGCGATAGGGTACCGAACCAGAGACCGCGCAATGGTAGGACAAACTCTGCCGAGTGGCTCCGGCTCGCCTACCACGACATGGCGACGGCGAACGTGCATGAGGGCACAGGTGGTATTGATGCCTCTATTGGATTCGAGTTCCAGGATCGCGCCGAGAACCCCGGAATGGCTTTCTCGGCTTCGCTAGACTTCTTCACCCAGTTCCAGAGCCCAAGGTCTTCTATGGCTGATCTGATCGCTCTCGGCGCCATCTTTGCTCTTGGCTCCTGCTCAGCCGGCCGTATCATCGTCCCATTTCGAGCTGGTCGGATAGATGCCACGGAGCCCGGGCCGTTTGGAGTTCCTGAACCGCAGCAGGACCTCGCATCCCATACGGCAAGCTTTGAGCGACAAGGGTTCAGCGTGGAGGAAATGATTGGCCTCGTAGCATGCGGGCATACCCTAGGCGGCGTGCACGGAAACGACTTCCCCACGATTGTGGACCAGCCGAATGATCCTGTAAGTTACTTCCATCGCTGTACCTATATGAAAAGGGCCAAATACTTATACTAGTAACAGGCTTTCGACGATAACCGCCATGATTTCGACAACACATTTCAGTCTTTTGATAACCATGTGTAAGCATGATACCCCCCTTCCTAAACACGTACCATCTAGCTAATAATTCTATTACAGAGCGGTGCAGTTTGTCAATAACGAAACACAAAACCCTCTTGCGTTCGGTCCCAACGAAACTACCCGGTCTGACTTCCGCATCTTTAACGCTGACGGAGGAGTGTTGATTCGGCAAATGGCAGAATCGAGTGACTTATTCGATGCTACCTGCCAGTCTCTAATCGAGCGCATGATCAACACAGTTCCTAAGGTGGTCGAGCTCACCGAATTGGTTACGCCAATTCCGGTAAAGCCTGGGAGGATCGAATTCCAGGTGTTCCCCAATGCTACCATGAGAGTAACAGGAGAAATCCGAGTAAGAGCGCAGCCTATGTTTATTCGAGGTGTAAAGGTAAATACTAAATACCTGATTCTCAGATTCTAAACGACGGGTCCACTTCAGAGAATCGTTCGGTTTTCCTGGACTTTAAGACGCGTGATTCGGGATCATTCTCTGCGCCAACCGTATTGAGTGTCACCAAGTTGGACTCCTATTACACCGGGACTCCTACATTCACTGTCTACAGCTTCAGCGTGAACACGGCCACGTCGACAGGCGTTTTGTCCTTCAATGTGAGGATTGAGGATCAAGGTAGCGTCGCCATTGTGGCGGATAATGGCGGCAATGGCTTCCCCCTTACGGATGCAATTTTCCCACTGCCTCTCGCTTCGTGCCAAAATTCGAATACGGTACAAGGGGTGGCCAACACGTTCAACCTGACTGTTGCGGTAGGTCCTCTGCCCCTCAAAAAGTGCTGTGCTCAGCATCACTAATATTGACGTTCGTCAGGTCCGTGACGATGCCGAACTCTCGGACTTAATTATCTCAGTTCCCTGGCCGACAGCTCAGAATGGCTCAGTCGTAGCGCAGTTCGTCACAAAAGAGGCTCCGTTGACAAGGAAGGCTGTCCAGACCCTGGAAGGAACTGGCTATACTCTCTACGGGGGCGCTTTCTCCGACCTACGGAACAAATTCTTCCATGTGCAAAAGAACCGCTACGATGTCCGCGGAACGGGTCCGAATGGAATTGCTGAGTCGACATTCAACCTCTGGGAGCGCATCCCCGTCTGCTGAAAGGAGGTTGAAAGGGAAAGAACACTAGAAATTAGGCCTCAAGAATTGTAGCTTATTGCATATAATTTTAAATTTAGACGGCTGAAAGACAGCCAAATATCAAAGCTACACTGTTGTCATTAGACCTCGGATCAAGAAACTGAACTAGACACTTACCGGCAATTCCCGCTTAAACCGGCAAACCGGCAAATTAGCTCCTATAATAACTTGAACATTACAGTACAGCGATATAAAACCTACTAGTCGACTCTAAGATAATTCTAAGATTTTTAGAGAAATATCTGAAGTATAACTTTCAAAGTTTACGGAAATCACCGCAGAACATGGCGACTCAAGAACGAACGATTTACCAAGAAATCCACCCTGATGTTCGGCCAAAATTGGACCCAGAGTATGTTGAATTTCATGATAAATACATGCAATATGTCCCACGAGACGAGTCCAAAGAGTGGGATGGCAGCGCTAGAACAACCCCCTCGCTTCCTCCTGGAGGCTCAAAGCCCGTATCGATTGGCCCTATCAAAGACGTCAAGATCGGGAACTTTGAAGCCCGAGTTTTCACCCCGGAGAGCGACCAAAATGGTAGTTATGGCTGTTTGATCTGGTTTCACGGCGGTGGCTGGGCCATCGGCGGGTTGGAAGACTCCCCAGATCTCTGCGCCTATTTGTGCCGCGGTAGGTCGATTATGGTTATGAAATGCAGTGTAGGGACATTAATGTGTTACCCACAGAAGCACGCTGCGTTGTGGTATCGGTTGCGTACCGCCTTTCACCAGAACATCCATATCCCGCACCAGTCGAGGACGCCGTCGACGCTCTGGACTGGGTACTTGGCCCGGGAGCTCAGCAATTCGACATTGATCCTGCTCGTATTGCAGTGGGAGGGACCTCGGCGGGGGCAAATCTATCCATAGTCCTCTGCCTAAAAGCTGCAGAGCGTCCTGGTGTTCGTATAATCTTCCAGCTACTGATCGTCCCTGTTGTCGACAACACCGCAACTTCGGAGGGTGTCTGGAAGCCCAATCAAAACGCTCCATGGCTGACACCTTCTCGCATGCTATGGTACCGCCGTATGTATCTCCCCAACGAGGCGGACTGGAAGAACTGGGATGCTTCACCGAACCTGGCCCCAGACAACCTTCTCGAGCGAATTCCACCTACTTGGATGGCAGTTTCGGAGCAAGACCTCCTCGCTCCGGAGGCGGTCAAGTTCGCGGCGCAGTTAAGGGCTCTCAACGTGCCGGTGGATGTCTACACCGTCGAGGGTGGTACTCACTCGATTCTAGCGCTGAATGGCGTCTTAAAGAAGGGCAGAGCGATGATGAACCAAGCGGCATTTGCCTTGAAGGATGCCCTCGCTGCATGACGAGTCGGTTGGACAGAGTTTACTACAACTGTGTATTTCGTCTCATCGAGCGTCTTGGAGATAACCCAGATTCTTGTGCCTTCATATAGCAGTTATTATGTTAATGTTGCTCATTGAAGTGCCCTCTGTAGCCAAAGTATGCTTCTCCTTGCAGATAAGCGGTCACTTCGGCGTGGAAGAGATCGTGCGGTAGAGCACCAAGTTCGAAGGCTGGACTGAACTGTTCACCCGGATACGGCTGGGCTTCAGCATGAGTTGGTGGCATGTGTACCGACGATAACTCGCTAATTTCCTTGGGAGAGGAGATTTGGAAAGGAATCTTAGCTTGGGGTGTCCATGGCTGCCCGTCGTGACCTGCTGGGCGATTTGTTGGGGATCTCGGGGAATGCTGTTGTGATAAAGGCGTTGCCGCCTGCTGCAAGCCTTGCTGCCACGCCCTTGCCATTGGCCAGGCCAGCTGAAGCTCCGAAATAAAATACATGCAGCGCTTTAGTATTTCCACAGCCCTATCCGCCATGTCTAGACACAGCTCGGGGCAGCGCCATAGATTGAGAGCGAGTGATCCGCATACGTAGATAGGCAAAACTAGAATGGCAGGATAGGCTTGTGTTCGAGGCTGGTTTGCCAACGACAAGTTAATCTGCTCGTACAGCTCATCCACATTGCGGAACAGCTCGTTAGACGCAGTTTTCCAGAAGCCGTGGGTAGATGGATCCATAGTAGAGTCGGTGAGACACGCTTTGATGTCTTCGAGGTATATTCGCCGAACCATTATGTTGCTCAGCCGCAGCATCATGACAACGGAGAGATATGCAAACTCGAAACCGAGATCTCTCCAGACCCTCAGATTCCAGACTGACCACTTCTGCTGTTCAGGGAGGTGCTCTTCGAAGAGTCTCAGAGTTTGGACCAGGCGCGTGTAGTCTGAGGAGGCATCGATGGTTGATCCTCCTTCGGCCGCGGAACCCTCCCACGGTCCACACGCTCGTCTAGCAACCTGGCCCCAGAGACTATGCGCCTGAATAAGCGCTGCGAAGAGAGATCGTTTGGGGGAGTCTGCGAGGAGAGGGTTTGCCATGGCGGGCGGTGTTCCTTGTAGCGCCGCTCGCTCGGGCGGGTTGATTCCAAAGAGAAAGTCCGACTCTTCGCAGGGTAAGAGGGCCGTGATGTCATCGAGGGCGAAAGGTGCTGGTGAGTTGTACCCGGACTGAAGGTTGTCCTGGCTCTGGATCATCCAGAACGTCCGCCGCCCCATCTCGGACTGAATCACCGCTTCCCTTGAGGCGCTTGGGTCGAGGTGATATGTTTCCTCGCGATGAAGCTTCAATGTCGCTGCCATTCGTACAGCTATGCCCATGTGCACCGTACTCCGGTCTTTGTCGCCATTTCCCCACTCGGCGATTGATAGCAAAAAGAAGCCTTGTGTGTTCTCTAGACTGGGCTTGTACATTTTCTGAGGCACCAGCTCCAGCGCTCGAAGGCTGAAGAAGGCCGTGGCTTTCTCCCCGGTACCATACTTTGCCACAAGACAAGGCGTAAACCGGGCCGACAGGCATAGTATGCACAAGACCAAGAAATCACCGACTTCCTTTCTGGCTATCCGTTCGTAGAAGTTCGCCTTTGGGATGAAGCCGAGCTGAAAATACGAAGTCACGAAGACTCGGCAGGACTCGATGATCTCTTCCTCGGTCGGAAGATCCATAGTTGTTTGCAGGCCATTGTCGCCTACATTCTGCTGATCCGACCCAAGCGGCTGCCGGCCATCAGAGCTCTCGGAATCCCCGGTCTGGTCATTGACCGCGGCCTGCTGATGTGATTCATGGCTTGAAGGTTCTCTCGTGCGAGTCCTAGATCGCCAATCACGATCACCGCCTACTTCACCGCGCTTAGGAAAGCAGCACTGGCTAGCAACTTCCCCTCCGACGTGCTGACATGCCTCACAGGGTGGGCTTGACGAGAGGTGCACGCACTTCACACGGAGTCGACGACACCGCCGGCAAGCAACGGAGCCCCTGTGGCGACGCACCACAGTTGCCGGCGGATCTGAGCTGACCTTCTCCCGTTCTGTCATTGGAACAAGTGTGCAAATTGCCGGTCATAAATGCAGAAGGTCGTAGCGGAGTTTGTACCAAAAGAGAGCAGTGGAAACACCAGGGTAGAGATGCCGGTATGGAGATGCCGGGGTGAAAGAGGTGCAAAGATTCGCGGCAGAGCCGGCAAACAAGGGATTAAAAACAGACGAAGATATGGGTATCGCCGCGGGGCGATGAACTAGCCACCTCCCATGACCTTATCGCTAGGATCCGCTTTCAAGAGGGGTGACCTAAAGCAGGGACCCAATAGCTCGCCATGGGTTTACGGCATGACTTGGGCAGTCTGGGGTTTCTTAGTGACGGCACCGCTAATTCCCCGCATCCACTTTGGTGGCCGAAATACCTAAGGTACCTATCTATGTAAGGCGCGCCGACAGGGAGCTTTGGTAAGGGAGTTCGACCGTGATATTACTGTCTCTCTATGTACAACATCTATATTGCTTTATACGACAGGGAGTCTAGGTTACGGATCAAGCCACAAATGCGTGGTCGACTGAGTTGCTAGTGATTCGAGACACTTACTTCCCACCACCTTCTATATCAACGCCAAGGGGGTCTCGAGCCTCCTTGTGCCCATTGGTGACTACGGGTTGCGCGGTGCTAACCAGCGGCGCACGCCCTAAGGCAGCTAGTTGTGTGTTCACCTCATCTAGGTGGTCTAGAAAATGAGGCTGCAGATCGTCCCATTGTGCCACGTCGGCCGCGTGGCGCATCGGGCTCTCCATGGCCGCCTTGGTGAGGAGAAGCGGCACGGAGATGTGAAACATAAAGGCCAATGTATCCTCGCAGACCCTCTGAGGGACTAATTCTTTTGTCGTCGCATCCTTCCAAGTCTCGTAGGTCTCTCCATGCGGCATATAGCTTGCCTCGTAGCTCAGGCCGCCGGGCTCTAGTGCGTGGGAACTGCCACCGTACTTGCCGTAGACCAAACCCATGATCTCGGTTGACATGTTTCGATGGTAATAAGGCGGTCGGAAGGTATCGCGGGTAGGTATCCATTTTGGTGTAAAGACCAGGAAGTCGGTCAGGGATGTGCCGGGAATGTGCGATTTGGCCGTGAGGACGCAGTAGACGGTTGGATCAGCTTGATCTCTTTCAACGTTTGCTACGTTGATGAATTTCTCGATGGCATACTTGTACGGCACGAGGTTGCCGTGCCAGGCGACGACGTCAAAGGGGGTATGGGATTGCCGGCAGATATGTAGACCTCCCGCGAGCTTGTATACAATTTCCCAAGGCGAGCCGTGGTCGATGTCAAAGCTAGCCACAGGAGCTTCGAAGTCGCGAGGCAGAGCCATCCCGTTCGACCCGATTGGACCTAGCTCGGGCAGCTCGTAATGACCGCCGAAAATCTCTTGGATGTATCCGCGCGAAGGTCCATCCGGGAGAGACACTCGGAAGCGGATGCCGGCCTGGATCACTAAAAGCTCGCCAGGACGCACCATAAGCCGCCCCAGTTCTGTCTGAACGTCTAAACGGCCGTGCTGCGGTAGTATCAGGAAGTCGCCGTCATTGTTGCAGAATGCTCGGTTCTGCATCGATGCATTCGCGGAGTATATGTGTACCGCCACACCCGACTTGGCGGTAGCGTCTCCTTGGCCAGCAATTGTGGTTAGGCCCTGAACGAAATCGACGCGAGGGGCAGATTCTCGCAGCGGGAACGGGTCCCATGCTTGCTGCGTTGGTGTATATTCGACTCGGGGGTTCAATGGCGAAAAGCAAGACTCTAGCTGGGGACTCTAGGTTGGCTTCAGAGTTGGGATAGCGGTACAGAGTGATTACAAACCTCTTTATTTTCGTCCATCTTCTCTATTTCTCTATGCGCGACAGAGGGCCGGATGCGATACATCCAGACGTGCTGCAGCGTCGCGCGAGAAGAGATGAAGCCCGAGCCATTGAGCTGCTCTGAATACAGATCATATTTGACTTTCTGCGGGCAGTTCTGGCCCCGAGGAAGCACGCTGGGTACCGCCTCCGAGGCAAACCGATTGCCAAATCCACATTGGTATGGATATGGGTCTTGTTCGGTTGGGTTCGAAGCCCACGGAGAGTCAGCAACGATCATGTCGGCGACCGATGAGTAGCATCAATCTAACACTCCTACGCGTATAGCACACCACTTGTTGGATGCCTTGTGGCGTTGTTCTTGATATAACTGGATTTACGCCTCGACGACGCTTTCATGCCGTGTTACGTACGTGCGGATGTGGTATTCTGGGGCAAATGCTGATAGCGGCAAACGCAATCGTCTAAATTGGGTCCGGCAAAGTTGCCGGCCGGCGCTCCGCTTTCTCTATCAGATGCACCGTATTTCCGATGTTTGGCCCCACCGAACGAGCAGTCCGGCATAACTGCTAAGGGCATCCTAGACCAAGCGGGGCTCCAAGCGGTACCCTTGACCCAGTCTACGAAGTCACTAGGTGATTATTACGTCGTGTCCGGTGGCTTTCGTAGTAGCACGAGGAGATGGACGACGATACATATGTGTCTGGGCAATGGCCTTCCGAAGGACGACGGTCAGGACCTAACAGCAAGAGACAATGTCTGTCATCAGCGTGTTCCCGAGCTCGGCGGCTTTCATCCTGCTGGTAGTTGGGCTGATCGCCTGGACAGGCGCCTCGCACTACTCGGCGCGACGGAGATCGAAAGGACTGGCCCTCCCTCCAGGGCCACCGGAACTGCCTATCATCGGACACTTGCGCACGATTCCTGCGGACAATCCAGAGTACTACTATGAAAAGGTCTCGAAGGAGCTGGGAAGCGATGTCATCTCATTCAACGTCCTGGGCCAGCGTGTCGTTGTCCTCAACAGCGTCGAGGCTGCCGTCGACCTTTTGGACAAGCGAGGTGCCAACTATTCCGACAGACCCCGGTTCGTTTTGTTTGAGCAGATGGGCTGGCGCATGACCTTGACGGTATGTTTCTCGCTCTCCTCTGCTGGTCATCTTTCTGGAAGCTAGCTCACGCAAATAGTTCCTTCGCTGGGGCCCGCGTTTCCGCACACACAGAAAGGTCCTCCAGAAGACATTTCAGAAGAGCAACATTATCCAGTATCGGTCCTTACAGGAACGGGAAGCTCGAGTCCTCATTGAGCGTGTCTTGCAAGATCCTCAAAATTGGGAGACCCTTCTGCGGCGGTTTGCCACGGCCGTCGTGCTCGGTATCGGCTTCGGAATCCATATCGAGGATGAAAAAGACCCGTATATCAAGATGTCTGTCGATGCTTCATACGCACTAGGCCATGGCGGTGCACCTGCTGGGACGCTGGTCGATTTCTTCCCCATTCTTGCCAAACTACCTACCTGGATTGTCCCGGATAGAAGTCTGAAATTCGCCAGAGACTGGAGGTGGGCCATTCGGCAAATCCACGATGCTCCATTTGCCGCCGTCAAGAAGCAGATCGACGACGGAGCCTCCATCTCGTCTCTCATCCAGGTGCTCCTTGCCGAGAGACAGTCCAAGCTGGAAAAGGGCGAGGCAGAGGAGATGTCTATTGAGGACATCAAGGGCGCTGCCGGGGCAGTGTATGCCGCCGGCCAGGACACGACGTGGAGCACTCTCGTTGTCTTTGTCCTCAACATGGTGCTTCATCCGGAGATACAAGAAAAGGCGCAGGCAGCGGTCGACGCTGTCATAGAACCTGGTCATCTGCCGACCTTTGCAGACCGCCCAAAGCTTCAGTACATCGATCACCTCGTTCAAGAAACGCTACGGTGGTGCCCAGTTTCGCCGGTTGGTGTCCCGCATCGAAGCGTGCAGGATGATTTCTACAAGGGTTATTTTATCCCTGAAGGCTCCTTCATATACGCTAATGCGCGAGCAATGACCCACGATGAGCGAATATACTCTTCGCCGGAAGACTTTAACCCGGACCGATATATCGCCAAGAGCGAGGGCGGACTTGGGGAACCTCTGCCGAAAGGCCAGTTTGGCTTTGGACGACGGATATGCGTAGGGCAACATCTCGCCGAGGCCAGTGTTTGGATCGTCATCACTAGTCTTCTGGCAACAGTACGCATTGAGCCATGGACGAATCCGCAGTCGGGGAAGCAGGAGATCCCGACGGTGGAACTGACGAACGGCTTGACAAGTCATCCGAAATCTTTCAAATGCGTATTTGTCCCGAGAAAAGAGAGGTTACCCATCAGGTGATTAGCGAATAGGATAACAGCGTCCCGTCTGCCTCTCATCTCGAGGAGTACATTGCTGCAGCTATGGGTAGAGAGAGATTACGGATTTGAGGAAGATGGTAAACCCATTTAGGGGCGACTAAGATCTCACTGCAACTCGCTACGCGTAATTTGTATACTGGATAGTAACTACAATAGATTTCGCTGCTTTGCAGCTTCAAAGTTAACCCTTGAAAATATTCAGCTCTGGTATACTTATCGCCGAGAAACGTAGATCGAAAATGCGCAATCTCCTCCAGCTAGTGTCACGAATGGAAGAGCTCCGATTGATAATCGTACGTAAACTCAAAGCTCTGGGGAACTGCGAGAATGATGACCTGATTATTCTTCATGCTCATATCCACTGATAGGCTTCCTATGTTCAGATACGATAACTGAACATCACTCTGCGGGTCCCTTATCTGGACTTGCCGGTCTTTGGGTTTCCGGCAGCAGTGCGCTGAATCAAGTTATCCCCACCACTGGTTGCATGACCTGGGCGTTGCAAAGATGCTGGGGTACCCCGGTAACTTTAAGGCTCCACACGCATTTTAAGCGAATAATGAACAGCTGATTTTCAACACCGGCAAGCTGCCTTGGCTGTCAACAAGGGCAGCTCAGAGCCTGGGGCTTGCCGTACAAGGGCGATGTGGCTACCGTGGAGAGTCGCTCCGGTTTACCGAAGATCGATATCGGACGATCGTGATCTTAAATAGCAATATTGAAGGAAGCTGCAAACTATAACTGGGTAGTCAAACGCTCTAAATATAATCGCTATGTTCCCGTCAAGCTACAATCTCGTTGAATGCAAGGGCACCAGCGTCTGCAACGCCGAGCTCGTGCACAGCCTTGGCTATCGCTGGGTCGACATCGGCCAGCATCTTCTTCCCGGATTTGGTATCGCTGTGTGCACCGTAGGTCAAGCGGTATCGAACGTTGTAATAGTCTTCATACGTAAGCTTTGTGCCGACCGATTTACCGGCATCCATGATTGACTGGAGCAGCGCGTCTAGATATGGTCGTGGTTAGTTCGAAAGAGTAAAAGAGTGATGGTGTAGTAGGACGCGTGTAGGGGCGCTCACCGTTGTTCGGTTGCGAGAAGTATGCCAAGCTGTATCGATCCTGGTTGCGCGGAAGGTTGTCCCAAGTGATGCGGTGTAGAGTGGACTTCAGAGTCTTGCCCGTCCACAGAGAGAGGGCATCCCCGATGTTCACGACGATGCCATCTGGGACAACAGGGATGTGGAACCAGTCGTTATTTGGGTCCTGGATTTCCAGACCCGCCTGTTTGGTAAACACAAATGTCAAACTGCCCCAGTCAGTGTGAGTGGACAGGCGGGGTTGGCGACTGTCCGGCTGCTCCTCGAGCTGTGGATACTTGATGCACCTCAGAGTGTGTCCGGGCGCCTTGTGCTGATGGATTCGGGTGAAATATTCCTCGTCTAAGCCCATGTTCTTGGCGAATCCCGACATCATGGTGATGCTCAAGTCATAACATTCGGCCTTGAACTTCTCTATCTCGGCGCGCTTTTCGTGATCCCACCATTCCGGCAAGTTCTTCGAGCTCAAGACACCTCCTGCCGGAGTGCCGAATAATATAGCTTCGGACGCGGCAAATCTGCGGTTGTTAATAACCACATATGCTATTTCAATAGGCTACACATCGGTGAACGAACGAGGTGAATTTCTTCCCTCCATCGTAGCCAATGGCGGTTTCGTCTACCATTTTTTCTGTCTTGACCTCGAGGGGAAGATCGAAGAAGGCTTTTGACTAGGTATCCAGTAGTTGGCAATCGGAACAATACAGACTAGGGTAACCATTTCAAATGAAGCGCCGGCGGGTTGATGGGGTCCAAGAAGAACAGCAGTAGCCCTTACAAGCTCAAACACTTTGTCTGCATTCGAGATGCCATGGTCCGTGGCGATGAAAAATCCCCATTTACAGCTTGCCTCGAACAGCTTCTTGGAAATGGCGTCAAAATCCGAATGGATATTTGCGACGCTAATGATGGGGAACTGGGGCTTGGACGACATGTTTTCTTGGCTGTGAATAGAATAGGATCGGCGGCCTTTGCCTGAGATATCAGGGAAGTGGTAGTCCTTATTCGCTTCTTTTACCCCGCACGCTTGCGATGGCGGCCTATCTCGAGGAGGATGGCGGCAGCCACAAGCTTATCCGATACCTGTGTCGCGAAAGCTTCTCGTGTGTAGCGAGAATATTAGAGTTGGGCTATTCTACGATACTCTGCCAAGTGCAGCATTTGTCGCCACCTCTCCGAAGTAGCTGTTTGGGTGCTCATGTGACCAGTCCAAGAGATAGCATTAGCACGAGACACGGCACGCGTACCGGCAGGAGCGACGGATCCTGTCGTCGCTCTATTATGAGGCCTCAAACAGATAGTACCAGTAGCCAGTTAGGAGCAAAGCTATGCCGGAATGTATGCCGGAACCCATTGCACTCAGACGCTTATCGGGGGAAATGGCAAACAAGCACGGCCCGTGCTAAACCTCAGGGGATGAGGACCCGCTACCTCCCCCTGCTCAGTGCGAGTCCCACCCAGACTAAATTGACTTGGGCGGTACCCCACACCTATTTGATCAGAAGGCAGGTCTGGAACACCTTGGACAGGCTGGACAGGCCGGTTTTCCTTTTCTCTATAACCCAAGGGGACTCATGCATGCTTCCAAGGTGAGGATGTGAGTCTTGATATACCGCTTTCTACACTTTTTATATCTACCGCGTGCTGGCATTGGCAGCAAGCTTGCGAAGAAGCTCGCGTTCCTACGTCCATAATCCCTCGAGAAGCCACCTACGACCAAACCTTTGTCGGCATGGCTGCTCCCGAATGCCAGGACGGTACCAAAACCGGTATCAATGTCGACGTGGAGGCCAAAGCAGCGGAGTCGAAGACTTCGGATTCCGTGGGCTCGCGGGGCTTTACTCAAGAAATTCCTCGCTACAGGACCATCCGGGAGAAAATTCCACCCTTGAGGTACCTGGGAAGACTTGAGAACTGGCTGGAAAGGCTGGCCAATGTCGAAACTCAGGGCATCGATCGCATCCCAGACGAGGAGAGAAAGCCGCCGTCTCTCCTCAATGCCTTCCTAATGTGGTTCTCCTTCAACGGGCATATCGCCTCCGTGCCCGTCGGCCTCCTTGGCCCGGAGTTCGGCCTGTCTCTTCAGCTGTCCATGGCCGCCATCGTCATAGGCGTGCTGTTGGGCTCCTTTTTCACGGCATACTGTGCAACTCTAGGTCCAAAAGTGAGTATTTAAAGGCTCCCTGTCTGACTTCCCCAATGGCAAACCAAACAAGCTGTGGAGCCGGCATTGACGCATGGGTTAAACAGCTGGGCCTTCGCGCCATCGGCATCGCTCGGTATTCTTTCGGTTTCTGGGGAGCCAAGCTCTGCGCAGTCATCAACATTCTTCTCAATGTCGGCTTCGGTGTCGTCGCGGTCGTCTTCTCCGGACAGCTGCTGACGGCGGTCTCAAACTACACTATGACTGTCAGTGTCGGATGCGTCATCATCTGCGTGGTTGCCTATGTGGTCTCCATCTTCGGCTTCGGCATTATTCACACCTTTGAGAAGTACGCGTGGATTGCCGCTTTCGTCCTGGCCTGCGTGCTCACGGGTCAAGCTGCACCCAAGATGGACGTCAACGCGCCATCGTCTTACGAAGGGCTTCCGCTTGCCGCTTCTTTCCTCACCTTCTTGGCTATCAACTTTGCCTATGCCGCTGCGTGGTGCTCCGTTGTGTCCGATTACTACTGCAACTACCTATCCACCACACCTGCCTGGAAGATCTTCTCTGTCACCTATGCCGGTGTAACTATTCCCACTGTGTTTATCCTCGCCGTCGGCGCATGTGTCGGCAATGCCGCTTTCTCGTACGAGCCTTGGGGCGAAACGTACGAGGAGAACGGCCTCGGGGGCTTGATCGGCGCTATCTACCAGCCTCACGGCTGGTCCGAGTTTGCGCTGGTAATTTGCACCTTCACCGTCCTCGGAACAGTCATCGCAGCAAACTACTCGGTCGGCTTGGCGGCTCAGCTCCTAGGTGATCACTTTCACGCGGTCCCGCGGCTCGTCTGGTCGTTCGTGGCCATGGTTGCCTGTTTGCTGTTGGGTGTTATCGGAAACTCCAGCCTGTCACTCATTATCCAAAACTTCACCAGCATGCTTGGCTATTGGAGCGTGTGCTTCGCCGTGATCGTCTTCCTGGAGGATAAGTGGTTCCGCCGGCACAGTGGCTACGACCTGGATGCCTGGGACAATCCAAAAGCTCTCCCGATAGGCGCGGCTGCTGTGCTGACGTTGGTGATTGGGTACTGTGCGGGTGGCGTGCCGGGAATGGACCAGACTTGGTTTGTGGGACCAATCGCTGCTGCTTTCGGCGGTATCGGAGGCGACGTTGGAATTTATCTCGCCTTCGTAATTTCCATCATCGTGTATCTACCCCTCAGGACGCTTGAGATCAGACTGACCGGAAGATAAGTAATCAACCTTGCCTCTCCTCCTAGAGGAAGGTAGTTGAGTTATTGTTATCTAGTGCGGCATGCTTATGGCGCTCTAGGGCCAACGGTAGAGCTATTTATATATCATTCACGCTTTTAAGTAATGTCTTTTTTGGCTGGCTGTAATATCCGTGTCGATGATGGGGGCTCCGATTTCTGATTCCTCCATTTAGATCCACATGACCACACAGCCCATCTTTATCATCCAATGAAAGCTTTTTTCTGGGCCTACTTTGTCACTTTGTTCCGAGCTTGAGGTATGAGCTTCTTGATCTCAACATCACTCTACCTGATATATACTTCATGCTCTGGTCGCTCAATCTACCTTCCCTTCCTCTAGCCGTTCCTTTCATTTCCTCCTAGTTCCATCACTCGTTTTCTACCCAATAGGAAAAATACCGTAATATAACTCATGCAGCGCCATGCGTTTGCTGTACTTGTAGCAGCCGCTGAGAGGATTCTGGCTGGATAGCTTAAGCCCTCTGGTCCGAGCAGCCTAGCGCGCTGAAGAAATAGCGGTCTAGTGGCTACTTATGGCTCACGACGAGTCATCTTATTGGCCCCCTCCGCTTCTCAAAATCTTGAGAAAATGACCTTCACGGCATCTCAGCTAGAGACGTTGCTGACGCCAGAGACGAACACCGTCAAAATGGTGGCGAAACTGGCTGCAGCTTAGCTGAAATGGCCTGTTGCTCTTTCAAACTTTGACTAATAAACTACTTACGTGGCTCCGGCGAGAATTAGCTCCATCATTCGCGAATTTGTCAGTTGGGACAGTGTCGACAAGTAGAGCATCGTAGATATTATGATGACGCATATTCGAGCCCAAACACTGTCAATAACGATGCATATGATGACCGGCATTAGAAGAAGCAGTGTTATCCTGACTAACATTACAGCCTTAGCTGTCCGCTTAATGAGCAAACCAGAGTAGAGGAAGACGTGCGGATCACTCGATAAGTTGTGCTCCGGTAGCTTCAATCCAGGGAGTTGTTAGCCTGCCCGGTTCCCCGAAAGGCTTCTTCATACCGATCTGAATCCCTTGAAATGGCCCACGAAATGGTCCTCTACCCAATCTTCAAGTCGCTTTATTGCGCAGTCGCCTGGCGAAGCAAGACTGACTAGCTCCCTTTTGTAATCGAGGTACTTGATTTCTTCTCTACTTATACAGCCAGTGCTAGTCAGCTAGTTCAGCAAGCTAGAAACATCCCTTGGTAGCGCATCGTTAAAGCTTAGTAACTTGTGTGTCTGTTCTAAAAAGTTGTCTGCATAGTTCATAAGCATGTGGCCAGTTTCAAGAACCATATACTAGTACCGTAGCTCTGTAAATGCATATTCATCTCCGAGAGTAGGGAAGCGCGGGTGATGTTCGTATCGCGGCGGATCTTCCCAAGGAATAGACGACGACTCTCGTTCCGATCCAATTCGTCCAGCTGCTGTTCCATCAAACATATTTTATCTTGTTTGACTAGTAGAAGCCTTACCCGGGCCCGAAGGAACCGACGGCATACAAAGAAGTCGTTATTAGCTGCAACCAGTGCGGAGTATCTTGGATACCCGGCCCTGTATTCCTCAACTATTGTTTGTCAATATCTTGACTCGTGAGCTATTGAGAACATCGCACTCTTATCCTCTTTGCAAGATTCTGGTTCATTTGGGTTCGTTTCAAGATCCAGTGCTACCGCTGTTTTGTGCCGCAGACGCCAGAAATTCCATCTCTCTAGATGGGAAAGACAGGATATGAGGCGATTCATTGATGAAACCTATGTATGGCGCTTCTAAAGCGAATGGATTCGAGCTTTGCGAACCCTGAAGCTTCAATGCATATACTGCAGCCTACATAGCCTCGGCATCATATACGGTACGCTTGACTGACGCACAAAAGTACGAAAACCACGCGAACCGCCTGGTCTGAGGGCTCTGGCAACTCGAGACGCAGCTTTAAGAATTTTGGCCAATGATACGATGCAGTTTGCAAGGCAGCCCAGGAATATGCAGCATACATTGCAACGTGACGTGGTTGTGGCACTAGAACACACTTTCGTTGGGAAACAAGATGAAAATAAGTAGGCTGTCAGTGGCGCTTTTGTTGTCCCGCAGCAGTGTTCACATTATTGGCGGATGCGACTGCATATGTTCACACGTAAGCTTGAAATCAGAAATCTAACATGTGATGAGAGAAGCCTATTGGATACACGAGCCTATCTGCAAATGGAAATCACGGTAGGCTGTCAGTGGGCCAAGTGATTTGGCTTGCGCATTAGGTTCGCAAAATCAACCGTCTGCATCTCCAGCAATCGGCCTCTGAGGATCGTCAGTATATGGGTTACTATACCCTCCCCAAACGGCTAGGTGCGTCATATATCCGCTTCCTGTAACGCCCACACACCGTAGCAGTCGAATAAGAGGGACCCTCGTGCTGACCCAAACGACTCTTCGTTTCCACTTGAAGTTGACGAAATGACTATCCGTGAAGAGTATGTCGATGGCAAAGCACTGTTACAAGAAACCGCTGCTCAAGCTTTGAAACTAGGTCTCCCGAGGTCAATATCGGCCCGAACGCCCCGGACAAGGGACGGGTCAATGCATCGGGCAAGGTTAGCATATGACTCGAATGTTGAAGCCACCTGAGAGGTAGACTGACTCCGAAGAGCCGCCCAAGTTCAGCACAGGAGCTACAGTATATCATATTGTGAGAGGGGAACGGAAAGAACCATATGAAATTGATAGTGTGACAGATGAAGGGCGATATACTCTTTCCCTTCAAGAGGGCGGAGCGGTCAACAACGGCGACGAAGTAGACGAAGACGAACTAACGAATTGAAGATGGACAAGCTTAGAGAGACGAGACCAAGAATATATTTTAAATCTATTTGAGTGTCTAGTTAATTTCCCATTTGCCTTTGGCTAATTATCGAATAATCGACGGACGCGTCCGATGCTAAGACGCGGTCCATCCTGGTGCATTCACTCAAAGCGAAAGATCAGGTATTTGGGAGGGCGTGTTGTCGACGCGAAATGAACGAAGGGTCAGGCCAAATGGAACTAATGATGCTGCACAGCTGGCTGCTTTATTCGACGCGAGGCAGAGAGAAGGCAGCCGCCAGGCTTTAGATACCTAAAGTGCAGCTTTGGGCTGCCAGCGGCAGTGTGGGGACCGCTTCGTCTTGAGAATACCACAACCTAGAGGATCTAGCGCAACCACCAGTTTCAACAGAGCTCGGACATGGAAGTAGGAGCCTGGTATTCGAGCCACGCAGAACTTCGTTTCCGCGATCTTACATTCACACTTCGAACAGTTATCCAAAGGAGCAACTTCTTATTTCGCCCACATCTAACTATGGCAGAGGAAAATCCAGCTATAACGCATTACGCACTCTTAATTGGGATCAGCTACTATCCGAAGGGAAGCAACGGCGATTGGCGGCCCCTGCAGGGGCCCGTGAGAGATGTTTGCAAGATCAAAGAGCTCTTGGTAAAGTCAGGAGCTAGGATCGACATTCAAATGCTCACCGCAAGCCTGAAAGACGGAGATTCCTCTGGCCCAGCTGAGCAGGAGAACTTGCCTACACATAGAAATGTGATATCCTGCCTCGAGGATATAAGCTCCAGGGCTGAGGGAACTTTCGTTTACATCCACTTCACCGGACACGGCACTGCCACCGAGCCGGAGACGCCGGATAATCAGGGCAGTACAAAAGACCCCTACTCGCGCGGTTCCACCGGAGATTTAGCATTGGGTCGCAGCAACAAAAGCCCTGGGGTACAATATCTTCGAGGTTCTGAGCTAGCATACTTGCTAAAGAAGATGGTCGATAAGGACCTGAAGGTGACCCTTGTTTTGGACTGTTGCGCGTCTGGAAGTGTCATCCGGAAGGATCTCGATCCAGCGATCAGTTATATGCCGTATTACGCCGAAGTAGACGCGGCATACCCTCCATTTCTTGGTCAGAATATCAGCTCTGACGACATGGCTACGCTTCCATCTTAAAGCAATGCTTCTATGCGTCAAAGCTGGGTAGTCAATCCGGACGGTTATACCATCCTCACGACATGTGGACCAACAGAGACCGCGAAGGAGCTTTCCATCGGCGGCGAGATGCACGGAGCTTTGTCGTACTTTCTCCTTAGAACCTTTACCAGGTTTGGCCGCGTGGGAGGGAAGCAGCGGCACGTTTATTCCCACTTATGCGCCAGGTTTCGGGAGAAATGGCCGCAGCAGAAGCCCATACTATATGGGAACACGGCTCTTGGCTTCTTTGAAGAGGCTAGCTTCCCAGTGGATTCTACTCCGATCCCCATCATCCAGAGCTCTCCTTTGGAGTATCAGTTACAAGCTGGCCAGGCACATGGAATTCGCGTCGGCGATCAGTTTGCTTTGTCTGCGATTGGGCCGTCCTCCGAGGAGCCAATGCTAGCTAAAGTCACCAATGTCGCGGCTTTGACGTCAGACTTGAAACTGCCTGCGGGTTCTGGTACTATGGCATCCGGAGCAACTGCAACCTCAGTCACACTTTTTGCTCTCAGAGAGTTTTCGGTGCAAGTCAAGCTTTGTCTTCCATGTCGAGAAATTTGGGATATAGCTTTACAGAAGCGAAAGTCGCGTACCATTTCTCTTGACGACAGCAGTGTGGAAAGTGCAACGTTCTCTTTTCGCCTCACTGTAACTTCCAAGGACATGTATGAGATCTACGACCAGTCAGGGGAGCCAATTCCACACTTGCCCCCAACCCCGTACAACCTGGAAGAAAATGCCGAATATTTACTAGATATTCTGGAGCATCTGACAAAGTACAAACTTGTGCCGAGTTTGGTCAACCCATTGCTTACCAACCCTTCATCCTGCTCGGAGAATCATTCTCCGTCTGCATCCTAACCCCAGGCGGGAAAAGATTGCCTGCGGGGTGGGTTCATCAGACCCAGTTCAGCCCAGCATACAGTCATGCGGAATGCCTTGTCGAAGTAGCGCACGAAGAGAGCCTCGAGCTATTTGTGAAGAATCATGACACAACAGGGGGCCAATCTCTTCATATCCATGTCTATTCCATGGGGGCAGGCTGGGAAGTCGAAAATATTCTCGATGCGGATCACGAGGTCCTCCCCCCACGTTCTAGCAACAAGCACGCTCTAGAGTACAGAGATGGGACAAGCGGGGTGTGGAGGAAGACGATAACGATGGAAGTACCTCTTGAGTTACAAGACAAAGGTAAGGATCAATGCGATGACACTATCAAAGTTTTTATCATCGTGCGGCCGACTTCATTCATGCTGCTAGAATTGGCAGGACTCGGCGACATGGCTAAACAACATCAGATCGACACCCCCGGGGATATTCTTCCTCCATATTTATCCCAAGACTGGGCCGTCTTTAGCTTCCGAGTTCGGACGCGGCTCTACAAGCGTCAGTGAACTGTACAGTCTACGCAGCACAGTAATATATATATAGTTCTAGCCCTGGTAAATCCTTTAAAGATTCGTTATTGCAGCTTCACCGTAGTCTTGAGGCGTGCAAAAGTATTTGCTTGCCATATTTTCAGTGCCAGAGTCAAGGCCAACAGCTTGAACGGACAACCGACCATGTAGTCTATTTTATATCTTATTGCTAATAGTCTTATACGCCGAAGTGAATATATGGAACCCAGAGGGGTGCCTCTTGATTCCCTGTGCTCCGACGCACAGAAGCCTTCCTCTGCGTCATCCTCGAACCAGCACCAGCTCCAATTTCCATATAGTCCCCTATCGATAACATATCCAACCTCGTCACCAGACTTTCTTCAAGAGGATACTGCCTAACATAGAGCTTATCATTTCCAGTGCCAAACCTATGCGAAGCTTAGTTGGCTTAGAAATACTCTCTCGATATGCCTTCGAGCGGAGCCGGGGGGTTCGTCGATTTCGCCTCACCACCTAATCCATCCAACCAAGAATCCCGACAATGCCGGATTACCTGATGGAGACCCCATGATACCGAGTCATCTGCAATCCCGCAGTCTCTCAACATTTCGTACAGAATTCGTGCTATCTGGACGCAGACTTTGTCATTGACTTCCCTCAAGGTCCCAACCACATGTCTGAATCCAGCCAGTTGGCATGCATTAATTAGGTGAAGGTTTTCATCCAAAAACTTCTCAGATGTGACTAGCCCAGTTGTGCATGCTGAAAGGTAGGCGAGAAAAGGGGAGCTCTTTTGGAGGGCTATCTTTAACAAGTCGGCAACTGTTAGTGGATCATCCTTCCAATCTTCCAAGAGTAGAGAGCTCTTTGATGGGCCTGACGGGCTCGAGAAGCCGTGTCCGGCAAAGTGGAATATTTTACAAGTTTTTAACCGATTCAGGACGTTTTCCTTGCGCGGCGTTAGTCGGATAGGCTGTAATCCGATCTATTTACAGACTTTAAATAGAGTGGTCACTTCAACCGAGGCGAAGGGAAGTGGATATTGTCCTGGTGCCTGTGGTACGGCGAGGAGTAACGCATCGTTTGACGTGGATGGTTGAAGCTGGCGTTGACGGCTGTGTAGAATTGTCTTCAGAGAGGTAGAATATGAAGATATAACTCGATCGAGGACATTTTCGCCTGGCTTCGTATGGTATCCGGCTGCGTGAAGAGGAAACCTACTTAAGATGTGTTGAACGGACCTACTTCCTAATACGGAAAGACCACCTGACCTAGGTCAAAGCACACGGTCTTTACCGGATATTTACTAGTATGGATATTTACTGGCTTTTTAGTTGCCACTGCCTTGATACGGCCCTGTATTTAGATTTAGGATGACGAACGGCCTCCCCGAGAGCCGACGAGATCCAGCTGCCGTACGAGGATAAATAGCTGGCCAGCCAGCCAGCTTCCAGAGCAGCTGGTCAAGCAAGCATCTCTCTTTCAACCACTCGTTTACTAGCCAATATAGCTAAATACTAGCCTACGCTTTCAACCATACCTTCGTCGGTCCCATACTAGCTCATAAGATGGCAGTAGGGATCCACCAGATATGCGCCGACGATTTGCTATCGTCTCGCGGTAACTGAGCAAATCCAAGTGCCTCTAATACGGGTTTTGCAAGAACATCCCACAGCCACTGAAGAACCCGAAGGTCTCCTGGATTTCCTTGGCTTGCTCTCTTTTCGATGTCTCCCTTTGAGAGGTTTGGCAATTCCAGGATACGGACTTGACACTGTTAAACAAGTAGGGCATCACAACGATATTGGCTAATATTGACGACAATAACTGGCCCACGAGACGCGGCGGCATGTATCTGTGCTTCTGTTGGCGGGCCCTGGAAACTTTCAAAGCCCGGTACGCAGCGTATGTCACCAAAAAGCTCGTTGAATCTTTTGACTATCGCGTGCCGGTGGTCCATTGCAGAGTCCCAAACATTTGGATCTTCTGAGAATCCGGGGTTGGCCGTGGCGGGAGCTTCTATCTCATCCCGGAGACGAATGAAAGGGTCTGCGAGGTCGGGGCGCGCGGCTAGCAAATCTTGGACATCAGCCCGCAATTCTTGAAGCGAAGCTTCTAAAATGCCCCGGCCTGGTTCCAGTAGTTTCAGTGCTTTCATTGGGCTCTTTCCTTCCTGTAATGCAGCCGCAGCAGCGTCACACGCTAGATCGTATAATGTTTCAAGTAGGTGCTGCTTGTCGGAGTTCTGGAGAGTGTGTGAGGTAAGCCTAGGCACTAGGCTGATGGCAAGGCTTGAAGCTCTGTATGCTTGTTCCTAGTTGGAACAACATTCAAGGACCATAGTACCCGCTTTGATTCGCAACAGTGTGGGTGCATTGTCCAGATGTAGAACGGATTCGAAGGAGACGACAGCTTCTTCGATGTCTTTCGTTTCGCCGAACTCGAAAAATCTACGAAGAAGCCGAATTCCAAGAGAAAAGGCAGGCGCTGCTCCGGCTGGGTGGTTGGTCAACATCAAAGCGACTGACTTCCTTGCTAATTCGATTGATCTATCGAGATCGGCGGTGGAGCTCTTTTTGGATGAATAGCGGCGGAAGAGTTGACCACCAAGGTTGTTGAGCCACCCCGCCCGCTCGAAATCCGAGGCTGAGAACTCGGTGGCTTGACCCAATACTTTGATGGCCTCTTCCAGGTTTCCAATGTCTCCACTGCTCTGGTATCGATCTCCGAGTTGCAAGCCAAGGCTATGTAAATGTTGAGGGTACCGTGGATGGTCATCTGGTGTTAGATCCACTACTCGCCTAGCTAGGCGAATTCCTTCCTCGAGATCGGTCTCGTTTCTCGATCTCACGTATCTGCTTGCCAACCGATTGGAAAGATTACACAAGTATCCTGGGAGGGTTGGATGGTCATCAGGTATCATACGAGCCACATTTCTGTCCATCTGAATGGCCTCATCGAGATTCCCAAGCGCACCTGTTCTGGTGTATCTGTCGTTGAGATAGTTCCCAAGGTTGCCTAGCAACTTTGGTAAATCCGGATAGTCGTCAAAATAAAACCCTAAGAGGGGTAAGAACCAACTACTTATTCTTATAGGCTATAGTTTTAGCAGCCTTATGCTTCTAAGGGTATAGAATACAGTCGTTTAATAGGTTATAAACTAATACGTACGGATGCTAATCAACGCTAATACAGAGCAAAACCACTAGCTAGGCATCTACGACTCTACAGTTAGCCTCATCTTCCTCAGCATGCCCTTCCAAGGTACCTATAGCTGGCTCTCACAGGGAGGGATTCTATGGGAAGCCTATACATACTTTACAGGAGGTTCTGTATATAAGGAAAACTTAGCAATCCTTAAGGCAGGAGGAAAACCATTGATAGACACAGTAGATATATACCTTTGTATCGCCTAAAAGAGCCAGATGCTAAGGATAGCATACTTTTACGAGTAGAAAGCAAGCGATTTTAGCCCTATCCTAGGGAACGATCTCAGCAAGATATATATAAAACACTATCTTATAGTTACCTTTTAACTCTGTTAATATAGTGGCCCCGCTAGAAAATACCGCCGGCTATCCTTATAAGCAAGACTTCGGGAAGCCTTGATCTGAGCGACAAATCAGATAAATACGCACTGCCCCGCAATCATTTCGATGTCCAGACATTCGGGAGCCCAACGGAACAAGGATTCCGGCATGTCCGGTCAGTAATTCGCAAGATGGTCGAGGAGGGCCTAGAACTAGTCTCTAGCCGGACACAGTGTATGTAGACAGTCGCTAGCTACCAGACATAAACTGTTAGATTGTGCAAATGTGGATAGGTAGTCAGCTAACAATTTCTCCAGGCGTGGTAAGCCTCGGGCGAGCAGACGCCTGGATCCGCAGCAATCACGATACTGCGGACAGGCTCGAGATCAAACGACTCTCGGGCAAGCCGTTGCCAATGGATCAGTGCTACATCAATCTCGCCATTATAGAACAACCAGTCAAAATTATAGACCGTTCGGAAGAAGGATCGGAAGGAAACATAGCGCCTCAGTCCTCCCCGGTTTCACTCCGTGCTCGACTAAAGGTGGAGACACCGGACAGGAAGCTCCAGCTCGAGTTACCGACAATCTTCAACCCCCGCAAGGGCCGCGGCGGTAACACGACACAGCCAAGACGAATCATGATTCGAGGATACGCCGGAGTGGGAAAGACTACCTTGTCTGAAGCCCTTATATAAAGGATTGGGACCTTTTATTACATCGAAACGTCATGTTTTGCAGTCCTGGGTACCGATTTTAGCTAGCCCCGACCCCTTGTTTTTGGCAACCTCGGCCACCCTTCCGAAGTACCTCCAAACTCGACCAGAAATACTCTACAGCCCAGCAACTCCAAACGCGCACCGCGATTTAGGGTCGCAGAGGCATCACAGCACGGCCTGAAGGGGAGTCCAGGAGCCAGGGTCTGGGAGTCCGCCTATCCAGGAGATTTAAAGCGAGATGCTGTCCTATCGCGCTCTTGGTTAGAAAATGAACCCAAGCCCAGTGGTTGCGTTTATCAGAGTGGGGGTGCCCTGGCAGGCATCCGTGACATGGAGGGAATGCCACTGCTAGATCCCTATCCTCTTCACGAGCTTGTTAGCATACAGTGCATATATGTCACCTTGCCGATGGAGCCAGGGCTTCAAGACGGTCGATCTTGCAACTCACTGCTCCGGAACAAGACAATCAAATTATACTATGCTTTGAAGTCCGCCGTTTCGAAGAGTAACCTCGGAATCCAATGCGCCGTGTCTATGCTTTCACGGGGTTTGAGAAGCCCCACTCGAGTTCCTATCACGTCCCGATCAAAAAGCCGAAGCGCTCTACCTTTCTTGCTGGATCAAATTCCATTCGTACTGTACCAGTTAGCCTTCAGTTTGGGTCTCCAATACTTCAAATGAGGAGGAAAGAACTGACCACTCGCCCGTCTTCATCGCCCGTGAATACCAGCTGCGGCATAGGCGTGATGCACGTAATTGCCGCTCCCATGTTCGCGCCCGTTTTCGACTTGGCATCAGCATGATGATCCAGCCTCCTTATGAACTCAAGAATCCATGTGCCATTTGTGTCCACCGTTTTCCGCCACACTTTGACCTTCCCTCGCCGATGACCCGTAAACACAAGGAAGTTTTCTAGCCATTCATTGCCTGCGCCTTCGTAGAAGGCGCATGAGACCACGTAATCATCAGGTGCCTCGGCCCCGCATACGTTCTGGTCGAGGATGAGATCTCCGTTGAGCGTAAACAGTATAACGTTAGGGCCAGAACAGAGCATGATCTCGCCACTGATGTTGTTGATGCTAACGCAGTCGACGGAACGGGCAAAAGGCAGCTTGCGAACGAAGTCTAGACGGCTGAGATCCCAGAGGAAAGCGATTCCATCCTGCGATACGGTGAGGATAGTGCTAAGAGCTTTCGAGACAGCAATGGTGGTAACCGGAGTTTTGTGCCCAAAAAGAGAGGACCGAAGCAACAACTCAGCAGGCTTTCCAGAGATGGTCTGAACCGCGAAGACTGACACGACACAGTCCTCACCAGCGGTGATAAGTGTCTTTGCATCGGCAAAGGCGAGACAAGAAATTTGGCCAATATGGGGGTTCTCAAGAAGTCCAGCGGGCTTTCCGTTGTCGCTATGATAAAACCTCACACTGTTATCGGCGTAGCCCCATTCCAAGAACTTGTCGTAGTGAGGAGGGAGGTTGAGGCGGAATGGGGATGCACAGAGCAAGCGATTCAATTTCGGCGTATAGATCAACGACGCTACCCGCTCATGGCTCTCAAGGAGCGGGTAGGGAAGTCTGGTTAGGGCGTGGACCGACATATCGAGCCGCTTGATGTGGCAGTGAACATGCTCCCGAGCGAGGTGAGGTTTCGAGAAAACTTGATGCGGTGTCTGCCCGAAGTTGCGGATGGTGCCAGTCGTAATGGCTTTCTCCTTGGGATCGGCGATATTATCGAGATCTTTGGCACCGTGGTAGGACAGGTGGTGGAACACATTTAGACTCTTAATCGCCGCCTCACCACGTTGCTTGAATCCGAAAACGAGATCGATCCAGTGGTGCAAGTTCCGACTGACGTAAGGGCTTTCTAGGGCGGCGCGATGTTTGGCAATGAAGACTTTCGGGTCCCCCTTCGCCCACGGCGGTAGAATCACATTGTCAAACCTTCCACTATTCCCTTGCTGAACGACGAAGTTATAACCATTAGCGTTGGTTAGAAATTCTGGCAAGCAGTAGAACTCCGGTATTAGCTCTCGCACATCCGTGGCATTATCTTTGGACGCTGAATTCCACGCTCTTGCAACGGAAAAGAAGAGCCGGTCGGGAGGGCCGAATGAGCCGCCTTGGAGGAGGATGAAGGACTGCATAAAGGGGGGAAGACGCATCAGATACGACGAAACTATCATGGCAGATGAGTAGTGAGTGCCATAGTGGAAAGGCGTCTCTCCGATCTCCTCCAAGCTCTTGTAGTGCATCATAAAGTCTGCCTGGCGACCAACGGTCTGTGCACCCATCGGCTTAGTCAGGTCTCGGAAGGTCGCTGGAGCATCGAGATTAAGTTCCTCGCTTGTGTAATCCTGTAGGACCCAGGGAAATATAGGATACTGCGTGAGATCATTGAAAGTCCTGCCGGCCATGGTGTTGACAAGCATGAGATAATGGAAGTTGGAAATTTCCCCCTTCTGCCACTGTCGGATGAATGGATTCCATGATGATGCGTTGAACATACTGCCAAATTTGGATCCGAAAGTCTGGGGAGCGTCATCCGACACCTTGATTGCCTCTAGTCGCCAAGCGTCCTCGGGGTTTGGCAACGCACTGTGGCCGACAGTATGGGGGGCTTTCTTTATTAATCTCATGAAGATCTCGTCCCGTATGGTAGGAGTGATGGTGGTGAGCAAATAGCTACTACCATCGGCGAAGAACACTTCGATCGCGACATCTCGAAAGAGAGACCTTCGCTTTGAGATGTTGATGAGATCATCCCATCTCCAACTCCGACATTCCTGTTCACTTCTATTCATCGTTTGTCGATTTTCACCTGACTTGGTCCCGGTAATGATCTGAGAGTAAGGATCCCGTTCATCAGGAGGCGCTTGCCAGACATTGACGAGTTCGCCATCAGCGCGCCGAAACACGTTATCCATGATATAAAGAGCATCCTTGCCAATGATGAGCACGGCTTCGCAAGCTTCGAGACCTATGATCCGGGAGATGTTGTACACGCTCTCAACGGAATCGCCATGATCTAAGCATCTCATCACTTTCCTGCTCTTGTCTTCGAAGGCGTCATCTGGTTCGAGGTCATTCGGATCGTCGACCAGCTCAAAGTCATCTTCTGGCGCCATGCTCTGCTCTGAATTATCTAGACCATCCTCGGGCTCAGCTAATCCATTCTCATCCTTCTTTGGACTCATTGCAACTTCGAGAGGTGTCACTGAAGATGTCGGAGTGTTGCTGATGCTTTGAGATGACAAGCCTTGTCCCACTGCGGTATTGAGTTTTGGAGACGAATTAGGCGCAAGAGTATCTGTAGCCCTCTGCCTTGGTTGATAGTCGTGCTGATCGTCCGAGTGATCAGGAAGCAAACGAAGGCGCATACGATTGCGCCCCTCTGTTCTGTCGAGCCTCCACTTGATGGAAGATGCCTCGCCAAACACCGCACCGGGTCGGCGAAGATTACTATCCATCTTGGCAAATACTGAGGCAATGTAAGCCATGTCGTCTTGCTGGTCCTGTATAAGCCTCTGATGTTTGCAATGCTCGGCGGAATAGATTTGCTTCATCCAGGCCCCATTTGCCATCTCGTGTCGGAGGATGATGTTATCGCGGTCAAGTCCTTCTTGATGCCACTCTTTCAGCCTCTCTTTGCGATTCCACAGTTTAGACTCTACCGTACCCACAGTACGCTCGTTTTCTGCGCTGACAAATTCTTCCCAGGTCTTCGACATGGCACCAAAGAAGAACACGTCCAAAGATGACCTCTGCTGATCGACCCACTCGACAAAGGTTAAATCATCCACTTCGGTGAGCTTCCTAAATCCTTTGGCCAGCTGCTGCTGATCAGATGGCAGGCACTGCCGGAAGATAGCAGCTGATTCCTCAGGCTTTTGAACTAGCAGAATCCGCCAGATCCTCGCAGCAGCAAGCCGAATTTGTGTCCTCGCATTAATTAGTTTGATGTATAGCTGGTACCAAATGAGTTTGTAATCATCGTACGCCCCTAAGCAACCTATCAGAACAGCTTGCCAATAAAGGATTCGTTGCATCGTTGTGGTTGCTTCTACGTCTGTTGTCTGGGCGTCATCTATGTCGGACAGCCTTAGCAAGGTCAGCTTAAGGAAAGACATGTGGATGGTTAACACCCAAGAGCTGCACAGTCGAACGCTCTTCATCGATGATATTTCCGGTCGCTGGAGATAGTTGAGCAACATCCCAGTGAAGTCAAGCATTGGCTCCGCTCCGCTTATGAACCGGCGCTCATAGATGGCTTCCACCATGTCGTGGTTGAATCGGGCAATATTGGCCAGAACGTTGGGTTCGCAAAGCATCCTTTGGTTCAACTGGATTGCGCTTTCTAGATTTGAGATTGTGTTCTTTAGGATATAAGACTCAAAGTACACCTGGTGCTCTTGAAATCCAGGGGGGACTTTAAGGAAAAGACCAAATCCAGGGAATTCCTTCCTTGCCAGTATCTGATCGCCGAACAGATTGAGAACAAGCTCTAGCAGTTGGGTTGCCAGTTTCTTTGGAGACATAACATGAGTGAGGCGGGCGGGGCTTGGTGCCTGGGATGACACCTGAGTAGTCCCCCGAACGAAAGATGACGGCCTACAAAGTGGTGTCCCTCGCTGTGGAAGGGATGGTGAGGGTAGCGGGGGTTCTGTACTGGAAGCAGGCGTAGTCCGGACGATTGGTGCTCCTCCAGATGTTCCAGGAACTGAGCGAATTATGACATCTCCGCCAAAGGTGAGAACAGGGTTCTTGAAATTCAATTCCGTTTCTGCTGTCACTGGGTCAGTGCTGACGATGACCGGATATAGTGCGGAAAGCAGCAGTCGAACGTAGTCGGAAGAGAGAGCGAAATCCCTGAAGTCGGCGGAGCGGCCATGCATGTCTGCTAGAAATCGGATGACGTTCTGGAGAACTATGGCATGGCTATTGACCCGATCGTTGTCCGGCAGCGGGATCTCTGTGGGAATGTTAGGGAATTGTCGCTTACAATTCGTCTTGGCAATACTCACTCCTTAATTCGGTCTCCTCGGACAGCGGCATCGACCTCGTGCGCGGTCTAGTCTCAATACCCACAGCAGCAGCGGAAGGGCTCTCTGCAGATTCTCGGTCGTCGGCCGGCGAGTCCGGATCGTCCTGACACTTCCAGGTATCTCGGATACCGCGCTGTAGCATAGATGTGATGACTGGTAGCACGTCTGGATAGACCACACGACAACTACCCAAAATCTCCGAAAGGCTGAAGATATCGAACGATTTATCAAAGTCGATTTCGGCAACGTCATAGCCAAACAGAACGCTGAATAAAATTGGCCAGAGAGCTGGGATGTCCCACCAGTGCTTCAGACGGTGAGACATGATCCAAAAACCCCCATTCTTGCTACAGAAGTTTGCCGCATATCCAGACGTTTGGGTTACTAGAAGTCGAGCTAAGATCCTGCAACTATAGACAACAACCTCAGGATCGTCCTCTGAAAGCAGACAGAGCGGCCACTGACCAATGGTTAGTGCGGAGACTTTTCGTGTGGCTTCTTCGACAATCACCTTGATAGTCACGGATCTCGCGAAATTGCGAATATTTGCCAAGTTTCCCTTTTCACAGAGCAACTTGGTGTACAGCTCAAGGAGCCTGATACCGAGCTGTTTTCGTGTCAGAATCTTGGGATCAGTGGTTGCAGCAGAGCTATTAGTCTCAATAGTCAGCCCTCGCAAGATGCTTGGAGTGCCGGACTGATTAGGCCCTGACAAGGGCTTAGGAGTCCGTGGGAGAGAGCTTGACGTCGTGTGGAAGGCGTAAGTGATAAACAGGGTCAGAGATCGGTGAACTTTGGCGTCGTAGTCACACTTGATAAGGCTTTCAAAAGAATCCATGAAGTATGGCAGCACGTCTTCTGTTATTGTTTCTGCTTTCATGACACTCAATAGTCGCTTGATAATCCCTGTGGCGAAGTTTGTGAGTGGAGTGGTTCTGTTGTGAATGAGGGGTGGTCAAACACATACCCATTTTGAGTAATCTCCTGCTGTTGAATTGATGATGCTTGCTCTTAGCGGCGAAGGTGACGAACTGTTTGTAGTAGAGTTCCTGGGTGATTAGAGCCGATTTCCGCCATATATCCAAGTCTATCAAGAGAATGCTGTACGCGAGAGGGTTTATGATTAACGACTCCAAGGGATTAGCATGCCTGTATCCAACGAAATCGAGGACGAGGCTGAGAAGTTGGCAGCTCAGCATGTCCCTTCCCTCGTTAGTTAGCGGTAAACGCCAACTGGAGCTCTCAGAACTGGATACGCCATATCCTAGCTTTGCACGAAGAAGCATGCTTAGAATAGCGTATCCATTATCCATTTCCATGGCCTCGCTGTTCCTCCAGCTCCTGTTAATACATAGAAACATCAGCTCTACGGAGCGCAAGAGCTCGTCACCCGTAGAGGCTCGTTCGGCGAGCTTGAGTGCAACGGCGGTAAAACCGCCGAGTTGCCAGAGACTGTCGTCAAAATAGTAGGGCAGAGCTAAGATTGGATCACCAGCCAGAACAGACACTCCACTAGCTATAATTAGAGCGTCATTAATGCATGGTATCGCACAATTGATGGCTATAGCCGATCCGCTCTTCGTGGTCAACTGGAGGAGATTGTTGGCAGATGCCCTTGAGAGCGACCGGAGGAGGGCCGAATCCAGAAAGCTAGCATCCGACCGGAAGACTGAAGTAGGTAACGTACTCATCAAGACCTTTTGTTCGGAGAATATCTTGCTGGCCTTGTCTCTGATGGCTCTTATAATATGCGAGTTGTCTTCTTTCGCTACATTTATGACCCTATTTCGAAGGCCCAAGGCGGCACTTGCTCTATAAGTCTGAAATCTTCCTAGGCAGTCTTGAAAGTTCCCTTGATAGCGCGGTCCAAGCCAGTAGTGAACGGCCAAGAAATCGTCGCTAAGGATGTCTTCAAAGAGATGTGCCGAGGCCAGAGACCACCTCGAAAACACCAGACCCGAACCAATCTGCGTTGAAAGATCTCTCGGTGTGCCAATAAATACCTGCACTGGGCTAGTCTTGTTGCTACTGGTCGTGAAGGACCCAAATCTTTCCGTACTCCCATTCGATAATGGCGGGGGAACTGGATATGAAGCGCGGATTTGCTCGACAAATTCTCCGTTGACATACAATGATGCTTTACTCGCGGTTATTGTCGTCGGGCGTCGGTGGACAAGGCCAATGTGATACCACTGGCCTTCCTTGAAAGTAGCCGATCTGAACCTGACACTGGGCCGCTGAGACGTTATCGACGTTTGCAGAATGAAATTGCGCGTGTCCTTCTCGAGGTATGCTAGAAGAAAACAGGTTTGCGTCGAGTCGAACAACCCGAATATTGTTGTGTGGGAGGCAGGATCAAAGTTATCGACACGAAACCAGGCAGTGAAGGTGTACCCAGGAGACGACTGTGGTGGAAATGGCCGGCCCAAAGAGGGAAGCTCGATGGACGAGTGGCCGTGCAAGGATAAGTCGAGTTGCAGGAACGGGGGCCCAGTGTGTTTCTGGGCCATGCTCAGGCAGAATTCAGACGTTGCTGGGTCCCGGGTGGACAGAAGGAATTGCGCATCAGCCAACGACTTGATACCCAGGGCCATCAAGGCTTTGCACAGTAGCATTATCTTGCCATGCTCTTGTGAACTGATCCGCGATTCTGTTCCAAAAAGTAGACGAAGGAATCTTGAGAGAATGCCGGTCCCGTGTAGCGCGCTCAAGTTGTAGAACGAGGCAGAAGAGATCAAACACAGAGCTTCCAGCACGATGATCGAGACCAAATTGGTCTCGGCAACCTGGTTTCTGGGCATCGGTTCCCAGAATCCTACAACAGTGTGGATAATCTCAGCATGGCGCAAGACAGCCTTGGGTCCAATGATCTCGCGAAGTCTTGTCTCGATAGCTTTACCATTTCCAGCACCGTCCAGTTGAGGATCGTCATGATTGGTGTTGCTTCCCTGCTCTGGCTTGCAACTGGTTCCAAGTGGCGCGATAATTGTCGAAGCAGCTGTCTGACACAGCTCGTTCAGTCGCTGATCGTCCAGCGCAAATGCCAGGAGCTGCCCAAAGAGCTGGCAGTTAGTCCACGCATCGGAACCAGTTCCACCCAGGCCGATGTTGGCTGTGACTTGTTCCAGAACCTCCCAACCACCACCTTCGACCTCGTACTTGAAGTATCGCCGATTGCGCTGGTGCTCCTGGAAAGCCGTAGAAATTATGGCTAATATGGCGTGCAGGAGCTCAAACAAGCCTTCTTTTTCCGCGACACTGCGTTTCTGAGAGTCGTAGAAGCCAGCGAAGGAACGCAGAACATTCAACACGTTCTGGAAGCCGCGGAGATGGCGGAAGTCATCTTGAGGTGGGCATGGCGGCTGCGACGCAGCGAGACACCGGTGTATCTGCAGAGAGTGTTCAATAATTGCTCTGAGGTCGGGATAGCCGTAACTTGAACGCGCTTGGAGAAGACAAGGGATGCGGTCGAGGAGGCTTTGGAGAACCTCTGTCGCCTTGCTGGTCGGCGGAGGAGTCGAGGCAGATGTAGAGGAACAGTAACGTCGCGGCTGACTAGACATATCGTCCACAGAACCTGATATGGCCGCTTGTTTAACGATCGTAACTCAAAAGTAGAGCGAAAACTCGTCCTCAGCACCCATCGAGGGTCCAGGCTCGCCACACAATACAGCAGCAGCATGGGAAAACAGTCGCTTCCGCCAAATTGGAGCTCAGTCCGTTGTCACCAGCAGGGGATGTGCAACTGACCGTTTTGGGCGAAAACAAGGCAATAAGATGGAGTAATTCCTCGGGGAAGGTGAAACAATCAAGTTGCCTGGGTTGGCTGGCTCGAAAAGTTCGAAGCTGCTTGAAGTCAGCCTCGATGTTACCACTGGGGGTTGCCTTATTTATTACTAGGCCCGAGCGCTGGGCCCCACTCATCCTCGGCATCCCCTTAACCCATGTAAAATGCCTTTTTTCTAAATATGGGTTTGGACCCACTCTGTACAAAAGAATCCGAACTGTTTGATCGAAAAACTCTACCCATCAAATAGAGCCAGTTTAGTAGGGAAAACCACTGGATTTTGATGCATCTATCTGCTAAAACGACGCTATTAGGCACTAGCCTTGGGTAAAATGGACAGCAACTGGCCAGAAGATTGTAAATACTGCTAGTATAGCTATTAGAGAGTTGCTTTTTACTGATATATCTAGATTTTAGAAGCACTGACTACTAGGAATTTAATGTCTGGCTGGCTGGTGGGTCACTCATTCAGCGATTTTCATTGGCCGGTTCGCTAATTTTAGATAAAAGGCATTTTACATGGGTTAAGGGGATGGATGGGGTCTTCGGGGGATCTCGAACAAGGGCCTGGCGTGCCAAGCCCCTGAGGATCCGCTAAAGTTACACGCGGGACAACCTATGTAGAACCCGCCCCGGACTGGAGGCTGAGAATGGACGCTGCTCACCAGGGCCGCAAAGACAACATAGTATGTCCAATGGACCAGGATCTAGGAGCCCGGTCGCACAGAAGGAGATTTAACTCGGCTGCTGCTCATTGATTTTTTTATCCATTCTATAAGTGGATGTCATAGAGATGGTCTACTTATATGTGGTCCACGTGGCTATGCAGTGTAGTTGGGTGTGAGCCTTGGCCTCTTGTCAGCCTTACTAAGGAGCCAACGGCCCGCGGTTTATCTCTAGGGACGACTCTTTTCGTCCTTGCGCGGCAACATGCAGTTAAGCTCAACTTCTCTAACGGTGTGATGCTGCGCGGTCGTGTACCTCGTATCCGACAGCCCGCGAAAGGCTGTACCTAATATTCATCTATCGCAGATGTCGGCCATGGCTCCTTTCGATCTGTGAGCAGTGAAGCCAAAAAAAAAAAAAAAAAAAAAATCAATCTGATTGGAGCCTCGATATTTTCATCTGTCTGTTCTGGTCCCTCTTCCCCAAAGGATCAGGCGTCCCATCTCCGCAATCTAATGCCCCAGCTGGAAGAGAGCTCAACGTGATAGCAAGAACGCCTCGGTTGGTTCTATCGGCATCCAGACGGAAGAGGAAAACGAGTCTATAGCGACGTATTTTGGTTGGTTGCGTAATCAGTTCCTCTCTAGCGGTATAATCTTAGTTGTAGCAACCCGCCACTATTACACTACCCTCATCGCAGAGATCAAGTTCTAATACATGACAGAAGCAGTGTGTCACAGCACAACCCACCTTAAGTTACCCAGCTAATAACCCCTATACCTACTCTTACTTATTATTTAAACCATTAGACATAGGATAGGCCAAAGGAGAACCTCTCCTCTTTATACAACAACAAAGAGTCAACCTTGACACAGTGTTATTCTCAATAAGTAAGTGTAGTCCTAGTATATGAGTACGTTCGAGTGGCCCAGATATACGCTGCAGAATCTCGACCAAGTTCTCCTTTGTCTTTCTCTCAACCACAAGACTATAATAGTGCCATCAGTTGTCGTTTCCACTCGACGAATGACCATCCTCTAGCCGAACAAGCTTGTCGGCTATATCCTTGGCAGAATCCCCAATGATCGTAATCTACCAATTCATTAGATGCTAAACTTTTGAAAACCGGTCAGACATACCTTTTGCGACCCAACGATTCTGTTTCCATCTGTTGCGGTGCTAGTAATAACCGCTGACACGACCCCGTGATTATTTGAGATTGCACCCAAGCTCGTTGGGCCAATGGTAATGCCGCCCTGAGAACATTTAGTGCATGTAATGTTGGACAATAGGAACAGCCATGAATAGTCCAACCTGTTTCCCGCCATGATCTTCGGCCTTCTTGTCAAGGGCCTGGATCCACTGGCTTAGCTTGTTCGAGATGCTAATGAAGCCACTCCGATATTCATCCTCAAACTTGCACATGTCAGAATGGTCTTCCTGGATGGACAAAGGCACGATCCCAGGGAGAGTTGCGGAGGCCCTGTCCACGATGAAGCCGATACTGAATCCCGCGGCCTTAGTCGGGATTTCCTCGAAATAGCATGCCACCTCTATCCAGGGACCGATGCGGTCTCTCTCCTTGATGACTTGCAAAAAGTTGTTGTTGATGTCAATTAGCATCTTGGACCGCTTCTCGAGATCTCCTATCTTTTCTTCGTTTGTAGAAGAGAAGAGGGATAGAAATTGGGTCCCTATGAGAGCCCATGATGCTTTCTCGGAACCAGCAAACGGAGTTCCGAGGAAGATCATGCCGCGAACTTTGCCTACTAGCGCTTTCTCGGCCGTCTCTGTACCGTGTTGTTTCGAAATGGCATTTGCACAGACTAAACCCCCCAAACTGTGGGCAACGAAGATGATGGGTCGGTCGTTCTGTAGAAAGATTTCGTAAGTATTTATACAAATTCGAAAATTGCAAGGGTATAATACTGTCTCTGTGCGGGTGCGAAGACCAATGAGACTGTCGAGCAAAGCCGTCGAGTGGTCATCGATAGTAGTCGTAGGAGGAACCTTGCCAGGGCCGAACAGGGGGTAGAAGTGAGCAGCTGATGCGTTGTAACCGAAGGAAAGAATCCGCGCAGTCGTGCACCTTATTGGCAAGAGATCCTTGGGCCAGAATACGGAGGGGTTTTTCCTCGTTGGCTCAGAAGTCCAAGTCTTGATCCTGTCACCATGGAGGCCATGAACAAACACAATGCTGAGCTTCCGTCAACTTGAAAGTCCGTCCAGCTCAAATTCCAAGGGGATACTAACTCGACCTTAGTATCACCCTGTGGTGGGTCATGTAAAGGCTCCCCTAGTCCATTCGAGTCCGTTTTTGCCATAATGCTATTACCTATATCAAGTTAATCAACACTCGTGCCAGGAAATAAGACATGTGGCAAATTCAAAGGCAAAGGGTTCCATGAGACAGGCTCCAACCGAGTAAATTGTACTTATGGGGCCGCCAAATGTTCTTTTCTCCCTTAAGGTGTTTTAGTCAACTCCTCAAGGTGCTCAAGGTGCTCAAGGTGCCGAAGGCGGTACGCTGCGTCATCCTATTGTCTGCCACGTCATCGGAGGCATTCATGGCGTCGCATTTGACGGGTCACTGTCGCAAAACCCTAAAGCACGTTCCAAGAGGGTCTGCACCAACCAAATTTACGCCTCAGTACCCAGAGTACATTGAGCAATGTACTCTAGCGCCCACTTAGGCGCAAGAGGGAACAACAGCATCAGCAACGGGCACCGCAGTGGACCAGCGCAGAATATCTTCTTCACGCATTAGAGCAAATGACCCGCTAAAAATGGCCCCTGACTTCTTGTTTTATTGTGTGATATCAACGCTTATGTAGTTATCCTCATCCTCATCCTCATCCTCTTCTTCTTCTCTGCCTTCCTTGTCCGGCTTATTGAGCTGTTACGCAACGACTCAGCAGCGAAATGTAGCTACAAGTTGATCCACGTACAGTCCAGAGCCGAGCTGCCTCAGCGATCCGACTACATAAAATCTGACAGAAGTACTGTAATGTGCGTTTCTTGCAATGCGGCAATTGGTTAGGGGGGCACATGTCACATTCTTGGCGTAAACGAGGGGACCCTATCAGATGCATTCATATCCGAATTTGAAGCACTTCCCAAATGTGCACTATTAGAGCACGGCTGCCAAACCAGTGTAAATTTGGCCATTGCTGCCCAACTCACAGCCCAATCCCGCCGAGACCGGTGGGAGATCACCAGTCCACACGGCTGAACGAAGGCCGACATACGTTTATACCCTCGTTGTGCCTCCCCGGTCGTCGATTGCGATCTGCTGAGCACACTGGTAGCTTTTAGGGAGAGTGCCCATTGTACTCTAACAGTCTGTGTGATGGTGAAAAATATATTTATCGTATTTGCCGCGAAGTGAGTCTTTCACAGCAAGCTGAAAAACCAACATCGAATATTTTGGCTCATTGATGCAACTTGCCGTATACCAGCTAAAGAATGTTATCAGAGAGCACCGCTTTCACTACAGGGAATTCCAATAAAACGGGCATTAATGCACATTGGCCTGTAGCCTGCTTCGTAGGATAAGAGGGTGTCTTACGTGTTAGTCGGTGGTTGGCTGATCAAGAGAGGTTGAGGTGCAGCAAACGACTACAGAGCGCGTTACAACTGCTTAGTTGAGGCAGATTACTTTCTCCCCCGCACGGCAGACTCTACTCTCCGGGTCGTATGCATAGGTGGAGAATAAAAATGCGGCAGACATGCCGGCAAATCATCCCCGGTGTTGACCGTGCATGGTGCACAGGCACGCATCTCCGCGGGTAGAACGGGTGCCCGCGACGATAATTGCCCTCGAATTTGTCGCACACGACAGTAGTTCCAGATTATGGTAGATCTCACTACTGCGATAGGCGTCTCAGAAAATGGTGGCTCATGGACTACCCGTATTGGACTAAGCGAATGCGTCTAAAGTAACTAGCATGGAAAACTGACCGGGAGTTTTGCAACAGTGTGCCCTATCGGCCTCCGTACTCAGGTGCTGTGGCTTATTAGTCAACTGACCTGCCTATTCGGATTCTATACACATCTTAGTAGCTCCGTCCAGGGAGCCAGCCAATAGATATCAAGCCACAGAGCTGTGGCCAATCTATGTCGCGGAATACGCGCTGAGATGCATGCATTGCTGACGGTGTGGCAGGGGTAAGTCTTCTACTAGCCACGTATGCACGCTAAAGAGTAGAACTGGCTTGAAAGAGTACGTACAGATTATAGCGTGCCCCGTTAGTACTTGGTAGAGGAAAACACGTTTGCACGTGTAGCACATCGTCATGTAAGGCAAAAAAAGCAGCTCTAAGATTCAGCGAAGCACTACATACTTCCCGATGGCAGACGAGACACGCTCTCGACCACGTCCACCGAATTCCTACATCCTAGGCGGGATGAATTTTCAACAACTCACGACGAACCACGGTGTGCTGGCTGGTAATGTAGTTGGCGACAACAATACCATCATTGGTTCGTGCAATTTTGGCGGGAAAATCTCCTGTAGTGAATACTAAACTGTATAGGACAGCAGCAAATCCAATTATCACTGGTGTTGGCTCCAGCGACGAGAGAGGCGAAAGGTCTGACATCCCCAGAACTTCGGAAAACCACAACTAAACTGACTGCATCGCAGAGAGAGACCGGAAGAGGCTGCTCAGGTTGCTTAAAACCTCCAACCCAAGCCGCGAACACCAACGCATTCGCAAAATGACACATCAGGACACTTGCAAGTGGATTCAAGAAACCTCTCAATTCAAAAACTGGTTTCAAGGAGATCAGTCATCTTGCCTTTGGTGCTATGGGAAACGTGAGTACAGAATTTGCACGCCTCAACAATTCTCGGCTATGCACTTTGGTTCACACCCTGCAAGGTACCACGGGCTGATGTAGCTATGCAGCTGGAGTAGGGAAGACAGTATTGACGTGAGCTGCAATGTAAGCTGCTCTTCATGCGTTGTTCCATTCTAACAGAGCTAGCAGAAGCAGCATTGTGTATCGCATGATACTTCACCAGAAAAGAACTGGCAGCTTGCTGGCTTACTTTTACTGCAATCCCTCTACGGACGCCCTAACTATATTGGGAAGCTTCATCACGCAGCTCATATCTCAGTTTCAGACTCTTCAGAAGCCATTCCCAGCCCCGATAAAAGATATGGTCGAGCGAGCCTATGCTGACTACCGAGAAGCCTTTGACGAAGATGAATTGATCGAAATTCTCCTCAGTCTTGTCGCAACTTCTCTTGAATCTATTTTCGTCTTGGACGGGCTAGATGAATGCTCACTAGCGGAAAGGGCAGAAGTCGAGTCTTTTTTTGTGCAGCTTCTGCAGGCATCAGGCTCCACATCCAGATGTCGGGTCTTTGTCTCCAGCCGCGAAGATTCCTGCGCGTTACAGAAAATACCCACCTGCATTGGTCTTCCAATTCATGAGGGAGATGTAGAAAGGGATATTCGGGGTTATGTGCACGAAACTGTGGACAAATGGATACGAACGAGGCAGCTCAAAGTCCATGACCAAAAACTGGTGGACGAAATCAAGAATCGGCTAAGCCGTGATGCAGAAGGAATGTGAGAGTTTCTTGGGTGCTATCGGGGCCTTTGAGGGTTCTTGCATTGCTGATTCTCTTAGGTTCCTCTGGGTGAAATTTCAGATCGATGATCTCTGCCACGGAATAAACGACCATGAGATAGGCCAGATTCTCAATCAGCTTCCAAAGGGCCTAGATAAAACTTATCGTCGCTGCTTGGAAAGGATCACTGAAAAAACGTCCGCTCTGTACGCGTTCAAAGCCCTCCAGTGGGTAAGCCACGCCAGGCGTCCTCTCCGTCTGGAAGAGCTAGAGGAAGCCATGACATTTGACCCGAACAATGGACTCCTGGGCCCTTCTCGCCAACTAAATACCAGTGTTGTCGAGATCTGTGCCAACCTGGTTGTTATAGACCATACCGACCAAACAGGTTCGGTCCGTTTGGCACACTACACAGTCAAGGAGTTTCTGGAGCGTCCCGAGACGGAGAAGTTTCTGAAGGACCTCGGCCGAAATGGACTGCCCTCCTTCCACTTTGGACCAGGTGACCTTGAGGTCGGTGAATTCTGTATCTCGTACCTGTTTGCTTCCGAATTTCGACACTCCCACCAAGCAACGCAGCCGTCAGGACATATCCTCACATGGATTGGTCAACAACGCTCACAAGACCCGTATTTAGCTCCATTCAAAGGGAATCCAAGTGAGCGCAAGTTGCTTACATATGCGCGAGATAATTGGGCCTGGCACACTCACATGATTTCGGACACTTCTCCTGTCTGGAGTCAATTTCGGACCCTAGCTCTGCAGCCAGACGGGCCGTGGACATGTGAATCCTCAAGTCCCACTGAAGTATCAAACAAGGCGCCATATTGTCAATTTCAGTGGGCGATTGAGAATGGACACGTTCCTTTGTTGAGGCTATTGAAGGAAGAATTCCCACGGGTGCTGAAGCAGTTGTGCAAGCAGGAGGAGAGTGTTTCTAATGGCGTCTTCCCTCTCCACCTTGCGGCAAAGAAAGGTCATGTGGAGGTTACCAAGATCCTATTAGCCGAACGGGTCGAAATTAATTCCAAGGACTATCAAAGGCGAACGGCGTTGCACAGGGCGGCTGCAAGCGGGCATAAGGATATAGTGGGCTTGTTGCTGGAGAATAAGGCCGAGGTTGGCGCAAGGGATAGAGATGAGTTTACGGCGCTGCACATCGCAGCTGGGAATGGACACGAGCAGGTGGTATGGCTCCTGCTAGAGAAGGCGGCCGATATTGCCACAGAGGATTGGGAAGGACAGACGGCATTGCATCGAGCTGCTGAAAATGGGCATGAGCTAGTAGTGCGGCTGTTGCTGAAGAAGGGGGCCGATATTGCCGCAAAGAATTTGGGAGAGCAGACGGTGTTGCACCGAGCGGCTGAGAATGGGCATGAGCCAGTGGTGCGGCTGTTGCTGGAGAATGGGGCCGATGTTAGCACACAAGATCGAGATGGATGGACAGCGCTATATCGGGCGGTTGAGAATGGGTACGAGCCGGTAGTTCGGTTGCTGGTAGAAGAGGGGGCCGACATCGCTACGAAAAGAAATCAATGGATAGCGCTGCACCGGGCAGCTAAGAATGGGCACGAGCCGGTAGTGCGCTATCTGCTAGAGAAGGGGGCCGACATTGCTACCGAGGATGGGGAAGGACAGACGGCGTTACATCGAGCTGCTGAAAATGGGCACGAGCTCGTAGTGCGGCTGTTGCTGGAGAAGGGGGCTAACATTGGTGCAAAGAGTTGCGGAGAACAAACGGCATTGCACCGAGCGGCTGAGAACGGGCATGCGCCTGTAGTGCGGCTGTTGCTGGAGAAGGGGGCCAGTGTTGCCGCAGAAGATCGAAATGGATGGACGGCGTTACACTGGGCGGCTAAGAACGGCCACGAGCTGTTAATACGGCTGCTGGTAGACAAAGGGGCCGACATGGCTATAGAGGACGGAGATGGATGGACAGCGCTGCATTGGGCGGCTGAGAACGGGTATGAGCCGGCAGTACGACTACTGTTGGAAAAGGGTGCCGACATCGCGGCAAAGAATTACCAAAGACAGACAGCGTTGCACCTGGCAGTTGAGAATGGGCACAAGCCGGTGGTGCGGCTATTGCTAGACAAGGGGGCTGACGTCGCTACCGAGAGACATGAGTGGATAGCACTACACCGGGCGGCCCGGAGTGGGCACGAGCCGGTAGTACACTGCCTGCTAGAGAAGGGGGGCGACATTACTATCAAGGATTGGAAAGGACAGACGGCATTACATCGAGCTGCTGAAAATGGGCACGGGTTCGTAGTGCGGCTGTTGCTGGAGAAGGGGGCTGACATTGCTGCAAGGAGTTGGGGAGAACAAACGGCATTGCACCGAGCGGCTGAGAATGGGCATGAGCCAGTGGTATGGCTGTTGCTAGAGAATGGGGCCGATGTTGCTATGGAAGACCGAGATGGATGGACAGCGCTCCACGGGGCGGCCAAGAATGGGCATGAGGCTGTAATGCGCCTACTGTTAGGGAAGGGGGCCGAGGTTAGCGCGAATGATGGGAATGGATGGACAGCGCTGCATTGGGCGGCTGAGAACGGGTATGAGCCGGCAGTGCGGCTCCTGTTAGAGAAGAGGGCCGATGCCACGGCAACCAATTGGCAAGGACAGACGGCGTGGCATCGTGCGGCTGGGAACGGCCACGAGCCCGTGGCGCGGCTGCTGGAGAAGGGGCTTGCGAAAGATTTCGATAAACCAAAGCCACTGTGCCCCGCAGTGGAAACCGGAAGAGAGAGGTTCGTGGGCCGGTCGAGCAGCCAACCCACCTACTAATTGTGAGAGAGAGGTGGAGCTGTGACCCAACCGCTCGGGCGGACAGGACGTTGCAAGAACTAGACTAGACTGACTACTCAGAAATAGTCACGAAGCCGCGTTTCCATCGAAAGTCGCTGCCGCCCTCCGACGAATGACAACTAACCTCCCGAGAATCGAATTCCTAATACTAGCCCCTCCTTTACACAGGAGCAGCGGCATAGGGTGTAAGGATTGATTGAGATTTGAGATTATAAGCGTAAATAGTATGGGAATAAGTAAGTGGAATGTAGTGTGTAGTATTAGAATAGTATGTGTGTTTGATTATATGCCTATATATGTGGGGATATGGTTAACTATATAGGTTTAGCTATGGTTGAGGCTAATGGATAGTAAGATATGGTATAGATATATGTATATGGCTTAGTTGGGTAGCTATTGTAACAGGGCTTGTCGTGAACCATCCACATGCCGGCGAACCAGCCCAGATCGGTGGTCACAATGCCGTATCTCTCATATCCAAGTTGCTGCATCAGTGCATCAAATGCCTTGCCCATCTCTCGAGGCTCAAGCCCCTCTTGCTCTGGTGCTGGACTGAAGCCAAATCCAGGTAAATCAGGCGCAACAATATGAAAAGACTGGCCGGGATATTTTGATAGCAGCTCGACGACTTTGGACCATTCGAGGAAGGATGAGGGCCAACCATGTAGTAGCAGTAGCGGGATGGCATCATCACGGCCAGAGCAGTGATGAATAAAGTGCAAAGGAATAGGACGTGTATAATTACCGCTCCCAGGAACCGTTGTGGCATAGTGGTGAAACGCCTGATTCATCTCCTTCTCGACAGAAACCCAGTTGTATTTTGTACTCCAATAATTCGCAACATCAGTGATGTTTTGTCTTAAAGGTCCCTCTATATTCAACTCGGGCGATAAACCGGCCGTAGGTCGATACGCTCGTACTTTCGCCAGTGCCATGTCCAGAAATGACGGGTCAAGCGTGAGGTCAATGGGTTGGGGGTAAGGAACATCGGGAAACTGAAAGTTGTGATTGCTGGTAGCTTTGGGCTTTTGGCCCAGCGCAGCAGCCACTGTTGAGAACAACAATATGAGTCGAGACATCATAGCGACGCTAACTTGTATAGCTTGGATGAAGTAGCAGTGGGTAAGAAGCGGTTTGAGCTTAGGAGTTTACGGGAAAGGTGCACACGTCGTGAGTGCAGAGAACCTTGAGTTACTGGACAAAATTAAGATACCACATATGTGAGCCCTGTGCTTTTCGCGAGGTCTAGAGCAGGAGATGTATAATAACTAGAGAGTTGCTACTTAAAAGTTGATGTTATTGCTTCCATAAGCGGTAAATACGGTCAGTTGTTACGCGCCACGAGATTCTTTCGCCGAAGCTCGCCGCTTACTAACAGGTAGTCGAGACGGACAAGCGGAGTAGGTGGCTAAAAGCAAGGACGTGAAAATTGCCTCAGTTGCCGTACCCCCGACCGGCACCCACTGATCGGCAGGCCAAACACATGCGGGCTAACAGTAATTGTTGGGTCGAAATAGTAAGCGGCGTGGCATAGCTTGACCCATCGCAGGACCACTAAGTGTTACAGGTAATGCCTCCAGGCAACATAGCTCTTTCGTGGCTGCACACCCCTTACATTGCCCTGAATCGAATATTGACAGCCCAACCGCGTTAAGAACGAAACCAGCTATGGATTGGAGAGGCTCGCTGCATCGGCTTTGACTCTCCCGCTGAATAATCGGTCCGGTATATCCTTCTGGGGCTTCACGGGCGTTTTCAACTGGGTTGTGGCCCGAAGCCGATTACATCAGTTGAGCAGGTAGTTTAGCTGTTGATGAGCAAGCCCTGAATACTTATATAAATGTACTTTCAGACCATATGAAGGCTATCGAATTTACCAACTGCTCGCCCAGAATCTGCATTCCCATACAGTCCATCAACTCAAACTCTCTTTAGGCAGCAGCCATGACCTCCATCAGGAACATCCTATCTCTTGCAGCCTCTATTCCTACTCTTACTCCGGGTGATTCTCCTCTCGTGGTTCGGCCGCTGTTCGGGAGTGCGGCGAAGTGAACATCTTTTACACGTAAATCATCTTAGTATACCCTAAAGGCACGGGTTGCGCTGACCGTCAGTATCAGTGGCTTCCCCCCTTACCACCCCTTGGTTGCTGCGCAGGGTTGGGATCCCCTGCGTGTCGACATTGGCCTTCGTAACGAGACTGTCAACATGGCAAAGGCTGGATATAATGTCCACGGTACTTCTTCCGTTCTCAGCATAACAGGACGTGGATGGACTCTGACCGGAGGATACAGTGGTCTGGACTGGTATAGAAACACCTATCAGCGTTCTCGAAGACCGAATGGATCAAAGTGGGGTGGATTTCGACGTTACTGCAATTGGGTTTGGTATGCGTGGCGCTACGATGAAGCCAATTGTGGCACGATTTGAGGGTGAGCCCTTACTCCCAACCACCTTTACCCCCTGTAAGAGGCAACGAATAGCCATTAAGTCTTGGTTTACAGATCTAGTCGACATGTACTACCGCAAGGCTCCAGATTCTGTTAAAGTCTTCAACCACAGCCCGGAAAGTTTGCTATGGTCTGTAGCCCACCGCATGCCAATGAGGGAGGATTGTGAAGTAGTGGGAAAACCGGGCAAGCTTATTGTAAGTGACACGTCACTAATTTCCTTCTGAGACCAGTGGCCGACAGGCGCTATTCGGGTCCATTCCTCTCGCTGATAAGTGCCGTAGGGCTACGAGGAGATATGTGACTCCCGCTGCAATCATGGCAAGCAGGTCACGTCACCAACCAAGGCCCGCGATGAGCTTTGAATGGCGTTTCAGTATTCAACACCTTCTATTCTAGAGTATGTATCAAAGGTATCCATACTCAAGTTAAATATGTTTCCAACCAGAGGTGCATATTCCACTTTGTAAGACGAACCCGTGCAAGTGGTATGAAGAAGGGAGTCTTAGAAAGAAAACACGGGACTCGCACCGTACCCTAAATTCAAGTATAAAGCTAGTATTGCGTGAGTCTTTAGCCCTCAAGTGTGTCTCTATAATCTGTCTCAGTCCATAATACTCCCTCGTTCTCCCTCAGAGACCTACCATAAAAGCAGACGTGAACGCGACAGAGACGGTCTAGTCCAATCTAGCCTTAATCCGAATTTGCCAAGGCGTGACTGCACTAATATATGGCCGTGCCACCCCAGTCCCAAAGTATCAGGAGGTGGGGTCGGTGGCAATGCGACTGGGGTGTGGTGCTTCACATCTGCTCTTCATCCCAACTGCTCCATCGCGTCACTCTTCGCAGATTAAAGCCGCGCACCCCACTTCTCCACGCCGGATGTCGTCCCGAGCCCAAGTTCACAGAAATCTTCTCATTGAATCTCCAATAAAACTCAAGATAAACGTAAATCTCTCCTTTGAAGGACACCTTCGAACTTCGGGAAAGCTGCGTTCATAGCCTTTGAAAGGGGAAGCCCTAGGTAATTTTCCAGGAACGCGACAGGCCTTCATTTCGAGATGCCTAGAAGGAAGGCTTGCGATTCTTGTCACACTAAAAAGGTGCAGAATCTTGGTTCTATAACATTCGTTAATCCGACTAATGGATGATCAGATTCAATGTGACAGAGCAGAGCCTCGATGCGAGTGGTGCACGCACCGGGACCTCCAATGCACTTATTTGCGCAAAACAATTCACACTTATAACACGGAGTACGGCTGCCACATATTCGTTGATATGTTGAGGCAGTCTGCTGATTCTCAAACGGTATAGTGTTACGCATGCCCGGACCGAGTCTAGACTTGCCCGATTAGAAGCGTTGCTCGCCACCGGAAAAGTCGGGTCAAGCTGCTCTCTACAGAAGGTTGATGGCTTTCAACATAAGCCCAATCCTAAACCACAGACGCTCAGATATGAGCCCACCGAAACTGAAAAACTAACTACGAAGCCTTGGAAACAAGGAATATTCTACGGGAGCCTTCACTTCGCCGGCTGCAATCTGGGAGAGGTCAGCTCTGTCGTTGGCATTCCAGTATTTTCTGACGAAGGGCTCCAATGGATAGAGAAAAGAACGGGTTCGTCGAATTTGTTCAAGGCCGTGTATCGAAGGCCAAGTAGGGACGAAACTCGATCGGATCGCATTCTGGCCCGGCGTGAAGCTAGCACGTCGTTGCCACTTAAATCTACGGTTCTTTCATGCTTCGCAGTCTTCCGCTCTTCTCCACTACGCCGGATCTTCCCTGTCGTTGATCCCCAGGAGTTCGAGGCGGCAATCCACCATGCATATGAAGCGAGCGACGGCAATGGCTCGGCATTTTCTCTCGGTGCCCAAACTTGCGTCTTTGCCTTCTTGTCAATATTTTCGCTGCTCGAGCACGAGAGCGCACAAATTGATTTTAGCGAAGCAGAAGCTTTTGCATACGAAGCTCAAAAGTCCCTGGTTCATATCCTTGTTGACCCAACGCTAGAAGGTCTCGAGGCAGCTTTAATGCTAGTATGTGGAAGAGCCATCTTGGATGCTAAAGCTTTTCGTAGAACGAGAACTCACAAACTTCACAGTGCATATACTATGACTTCTCCGGAAATATCCAAACTTCTTCGGTGTTTCATTCCATGGCAGTACGCTGTGTCTACAGCCTCGGCGCCCAGTTAAATACAAAATCGTTAGCAGTCGGTCTCCAGAATCATATTAGAGAACTGTTCTGGCTCAGCTACTTTTTCGATAAACACATCTCTATGCGTAGAGGGCAACCATCCTCCATTAACGATCTTGAGTGCGACCTTGGCTTAGATGAATACCATGGTCTCGCAAGTATGGGAGACACAGCAGAGTCTCTATATCCAAGCGACCTGAGACTTACAATTATCAAATCAAAAGTATCCACGACATTATACTCACCATCAGCACTGAAGAAGTCCGACTCGGAGCTGTTCCGAGACATTCGTGATTTGGATGACCAGCTTGAACAGTGGCGCCTTTCTGTCCCGGAATTTGCCCGCCCACGCCTATCCGTCGTCAACTTTGGCAGCGCAGTGGATATTGTGCAGCATGACTTTGGAATGCTAGTCATCTTCATACATCTCGAGTATCTTTACTTGGTATCCGCCATTCACACAGCTTGCGGGCGATGTGAGACATGGTCTCACGACACCGATCACCCCGAAGCAATTAGCTCCAGCTTGACTTTGTCCGTCCATGCAAGTCGATCAACTCTTCATTACCTCGAATCAGCTTCTAAACACGTTCACCGTGAGTCCTTTTGGTAAGTACCTAGAGCCTTTGTTGTGATGCTTGGTGCGGCGATTTTAAAAGTAAAGTGCAAGTGGACCGAGAGTACTGACCTCGATTAGGCTGATCATTTTCTATCCTGTCTGGGCTACTTTAACCATTTTTTGCAACATCCTACACGATCCCCGAAATGAGTTAGCCTTGAGCGACATGGAGATGCTAGGATCAATACCCCGGCTTATTGAGCAGATGCGCACGAGAGACCTTAGTCCCGATGAGATCAACCAGCTCGCGATGTTAGATGCATTCATACAAGAACTACTTCGTCTGGCTCGATGCGCAGTTTTACAAAGCAACGACACTAGGGAGCTATAGAAGCATCACATCAAACGTTATACGAGGTCACTCTCTTGTGCCAGTCAGCCCTGAACATCAACCGCTACATGGACAACTGACTCTACTACCGAATATAGCTAACGGCAAGGTTGATACCCGTCCCGTGGCTATTTCTATCAGCGAGGGGCACAGGCATTAACTCAACACCACGGTAAATAGGCGAGAAGGTACATGCGCTTGCGTCCGCTCGCAAGTTTTCTCCCTTTCTTTTATCAACCACGACATAGTTGCTTTCGCGGCGGCATACCGTCACACGGTCCATTAGTCAAGCCAAAAGTCAAAGATCAGAGCCACGGTTCATGAGTGCTCTTCCCTTTTAAAATAATACAGTTTAGAGGGCTTATTAAATCCTTGCTGGGCTACCAAGGCTAGAAGGTGCATGTGCCCCGTGTTTTTCGCATGTCAAGCGCACTGAGCGCTCTTCATCAATATCCCCCACATTAATTTCTTTTTCTTTTTTTGTACCAACCATACTATAATGAATATATATACAAGAAACTGAAGTAACGAAAGTATTGGCGCACTAATACAGCTTTCTTACAGGTAGATGTAGCAGTATGGCCCCGCGACAGAGCTCACGTGGTGCTTGATTCCCAACTTCGACATGCACTTGGGAGTGACCGCGCCCAAGTCGATGATATCCTCGAGTGTAGCATCCTCGCTGGGCGGGCTGTTGTTCATGGTGCGCGTACCGGCGATCTGGAAAGACCGGGTAATCGGGTCCTGGTTCTGCCACACCCACCACGAGCGGTCGATCATGCCGTGGTGCAACCAAAACATCGGGTCGTTGGGTGAAGTGTATACCTAGAGAGTTTGTTAGTGGACACCGGCAGGAAGCGCAAAGAGGTCGAGGGTGGAAGACCACTAGCTACAGGGGCAAGGGTATATGTAGATATTGGTATTATACCGAATATCGGGTAAATTAATGCAGAAGTCATCGTTAGAAGTGAAAATAGACTTACGTCACCACCGGGGTTGCCTCCATAGCTGAAATGACCGACGCTTTGAGTTTTGTCAGCTTGCTGTCTACTCTTCCGGGCCTCATCTGTGTATTACTCACCTGTGCAGACCGGTACCTGATTGGAGAGCGGCTTGCCACGGTCCGATGGTGTTCAGGCTCGAGTTGGTATACAGAGCCAGCAGGTGGTCATCTGTTTGCCACTTCGCGGTGTACTCGGGCAGGATGTCGCGCTGGATGCAACGGGGCTGGTAGCTCAGGAGAGGACCAGCAACAACATTAGGGTAGTCAAACCAAGTGTCGACAGATGAGAGATTAGCCTGGTAACCGACATACGGACCGGTCTCAACGCAGCCGCCGCCACGCCCCTCGACAACGGGCGAAATGCACGGAGCATTGATATTTCCGGGCCTTGTGCAGTTGTGCGGCCTCCAGACACCATTTCCACCCTGAGAATAGGGGCTACCATCCATGTAAGGCGAGTTGATGGGGTCCTAGGGTATGTTAGCGCGAGGTGATAGGATTCAGGAGGCGGGAAGTACCTTGGCGGATTTTCCCCAGTTCCAGTAGGGAAGGTAACCATCGTAGTCGCACTCATCGCGCAGTGCTCTCTCAAACGCGTAGATATAATTTCGGTGCCACGACAAGAAGCTGCCGCTCAGGTGAATGAAGGGGGTCTGGGTGATGTGGATAGCGACCTTCGACAGATTAGTGCGTTGCCCCTTGATCCGACGCCATTATTGCCGGATGCTTCGAGTCATAGTTGAAAGAGACAAGGACTCACAAAGTCATCATATCGGGACTTCGCTCCTGGGGCCTCACCCTCCGCCATCTGAGACGGAGAATTCATCAAACATTTCACTACCGAGCGATTAGAAGCTCATTCTGTATACTTGTGAGAGAGGTCATTACCAGCGTTTGTGTACGCCAGCTTTTCACGGTTTGACAAGGTTGAGCTGCTTAGTGTCAGTTTGTAAGCGCTGCTAGGGCACACGAGGCACATACTACTCCCGCCTCACGGCGACGTCCTTGATGTTGCAAGTCGACAGGACGCCTTTCGTGGCGAGCTGCTTCTTGAGGCTGCCATCAATGGAAGTCAAGGTGAGCTTGGCCAAGCCCGCCGCTGCGATGGCATCGGTGGCGAGTGTCGACTACCAAGGGGAAGCATTAGCAAGCTATTCAAGCGTTTATGCATAAATCATAAAAGCGTCGGGAGTCGAACCTCGGGAACGTAGGCAGCCGCGGGAGCTACCGCCGCGGCCAGTGCCAACAGCTTGTAAGAAAAGACGTGCATTTTCCGTTGACCAAAGATACTTAGAAAGGAGTGAATAAGGGTCAGACTCTGGCACACACACAAACGAGATGCACCACGGAAAATTTTTGAGCTTTGATGCCGCCTGGAGGGAGATGAAGGGAACCTTTCCACGTGGGAAAACAGCAGCTATTTGAAAGGAAGGGCTCGGCAACCAATCGAAGTCAGACTCCATATGCAGGTCCGGGGCAATTGCCGGATGAGGTTCAGACCCTTGGAATACAAGGGCTCCTTCAAGCTATTGCCAATGGCCGTTATTGCGATAAAAGAGACAGCTTCTTGCTCGGCAACCCGGATCCGGCCAGGTAATGCGCCAGCTGCTACCCCATGCGTACATTGACCAGGTTTGGTGGGCAGATGCTGTTTCGGCCCCCCGTGGTTTGATTGCGGCTGCGCAATACTCTAGCCGCAGATGGGGAGGCCGTTAGGCCGGTGAAAGGGTTCGTGGCTGTACAGACATGGTAAGGCTTTGTGCCAAGGACCGAGACTAATTTAGTGATCACGACTGTATACGATTGTGTGGATCCCAATGATCCCTTTTCCTTCTAGCGTCAAATGGCGTAGTGATACCTGGCGAGTCTTGAAAAAAAAAAGGATGACTGCCAAGTGTGCTAGACTAGGTTCTAGAACAAAAAGAGATGCTTCCAGGCCAGGTTGAACAAAACGGCCCGGCGCGCATAATTACTCCGTACAAGGTCTGTGAGCTCCCGTCTCTAGTACGTGTCTGGCTTGACGTGCGGCAGCCCCAGAAAGATTTTGTTCCTGCGGCCAACACCACCGAGTATACTATGCTGTATTACCTGCGTCGTACCAAAAGGATGGGCACCCAGTTGTCGAACTAGCTAGGACAGTCGAAGAAGCCAACCCGAGTCTCCAGGCCCACCCTTGCTGGTTGAGTGCTATCTCGTCAATTCATGCTCCCCCGAACGCATAAATGCAACTACAACCGAATGTTCGGTTGCAGGAGTCTTGGCTCCGCCGAAGTGGCAGCTTGCTATCTATTTATCTTCCTTGTCTGACACTTCAAATGGGTGAATGGGGAGGATAATTGCCCCTTCGGACAGCTAATTTCTGGCTCTCCTTCCCTACCTACCTACTTAGTCTAGCCGTTTCTCCCAGTCTATGCCTGTTTATATTTAGATGTTGTTTACTTTACCCGATGCGACCTTGGTCCTTTCGGGGCAAATTCTAATTCGTGGAGGGTTGCGTACGCTGGTTACATAACTGTAGTGGCTACCCTGACAAGGTGGCCCTCGTATTTGCAGGGGTGCTATGGAATAGAGAGCTATGCGCATGGGGCGCGCTGCAATCCGGAGTATGTATTATACATTCGCTCAATAGGGCAGCTTATAAGCAAAACAAACGAGGCAGCGGACCATGGAAGTGTCGGGTTCGCTTGACATGCTCCTAGAATAATGATGCACATTCCTTCCTTCACCTCTCTTCACTTCCCACAGAGCTGAAGCTAAACCTTGTGTGTAAACGGTGCCGGCTTCCCGGGGGGAGACAGTAGTTGATCTTGGCAGGTGGCATGGTTCCTCCTACGTGCCTCACACAGGCAGGATAGTGGTCTTGGTAGACACAGAATTGGCAGGCAGCAGGCTTTGAATGGGTCTGTCTGTGACACTGGTCTTGTGCGGGGGCAGACGCCGCCAAGGATTCCTGCCAGGATTAGCTCCGTAAGACCCTCCTTTAGTGGAGCATGATAGCGATGCTAGTGCAGCTCTTCAGAGGCTAACGGCTGCTTTAAGCTTATTTTACAGGGTGATGCCGGATCTACGAGGGGCGGTGGCAGCGAGTATGCTTGGCAAGTCGGGGTGCCAACCAGGGTTAACTAGGGGGGGAATGTGATAGATGATTTGGAGCCGTCGGGGTCTAGTTATACATAAGTCCCTTGACAGAAAATTTATGTGTCCTGAAAATTTTGCAACCCTTTTTCATTTGCCCAGGCTGGGGGTACTATGATGGCCCCTTTGGCAAATAATAACAACAAGAAAAGAGCGTTTCCTCCCGATCGTCCCGATCGATGTAACGCGTTGCAAGTAGACCCCGGCTCGCTATTGATAATTGATGCTCTCGAAGCGAGAACTGGGTCGGCCCCTAACCGTGGAGTCGGACCTGACAACCACAAGGATCCTGCGCCGTACCGTCTTCCAGTAGTCAGGAAGCGATCCTGAGATATCCTGGCCCCCCACAACCCGATGAGCATCCCTCTAACTCGCTTATTATCACGTAGTAGAATGGATGGTTTCCTCCGGAGACACCTAGCCTCCACAGCGCAATCATACTCTATGATAGCCACAGAGAGCCCCTCCAATCGATCACACTTGATGGTTCAGCATCAGCTTCTTCCGCCTTGTCAAGTCATGCTAATTCTATCCCTATGTCGACAAGTATCAAGCAGACCTAGAGTTGTGAATCCCACCGTCCTCTTTCCTCTCTGTTAAAATCACCACGGGGCATCCGTTTCATCCATCATGCCCTTTTTCTGAGCTCCTTTCTCATGCAACAAACCCCTTCGGTTCTCCCTCAGGTTTGAGGGAGAGGGGAAGTAGGGGGCGAGTTGAAAAGCGACGGCATCCTTGCCCTCCACCTGCATATATTTTGTGGACCTGGAAGAACCGAAAACCTGTGTCCGCCAAATAGGTCTAGCATGTAGCGGAGATACGAGTCGGTGCCTATCCAAGTGCTCCAACCGTAAGCCAAACCACTGGAGGGCTAACCAAGGGCTTAGGGGGACCGGGGCTGGGGGATCTTGGCTATCTCGGCGAAGCCACGGGCTCGGCACCCACACGGAAAGGGGGAGATTGCTGTTCAACGAATCTTGAGCCAAGGCGCTGCTTCAACCTGGTTTCTAGCCCTGGTCCAGGAAAGCAGGGATATGTTACCAAACGGTCAACGCCAAGGAACAGCGCAGGGAATCTCGCGCCTGGCTGTCTGCACCGTTGTCATTTTCAAGCATTTGCCCTCACCAGTACCACGCTGATCTTCAAAGCCCACCTATCAGTTTCTGGTGGTTTCTCTAGACAGGTGTTTGGCTTGTTTTGTCTACTGATGAGATATGTGTGCCTCATCTATTAGTATGGCGCATTTTCGGTCTGTTCCCTTTGGGTATTTGCTGGGTGTTTGGGTGTGGGTGTGGGTGTGTACCTGCATCGTGGTAGCGCCGAACAATTAGCGACGTTACATATACCCCTGAAGCGTAAGCCCTTGCCAGGTCAGGTTCTACATACAAAGCAGCATAGTCTAGCGGGCTACTAAAAACAGGACTTCCCCGACTTGGGTCCTGCAAGCAACAGTAGTAATCTGAGCCGTCACATAACGGCTAGTGTTGCCGAGGTCGCCGCCCCGAAGTGCCTGCAAGGGCAGTGAGGACGGAAGTTTTCTTTGCCACACCGGCATACCAGGGGGCGTCACTCACCGGACGGGTATTCATATATGTAGGTTGGGATTCTTGCCGATCTTTTCTTCAATCCCTCACCCCAGGACGACTCCATCGTGAAGTGGCAAGCGGGCCAGCGGACAGGATGAACGCAATCAAGCCTCCAACTCCCGGAAGGGATTCGAACGTGCCAACGGTCTTGAGTGCGGCGATCGTCATGTCCGCGCTGGGGATCATCGTCTCTAGCACCCGATTTTACGTCAGGATATTCGTGCTCAAGTCGTTCGGATGGGATGACTGGACAATGGTCCTTGCAACGGTCAGTGCTTTCCTTCTCCAGTTTCCACATAATAAGGTAAGGGCTAAGACATTCCTTCGCAGATGCACACCATAGCCGTCCTCGTCTGCTTTATCGGACAAGTACTAAATGGTGGTGGCCACCACTGGTACGATCTCGGTGTGCCGGACGAGTGGGAAGCCCTGCGGCACTGGGAGTACGCCCAGGTCTGCATCAACATCTTTGGCGTCAGCGTGGTAAAGATTTCGGTCGGCCTGGGCCTCCTTCGGTTCATGAAAGGAAAATGGGAAAAGCGGTTTATTATCTCGATGCTGGGTATGTTCTCCGGAACCCCCCTTATTGCTAACCCGAAGCTTACGGCGCATTCCAGTGTTTGTGGTTCTGTCGACCCTAGCAGGCGTTGGTCCGTTGCTCTTCGAGTGCAACCCACAGCATATCAGCTGGGCCTACACGAGAACGCCGGGCGCATGCATGCCCATCAAATCTTTCGTGGCCGTCGGCCAGATGAACGGAGGTAATTAGTCGTCCCTAATGCTAGCCTCGACCTTGTGTTAATCCGCGGCCTACTAGCTCTTAACGTTTTCACCGACTTCGTCTTCGTCGTCACTCCTATTCCGACCATCATCAAGCTCAAGGTCAACCGCATAACAAAGATTTCGCTCGTCGCCGTCTTGAGCATTGGTTTCCTGTAAGCTGTGACCGCTTCCCTAATAGGTAGCTTTTCGTACTGACACGTGCAGCGCTGTCGCCACCGCTCTGGCCAGGTTAGTGGTTGGTCAAAAGCCATGGCAGGCCGGAGATTGGGCTTGGTAAGTGACTCGACTCGCTCTGCTCGATTTACTCTAATATAAGTTTCTAGGGACCTTGGATTCTACCTCTGGAACTCGTACGTAAACTGTGTAGCCCAGAATTGTGAATCTCGTCTAACTTGCAATAGAGCCGAACTCAATGCCGGAATTATTGCAGCATCCCTCCCTCCATTACGACCCATCATGGGGCACTGGCTCAAAGACACAGCCCGACGCTTCCGAACGACCGACTCTCCTGGCTACGGAAAGAGCAGCAACTCGCGAGGGACCCGGCATGGATATCACAAGCAAGATGAAATTCATCTAGACCAGTGGTCGCGGGAGAACCACAACACAAACGCCCCCGTGGTTATGTCGACGGGTTATGGAAAGGGGGATGCAAGCAGCGAGGAGGGTATCCTGCCGTCGAATCCCAAGAGCATTGTCCGCCAGACCGAGATCGTCATCCACAAGGATTGAGGGGTAGAGAGGGTACGATGGATAAGGAGCTGTATATTTGAGATTCGATCTGTACTCACCACCGTTTTAGAAGAATTCCCCTTCTTGCACCTTCTAGTCTCCATCGCATTATCCGCCAGCCCGCGGTTGCAGAAATTTTATGATACAATCTCTAAACTCAACATCTTGAATCCCCAGCAAAACTTGAAAATACTTTAACGCTTGGCCCTCTATCCCCCAAATGTTTGACCTCCGTCTTCTAGGTACTTCGTCTCTGCCTCTGTCGGCTCCCGGCCCAGGACCTTGTTGCGATGAGGGTAGCGGCCAAACTTGCTAATGATGTCGCGGTGGAGATTCTCGTACCCAGAGCTGCCAGATATAATTTTCAATGGTACATTCTCATCACGGGCCATGACGACCCGGCAGTGCTCTACATCAGTTTTGACGTCATCAGGCCCTCCATCGGCTGCAGCGCCGTTGATCAGCGCCGTAACGTCATCTTGGAGCTGCTCGTGCTGCTTCACTGCGATGTCGTGGATTGCGAGGTCCTCCGAATGCATGAGCGGCATATAGAACCAAGATCGATAAGCCAGTCGGTACTTCACCTCTGGTCTCTGCGGAATACCCGCCTCGATTGCACGTAGTGAGATGGACAGGGCAACGGGATCAAACACCTCGAAGGCGACGCGCGAGTCCACGCCTCGGTATATGTTTCGGGGAATTTGATCTAGCAGCAATATGAGGCTTACCCAGTCCAGCGGAGACGCTGGCTTGGCCGCCAGCAGAAGGTCGTCTGCGGTTGCGGCGACCGACCTAATGAGCTCTAGCGTGCCGCCGTATCCTGCTCTAAGATAATTAGGTTAGTGTAGATCACACACTCCAGCTTCACATGCGATAGTCCGTACAGACAAGCCTTGTCAAAACTTTCATCTCGGCCAAACCATCGCTTCATAGCCTCGGGTGTGGGCAAGATGAAGTGATCGTCATTTGGCAAGTCTCGGAACCAGAACTTGCGGATGTCTGCGAGAAAAGCGGGTGATAAGGCCTGGGCAAGTTCTGGATTCGCCTCTGTAGCGGGAGCCGTATCCCAAGTGCCGAACGGATTCTGGCCCGAATTTAGCACGGTAGTATTGTGCAGCGGGAATAAATTGGTGCTTTGTGATGAGATGGATCTGGCTGCTGTGGGTCCGGAATTGCCGGATGTGCTGGCGGTAAAGGCAACAATCGGCCTGGAAGCGATCATCAACGTGACGACGTTTCGAATCGAGACCCGACGGGCCGCAACCAGAGGGCTCGCCAAGCGCTGTACTATCATTTTGCCTTTGTGAGCTGAGGTCGCTGGTGTTAAAAGTGAAATCTGCCTTCCAAAAGCTCAAGCAGGAAGAAGGGTTTGGTACATTACCAATCAGGTGCACGGACCACATGCCGCACTTGACTCGCCCGCGAACAACTATTGGACCCCAGCATCGATGAGATTGAGGCCTGCATCGCTAACCGTTGCTTCTTTCATCGACGTCCGGATGAACCTAGGAGTAGGCTCGTCGCAGAGTAGGACACTAATGGACAGGTCTCCAAGAACGCTAAAACCCGTATCGGCACAACAGCTCGTAAATTGGAGTTCTTGAACACAGTACTTCCGTAGTTCACTCGACTGCATAGCTTTCCCCCAAAACCCAAAAAAAATGTGCTGTTTTCAAGAAATTTATCATCGTGCAAGGACCACCTACCCCCAGATATATATCTCCCCCGACCCCTCACCTTCTTCTCAGCCTTCTTCTCCCTTTTCTCCCCATCCTAGTGCAGGAGTACAGCCGCGGTAATGAGGATTCGTCTGAGCCCGGCTTTTTGCTAGTTGAAAACTACAACCTGACCACTCCTATCGGGCCTCGGCCTGGTAGGGAATTTTTGAGATTTGCCTCGCAAGAGATGCTTCTTTCATTGCGAACGCTCCATTTTTGGAGCGTCGTGGAGAAAGATTTCTTGGAGCACGGCTAAAAAGAGAAAGCCGGTCGTACAAAACACCATCACTGATAAAATTGGCAGCGGCGGGACCGTGTCACCCTGGCCGTAGGTACAACTTACGGAGTATTTATAGACAGTCGTTATCCCTATACAGTTTACCTGTGTTAGTCTTATACTGAGCATAAACCGCAGACCATCAGATGGCCACCAGGTACGGAGCTAATCCACCAACTCGATTGACTCCCCAACTCCACGGCTCCACGGACTCCACGGCAGAATCCGGACATCTGAGAAACAAGATTTAGATACCCTTCCCATTAGCACCTTAACACTTGCTACATCAATCAACTGATTTTTCAACGCAAACCAGATATTCTATTGATGCTTATAAATCACTATAGTAACAATATTATGTGAGGCATATAGCTACGGATGCTAGAGGGGATCTAGATACCAGATTTGGGACAGCCCACCGCCAATGTAGGCCCAGTTAGCGAGCAAGCGAGCGAGCGCTGTAACATATACAGTCAATCGGCCCAGTGCGCCGAATGACGCCATCCAGCTCGGTATTAAAAGGCTAGCTGTCCTTCCAACACCAAAGCAGATTACATCAAGTATCGTCACAGTAAGAAGCTAGATACATCCACAGCGAACGGTGCTCGAAAGCCACGCAAGCCATGACAATTTTAGCTACGATGAAGGCGTTCGTTACCGACGGCAATGGCTCGGCGACCGTGCGGTCCGATGTCGCCATCCCCACGCCGGGCCCGGGCGAGATCCTAGTCAAAGTCACGCATGTGGCGCAGAACCCGACAGACTGGAAGGGCATGAAATTCGGTGGGCCGGCCGGCGCTATCATCGGGTGTGACTTTGCGGGCCTCATCGCCGACGCTAACGGCAGTCACTGGCCCAAGGGTCAGGCCGTCGCAGGCTTAGTGTTCGGCAAGACAACCGCTCCTCCACGGGGCGCTTTTGCCGAGTACCTGGTCACCGAAGCCGGGCAGGTGTTTGCCATCCCGGACGGTACGTCCCCGCAGGAGGCGGCAACCCTCCCGCTCGCGTACGCAACCGCCGCCCAGGCCCTCGTGCAGCGCCTCGGCCTCCCCGAGCTGTCGCGGCCCGCGAACACTGCCGACCCGGTGCTCGTTTCGGGCGGCGCAACTTCGGTGGGGATGTATGCCGTGCAGTTGGCCAAGCAGGCGGGCCTGTTTGTCGTGGCGACGGCGAACCCTCGGAACCACGCCATGCTGCGGGAGCTGGGCGCTGACGTTGTGGTTGACTATGCCGACAACAACTGGCCGGCACACGTCAGGGACCTCACCAAGGGCAGGCTGCAACATGCGCTCGACTGCGTCTCGGAAAAAAGCACCCTCGCTGACGTCGCGCGAGCTTTGTCCCAAACACAAGGCGGTAAGGTGGTCACGATCGTGCCGCGTAAGCAGGAGGACCTCGACGGGGTGGAAGGAGTGGGCCAAGGGGTCAAAGTCGAGAGCACCATTGTTTACACCGTCTTTGGCCGTGACGTGGGCGAGAGCACGCCCGTATATAAGCTCTTTGATAACACAGGGCTCGAGACGCTGGCCGGAGACAGGGAGTTTTGGGAGAAGCAGCTGAGGCTTTTGCCAGGGTATTTGCAGGACGGAAAGGTCAAGCCAAACCCTGTGCGGGAGCGGGGCGGGCTGGACGACCTGCTTGAAGGATTTAAGGAACAAGAGCAAGGAAAAGTGCGCGCCGAGAAGCTGGTCTACAAGATTTGAGGTGTAGAGGTACTAGACGAAAATACATGTCGCCTTGATCGTAAGTGGGATATTTCCTCGGCCGATTCGTAGGCCTTTTTTTAAGCAGTAGAGGCTAACAAAAAAATTTTACCCAAGATTAAATGGAGCTCTTATGACAAGTTATTCTAGCTTAGTATGGCAGTTATTAGCACATCTCCGGTGCTGATAATGCTTTGCGGCTTCCTCAGAACAGCGTGGACTTGAGAGCCCTCTGAGCCACTCGGGGCGAGAATATTGACTTCCATCTTCATCGCCTCCAGTACTGCAACTATCTGTCCTTCTCGGAGGATATCCCCAGGTTTCACGTTAACTTTCCACAGGTTGGCAACCATAGGCGACGAGATGGTAATACAGTCCAACTCATCTGGATCCCCCGTTGGATGAATATCTTTGACTGAGTCTTGGCGTGATGATTCGGATTCCCACTCGGAATATAAGACCCTTTCGATCTCTGCTTGCATTTCCATCCATTCCTTTTGGCGCTTCTTGTAGTCGAGTACGTCGGGGTCACCTTGAGCTCTCTGGAAGAGATCATAGGCCTGTCGGACATTAAACGACGATTTGGAGATCTGCCACTGGTACGTCCCGGCCGCGAAGCTCGCAGCGAGCGCATCGTACTCATCAATGCTGACTTCATAAAAAGTCACCTTGTCGAGGGGCTCGAATAGCCATGGTTTGTCTGGGCGAAATCCCGGTTTTGTACCAAAGCGATCCCACATCTCCAACGTTCGGGCGACCATCATGTAACCGCCAGGTTGTTCGATGGAGTAGCCCGAAAGAATTGACCCGCCGATTCCTATGGTCCCCCCAGGTGTCGATACCCTCGTTGGGTTGTACTTCTGGCACATAATCCTTTTGGGGCTAAGCGGGAACAGAATCGGAGCGCCGCACAGGAACCCCACTGCGGCAACGATGAACTCTGTATTGATCATCATGTCAAATACACACCGTCGCGATTCTAAGCCGTTGCATTTTCGGAGGTATTCTAGGTTGTCGGGTAGATATGCTGCCTTATTTCTCACCGTCTCCATATATCTCTGGATGCATTGTGCGAAGTCGGGGTGGTCCATAACGAGAGGCAGCCGAAGTTCACGACAAGGAATAGAAATGTCGATTGATGCCTCGATTTGAGATTCAATGCAACTAACTCGGCGTAGCAACTGATCTTGGGATATTTCGAGAGGATCGTACTCGATGGTTATAGATCCTACATGGGGAGTGAGGAGAAGCTTAATGTCGGGCTGTAGTCGCAATCTCTCCAGCAGCAGCCGGATTCTCGCGATTATGGCGACATTGGTAGTTTGCTCTCCAAATTCCAACAGTAGGAAACTATCCCCTCCCTATAGCCACCATTAGTTGTAGAACTGGAATTTCAAGTGGGTCTGCACTGGTTTCAGCCGCACCTGTCGGTATGTAACCTTTGGTCTAAGTATGTCCTCTGGTGATGGCTCTGTGATATTTAGAATGGCCGCAGTCGGGTTTATTTCGCAGCGAGGAAGCGACCAGATGCCAAGTGCGACCTCTGACAGCCTCCCCTTTACAGCATCGGCGATCTCTGAGACGTGCTGTTCTAAGTGGCGCTTTAGATGTAGTGCACTTTTAAGGGAGACTGGTGTGAGTCGGAAGCTATCTCCTGGTTTCAATTGGCCGAGTTTCCACAGCTCGGCGGATATTACTGTAGACGAGCAGACGAGACCACCGAAATTCGGGCTGTCTACCGAGAATATGCAAGGCGAATCCCCTCCCCAATTCATCCCGCCTGGTGATGGATACCCATAGCTGCAGCAGCGGATATAGTTAGTACACTGCCATCAGTGAACTCTACCAGCCAGATTGTGTGCTTACTCGAGATAATTGGAAGGATGCGACCCTGCTTCGCCTCCGTCCTTCCGCGCCCATCGGGGCACCGGACCGAGGAGTCGGACTCCGGTTCGACTCGAGTTATGGCCCACTTTCCACTCCGTACTGTATAGCATCTCTCTGTCTTCTGCCGTCATAATATCTTTGGAGTCATGAGGTCCTTGCAAAACATAAATTTCGTTGATGGGCAGATGAGGGATGGGAGCGGCCGGTAGACGATATTCGTAGGCCTCGGCTGCCCACGCCGAGGTAGCCTCCTCGAGCCGCAAGAAGTCTCCGGTGCGTAGCGTCCTGCCCTGGTGCCCACCAAAATGCAGACTCGGAGTAGTAGATTTGGAACCCAAGAATAAGGGCACTCCAGGAAATCCTCCGCGGACCGCAATATATGTTCGACAGCCACCCCGGGTGGGTTCGCCGACTTTTAACACTTGGCCTGCCTGGAGGACCAGAGTAGACCACATTGGTCGTGGGTTGCCGTCAATAGTCACCGGAGCGTCAGCACCGCACACGGCTACTACCGCGGCAGCCGTGAAGAGAATCTCGGGGCCGAGAAGTGTGGATTCGATAAGTTCCTTGCCTTGTGTGTTACTGACAAGAATGTTGGCGATGCGGGACGAGAAGCTGTCCATCGGGCCACTCTTCGGAACACCATAGCCGATCGAAGACCTGGCTGGAAAATCTTGGATCATGGAAAAGTATCCGGCCGATATTATATCGATCCCACAAGGTCGGTATGAGAACTCTGTATCGAGGAAACTGGTCAATGCGCTCCCCTTGATGAAGGTGTCGCTAGTGAGAATTGCTTTCGCAAAGTCGAGGTTCGTCGCTGGTCCGGTGAGAAGGATGCCTCCAGAACACGTGGCGACCATCTCGCTTATCGCTTTCTCCCTGGTCGGTGCATGAACCATCGCCTTTGCTAGTAGGGGGTCTACACGTTTGTTAGTCGCGGGGATACTTGGTAGAAAGGGTTGGTGCCAACCATAGTGCAAGGTTATGTCCTGGCCCGATCGGATCCATGTATCTATCCTGACCCCGTGTTTCTCCGGCCATCGGACCTCCTGGAAAACTCCAGGGCTAGGAGCAAAGTTTCTGTACGGGTCCTCGGCGTATATACGAACCTCAATAGCGGCTCCATCCGGTTGCGATCGTTGCATAGGTCGCAGCTCATTAGACGGAATACCCCCCTTTCCAGCCTTTTCCATGTCCGCTTGCCACAACATGAGCACTACGAGGTCGACGCCGTAGCACATCTCGGTGATTCCATGCTCGACCTGCAGCCTTGTATTCATTTCCAGGAAGAAGAAATTGCCCGTCTCGTCATCAACGAGGAATTCCACCGTGCCAGCTGACTTATAATTCAGTGCTGAGGCATATCTCGTGGCGCACTCCGTCAACGCCTCGCGGAGCCGGGGCCGCGCTTCGACAAATGGGCTAGGACACTCCTCTATAACCTTAGTCGGGTATGGTTAGTTAACTCTGCTTCTTTCGGGAGAAAATGCAAAGGGAGTCTACCTTCTGGTGCCGCCGTTGAACGCTGCATTCTCTCTCGCCAAAGTGAATCGTCTCCTCACCATTTCCAAACACCTGTATTTCAATATGTCGGCTGCGAGGATAGTACTTTTCCAAGAGAACTCCTGAATTCTTGAACAACTTTTCTCCTCTGCTACGCACCAGGGCGAATGCAGCGCTAATATCGGCTGGTGCGTGGCAAATCTGCAGGCCCATACCACCGCCACCACCAGTTGCTTTGAGCATTACCTTCAGGAAGCTGTTAGTGTATGTTTTCTTACACGAGGAATATACGGATAACTTGGATGGTACTTGCTGGGTATTTTAGCCGGTCCGCTTCTGCCAAGGCCACGGACTCGGAGTCGAGAAGATCGGACCCTGGCACCGTGGGCACATTTGCGTGAATTGCAACCTCTCTAGCCCGATGCTTCAAGCCCATCTCGGCAATGGATTGCCAAGATGGGCCGACAAATACCAGGCCCGCGTCTGTCACTCTCTTGCAGAACTCTACATTCTCGCTTAGGAAGCCGTATCCCGGGATGACGGCATCGACAGAACACTGCTCGCACTTCTGGAGTATATCGTCTCTGACAAAAATGGTTAGTCTGACTTGGTGTTCTGAGCCCGAGATTTTGAGATTTTGGCCAGCATTCTTGAAATCCTTACATGTTGAGATATCCAGCGGTGCCGTTTCCATCTAGGAGCACCGATTCGTCCGCCTGGGTCACGTGGAGCGAAGCTGCGTCCGATCCGGTATAGATGGTCACGCTTTTGATTCCGACGACCTGGCACGCACGAATGCATCGAACAGCTATCTCGCCACGGTTGGCGATCAAGACTTTCTTGATGGCTTGCAGGCATGGCGGCCCCATATTCACCAGATCTCCTGAGAGTGTAATGCCAGTATCTGCGTAACAGAACACGGGAGCCAGTTCCAGAAGTGTGCTCTGAATCTTCCTATAGGCATCCAGGTGCGCCCAGGCCATTTCCACCTTGAGCAGCCGATTTCCGCGTTGGTAATGCGCTTCGGTCAAGTGAAGCGCAGCCGCGGAGGGCAACATTTACCTAAAATGGTATGGTGGTGTCGGACTGCCCAATCGGGGATGGAGTGGATGGGTTTTGGTCGGTTTTATGCTAGTCTGCCGGGAGCCGCTGGGTGATGGTTCGCCGGGCCGGGGACATACACTGACTTACTGCAACTTTATTACCGACTTCGGAAGTGGTTCTGTATAAATCTGTATGATTTCGAGACCTAGTGCTTGCTGGACTGTACTGTAGAGCATAGTTTCGAAGGAGAATCCAGTACACCACGATGGCTTCCCTACACCCCCTTGACCCCCTTAGCCCCCAGGAAATCTCACTGGTAACCTCTCCTCGATTTCCATTGCTTGCGCGCCATTTTGGACATGCCTGCTGATTTTTGCTACAGGCCGCGAGCATTACCAAGAATCACTTCACAGGAAAGAGGCTCATTTTCCGAGTCACTACTCTAGCGGAACCGCCCAAGAAGCAGCTGATCCCCTTTCTCGAGGCTGAGAGACTTGGTGAACGGCGTCCGCTTCCTCCTCCCCGCACCGCGCAGATACAGTTCTATCTTGAAAATGCCTCCCAGTTCCGGCAGGCTTGGGTGAACCTGAGAGACAAGAAGCTATACGACTTGACCAACTTGGATGGTAAACACGCCTATGTCGATGCCAGCGTTATGAAGGAGTGCGAGAAGGCGTGCCTTCAGGATCCGCGTGTCCAGGATGCAATCAAGGTGTTACAGTTACCTGAAGGATCAGTCGTCGTTTGCGACCCCTGGACCTATTCCCCCGACGGGATGAACGATATGAGCAGGCGCTGTGTGCTTGTAAGGCATATCCGGCCAGGATTCTGGGAAGAGTAAACGCTGACACTGCGCAGTGCTTTTTCTACTTGAAGCTCTCGGACCATCTGGATGCGAACCACTATGCGTTTCCTCTCGAGTTTGTAGCTGAACTGTCGGACGAGATGAAGGTGATGAAAGTCCTGAAGGTGCCTTCAAGCCCGGGCGAGAAGATGGCCGAAGTGAACGGAAATTTGCGACCATTTGATCGCTCCAAAATTCATTCCACCAGCGAGTACCACCCAGATCTGGTCCCAGGACGCCGAACCACCGTGAAGCCGTTGACGGTTTCTCAGCCCCTTGGCCCGTCCTTCCAGACCTCTGGCCATCTGATCAACTGGGAGAAGTGGAGATTCCGCGTCGGGTTCAACTATCGCGAGGGCTTGGTGATTCACGACGTCACATATGACGGCCGCCGCGTTTTCCACAGGCTTTCGCTGTCTGAGATGTTTGTTCCCTATGGGGACCCTCGCACACCATACCCCCGCAAAGCAGCCTTCGACCTAGGAAATAACGGAGGCGGTGTAAATGCGAACAACCTCGGGCTGGGTAGGTGCTTTAAAATTGCCATACGCATGAGAACCATGACGCGAAGCTAACAAAAACAACAGGATGTGACTGCCTGGGCCACATCAAGTATTTTCACTTTTGGCATCACACCAATGATGGTGTGCCCGTAAAGATGCCTAACGTTGTATGCTGCCACGAGATCGACGACGGCATTCTATGGAAACACACTAACTACCGTACTGATAATGCCGTTGTTACCCGATCGCGGGTCCTTGTCTTGCAAACCATCATCACTGTCAGCAACTACGAGTACATCTTTGCCTTCCATTTCAACCAGGCAGCCGAGGTTACCTATGAGGTTCGCGCAACAGGGATCCTAAGCACGGCCTTCATTGATATAGGGGACAAAGTTCCCTACGGCACCATTGTTGCCCCGGGCGTAATGGCCCCTTATCACCAGCATCTCTTTTCCTTGCGGATCGACCCGGCCATCGATGGATACAAGAACTCTCTTCTTCTCGAGGAGTCCCACGCCATGCCGGTGGAGGATGCCTCCTTGATGACGAATGTGGGATACATCACCAAAAAGGAGTACGTCGAGAAGGAAACGCCTCTCGATACCGACAACCGGGCAGCGCGTGTTTTCAAGATTGTTAACGAGAACGTCACAAATCCCATTACGGGAACGCCAGTCGGTTATAAGCTGGTACCACACTACTCCCAAATGCTGCTAGCTCACCCTTCATCGTTCCACTCGATCCGATCGGAGTTCGGCGACTACCCGATCTGGGTCACTAGGCACAACGACGACGAGCTCTACGCTGCGGGGGAGCACACCCTGCAATCGGTGACTGGCTCGGGCGTCGCTACCTGGATCAAGTCGAGAGCGAGCCCGCAAAGTGTCCGCAACGAAGACCTCGTCATCTGGCACACGTTTGGCACTACGCACAACCCACGAATTGAGGACTGGCCCGTGATGCCCGTGGAAAAGATGATGGTATCCTTGAAGCCATTGAACTTCTTCACGCGTAATCCGGCTCTAGACGTACCCATTTCGAACCAGGCCGATAACAAGAGCGTCCTTGTCGAAGACGACGCTGGGCCGTCTTCATGCTGTGCTCGTCTCTAGGTGCTTGGTTTAGGGCGTTTGCCAGCAGGACTCCATGCTTTGAAAGATTACTGTGTAAACTCGGCATGAGTTCTAGTTTTAGAAATATTAGATACACACCATTTCGAATGAATAATAGAGTTCTTAGGTCAACTAGACGGTCCCCCGGTGATTTATACACGCCTAGCGAAGGTTATCTAACCAATCTTGCTGACACTAGATCCCTCGTGGCCACAAGGTCCTCTTCTTGAAGATTTGTGCTCAAATTCTACCGCAATGGTGCGACATGTAACCCAGGTCTAACCCAAGGCCTCGGCTTGATCTTGGATATATAGCCCAGGGTCCACCTCCGAGCGAGAAGAGCCAACCTATCTAGTCATATCTGCGCACTATTTGCTCGGTTCACCAACGTAGGTAGAAACAAATTCAGTTAATTCTGTTTTTGAACTTATAGGGACCTATTGTAGACTAATGAATACCATTAAAGCTTGTGCTGGGATGCAAAAGTGAGGGTCTTCAGGATAGTATACTCGTCGATGCCGTACTTTGAGCCCTCTTTTCCAAATCCGGACTCTTTGACGCCACCGAACGGCGTCGATGGATCACTTATCAATCCGGTATTTATCCCTACCATACCAACTTCCAGACTTTCGGCAACGCGCCAAATCTTGTCGATATCGCCGCTGTAAACATATGCAGCTAGCCCTACCACGGAATTGTTGGCGATTCGGACGACCTCCTCTTCCGATGCGAACGAAAAGAGACCCGCCACTGGGCCAAATGTCTCGTTGCAGGCCATCTCCATACTTTCGTTCATGCCAGTAAGGACCGAGGGCTGATAAAAGTTCCTCCCAAGCTCAGATAGTCGCATTCCGCCGACTGTTACCGTAGCACCTTTTGCGATGGCATCCTTCACGTGCCTCTCGACCTTATCGACGGACCGCTCGGAGATCAGAGGGCCATGTGTCACGCCGCTGTCGAATCCATACCCGACCTTGAATTGCTTGACTCTCTGTGTCAGCTTTTCTGCAAACTCCTGGTACACTCCTTCCTGCACATATATCCTGTTGGCGCAAACGCAGGTCTGCCCGCTGCCTCGAAACTTGGCCGCTATGCAGCCTGTAACGGCAGCATTGATGTCTGCACAGTCATCAAATACAATGAAAGGTGCGTTGCCCCCAAGCTCTAGAGACATCTTCTTGAGTGTCGGCGAGCACTGCCCCATTAAGAGCTTCCCCACGTCGGTGCTGCCTGTGAAGGATAGCTTCTTGACTATTGGTGAACTAGTCAGAGCCTTTCCAACTTGTTGAACATTTCGCAAGGTCGTGACGATATTTAGGACGCCAGGCGGCACGCCGGCCCTCCTAGCTAGTTCTGCTAGGGCGTTTGCCGTGAATGGAGTCTCGCCCGGCGATTTCAAGACGACTGTGCACCCTGCTGCAAGAGCTGGTCCGACTTTCCTTGTCACCATGGCTGCTGGGAAGTTCCACGGAGTGATCAAACCGCAGACACCGATAGGTTGCTTGATGCTAAGCGCCCGTACGCCAAGGCTAGTGGAGGGGAACGTGTCGCCGTAAGTCCTAGGGGCCTCCTCGGAGAACCATTCCAAGAAGTTCGCGGCATAAATCGCTTCACCTTTGGCATCTTCAAATGACTTGCCGCTCTCCCAGGTGATTAATGTGGCGATGTCTTCGGTATTCGCCACCATCAACTCGTACCAACGCCTTAGAATTTTGGATCGCTGCCGACCGGTGAGTCGACGAAAAGAGCCAAAGGCCCTTCCAGCTGCAGCCACGGCCCTCGTTACCTCCTGGATATCGCATTCAGGGCAGATACCAATCAGTTTTCCCGTCGCAGCATCGTGAACCTCGAAAGTCTTCTCGGAAGCGGCCGTGGTCCACTCGCCATTGATAAAGCATTTTTCGATCAGGAGCGTTTTGTCCTTCAACTTCTCGGCATCAACATGCTATTCCTATCACAAGGAAGGAGTGAGTGAATGCTTACTGGAGGCACTGCATGGCCCATTTTGGTAATGCTTCTATATCAGGGAGCCACAAGAGTCTTTCCAAGTGGGTAGAAAAGAGATTCACGCTCGGAAATTGTCAATATTTACGTTTAGTAAAGACAATTTATCTACATTGCTCCTGTCATCTTAGTCCGGACTAAAGCAATGCTCTCTCTATCATAAGCCGAGGCAAGGAACCGGCAGATACGTACAGCACGCCACCCCGCTAGCGTGTCCGGAAGCGGAAACTCGAACCGTACAACGCCGTGCAAATCAAGTTTCACAGAGCCCCGCCGGGGAGATATGAACCTACCTTAGATTCCACATCCCGCCGATATAGTGCAGGAGCAGCTAGCTGGGGAAATCGACCTCGTTTCGGCCGCAAGAAGCCATTCTCTCTACGAGTCCAGCCAAAGAGGTCTAGCTGTCAATTCACAGAAGCGCAGCCGTACCACCGCAAAAATGGAGCAGCACGTCAAGAAGGTCGGGATCAACTGTGACATGGGAGAGGGCTTTGGGAAGTGGAAAATGGTAAGCTGAGGCTCATCAGGAACCCATTGAGGTGTAACTCCTGGGGTGCTGAAAAATATGTCTATCTCAGGGGCCGGATGAAGAGCTCATCAAACTCGTTGACTACGCCAATATCGCGTGTGGATTCCACGCGGGAGACCCGTCTATGATGCTTAAAACCATTCGATTGGCCAAGCACCACGGAGTGAAGATTGGAGCTCATCCAGGACTTCAAGGCGCGTAGCTCCGATGCGTGTATTAGATTGGATGGCTGCTGATCGATTTGGTAGATCTTTTTGGATTCGGGCGTCGAAAGATCGAAGTCGACCCCGAGGATATGTACGCGATGATCCTGTACCAGGTTGGCGCTCTCAAGGCCATGCTGGATGCAGAAGGGGTGCCTCTCAATCACATCAAGCCGCACGGCGAGCTCTTCTTCTACATGCAGAGAGATCTAGTCATCATGGACGCCGTTCTACGAGCCTGCGCAGTTTTTGGTGTTCCAGTATTTGGTTCCAAAGGCACAGAGTCACAAGGAGCCATGTGCAAGAAGTACGGTCTGATTTTTGTGGAGGAGGCTTACGTTGACCTTCAATACAACAAGGACAAGAAGCTCCTTTCGGCGAAGGAGAGCAAATTGGCCACGGTGGACGAAGTGTATGAGCGAACGCTCTCCATCGGTCTGCAGGATTCGGTGGCTGATAATGAAGGGCGAGTCTTCAGCATTGGATTCAACGAGCAGCCTTTCTTGTTCTGCATCCACTCAGACATGCCTACGGCGCTAGAAAACTGCAAGGCGTGCCGCAAAGGAGTTGACGAAATCAATACTAAGCGAGGCTGGTAGGGCATTTTAGGGGGCATCAACTTTCACATACTGGCGATATTAAGGCACTTTCTGCGTTATGTCAATGACAGGGTGGTACCAGACAGTCACAAAGCTACATCAGTAAACAAGATGTTATTTTTGCCGCAGGGCCGGCCAGGCGTGAATGCAAGCTTCGCAGTTCCGCTGCAACAGTGTCTAAGCCTCCTCCCGAAGTCAGTGGCTCATACTTTGCCGCGTAACAACATCACGCGCAGATAGGGGTTGGTCCACGGCCCGGCGTCTCTCATTTCGCACTGTTTAGCACTTAATCATCCCTCCACTTGCGATCCAACCCAAGTCCCAACTAGGAAGCCAGGCTCTGGTTTCCCCTTTTGGTTAGAACGCTGCTTACTCGTCCAATCAGCAAGTTTCATCCTGACTCGCGTCTCATTTGTCCTAAGCTTTACTAACAGGAACGGAGAACCTATCGAGCACAAACCGGGTTCTTCCAAGTTGGACTCTAGACGGTCCGCGTGCACACGCTACTTGCTAATTGGGTCACACACCTGGCCTAAGGTCTCTAAGGGACCTCGCCAAACCTGGAGCTTGTCGACGAATTTTTGACACCAAGAGGTCGAGATAGTTACCGAATGCGGCCGTCATCAATAGTGGTCCAATATACTTGCTTTTCTAGAGAAGGCCAACAGGGTAAACAAGAGAATCAATGGCTTCCAAAGGGACCGAGCTTCACAACGACGGCGTCGAAATATTCCAGCTAGGAGACTTCCAGCTCGACTCTGGCTTGACCCTCCCAGATGCCTTTATAGCATTCAAAACCTTTGGGGATGCCGAAAAGCCAGCGATCATCAACCCAACCTGGTACACTGGAGGTGCCTGACGGTAGTGTTGTTCCCCAGTATAAGGCAATCCTACTGACATCTGGCTACAGCTATTCACAACAATGCCAGGCTCATCTCTGAATCGAACACCTCACTAAACCCTTCGAAGTACTTCATCATAGTCCCAGCACTGATAGGGAATGGTGAAAGTATCTCTCCGTCGAACCGGCCCGACCTTCGATCCAATTTCCCAGTTGTCACCTTCTCTGACAACGTACGTGCGCAGTATCGGCTAGTCACCGAGAAGTTGGGTCTGAAGCATGCAAGATCAGTTGTCGGTTGGTCGATGGGAGGCGGCCAAGCTTACCAATGGGCCGCTCAGTATCCCGATTTTATGGACTCTATTGTCCCCATTTGTGCCTCTGCGCGTACCGCAGTCCACAACAACATATTCCTCGAAGGTGTCAAGAGCGCACTTATCGCCGCTCGTGGAGGGACAAGCCTGGGGATCGGCAAAGGGCAGCGGTATCCCTCCGATGCGCCATGGACACCGGAGCAACGGGAGGTGGGCCTGAAAGCCTTCGCCAGAGTGTACGCCGGATGGGGTTTCAGTCAGACGTGGTATCGAGAAAAGCTCTACATCCAACATTTTGGTTCTCAAGATGCCGAAGATTTTATCGTCAAATTTTGGGAGAGCTGGGCATTGACAAACGACCCCGATGATCTTCTTGTCATGCTTCAGACCTGGCAGCTTGCCGACATCTCTGCTACCCCTCAGTTTAGTGGCGTGCTGGAAACGGCTTTGCGAAGTATTAAAGCCAAGGTCCTGGTCGCACCAGGAGAGACAGATCTATATTTCCCTCCGGAGGACTCTCGGTACGAGGTGGAGAATATGGCCCCTGGAAGAGGGACTCTCGCCGTCATTCGGAGCACATGGGGTCACTGGGCCGGAGGGCCGGGCGACAGCAAGGAAGATTGGAAGTTTCTTGACATAGAGATGGGCAGGCTCTTTTTAGAGACTGTCCACGCCACCTGAAAGCCACTGGTATTTCTTGCCTCAAGGGAAATATCGACTTCAAGCACTAGATTACTATCTCAAGTTGGACCTTATAGTGTACAATTCCTTGCCTATCAATGTGCGCGGAAGCCGTGTTCTTCAACAAGCTTCCAGTAAGAAACCGCAGTGGCTTTTCGCATCTTCTTGCCAACGGCGATCATTACGAAGCATAAGCCAGTAAGCCCCATGCCCAGGAAGGCAACGAGGAGAAACGAATTTTGGAGACCTAGATTAGTGACCATCGGAGTCACCGCGTAACCGAATGCGAATCCTTTTAACACAGTCAGCTTGTGTCTTGGACTATTGGTTTAAGGAGAAGGTATGCAAACGTACCCATGCAGTTCCGGATAATGATGACAGTCACAATAGCCTCTCCGGCGATTTCCTTGTAACAATCGATGCAATAGCTCAAGGCAAGGGTCGATCCCATGACGATTCCCAAAGTCGTTATACCAAGGCCGAAACATAAGCCAACCCAATGAACTCCGTGTGCTGCGCCCACGCCGTAGAGAACGCAGCCAGCGGGATGCAGAATCAAGGGAATCGCAGCTGCCCAGAGGCGTGCCTCGGGCTCCTTGAACCCGTTGCTCTTTCGTGCAATGAATGTAGCCATCAAGTCGTTGAACCATCCGGCGAATATGCAACCAAAGGTTGTTCCGAGGACGCAGGCGAGGTAGGTGAGACCGATCATGTTGGCGCTGAAGTTGTACGGCGCACCGCCAAAGACCATGGTAATGGTGCCAATCAAGACGTTATACCAGGCCAGCACACCACCCACCAGAAGGCCAGAGAATACGATGCCGGGATATCGCATTAGGTTAAACGGAAGGAAGAAGAACTTGAAGAAAGTGTTGGGCTGCCGGGGGTCGCGGAGGCCCCAGAGCTTCAGTCTCTGAAGGTAAGGTCGAACTTCGTAAGATTCGCCCACTTCTTCAAGAATATCTTCTCCACTGGGTGATTCGTTTCCGTCTTTCTTGTCCACGGCATTGCCATCCTCCTTCGCCGTGCTGAGGTGCATGCCTAAGAACTCGTCCACCGTGGCGGGGCGATAGAACATGGTCTCTTCGAAGAATAGGAACACGCCGATTGTGACCACGATGCCGACAATGAAGTACATCCGGTTGATCCAGCGCCACCCAGCAGCATCAGCCAAGAAGCCAGCAGGGATCGGTGCGAGAAAGGCGCCGCCGAACAGAGACCAGTTGTAGAAGCCCATGTGGAAGCCACGCTCGTGAGTGAACTTGGTGTCGGTAATGCACAGTTCGATCAAACTCTCGATGCCAGAGAAGAAAATTCCAATTAGGATACGATTCGCGTACCATTCCGCCGACGTCTTCATAAATGAAGCCCAAAGAACGAGGAAGGAGGTGATGAGGAGGGAGAAAACTGCTGCAGGTCGGCGCCCGAAGTTGAGAGCCAGTGGCTGGGTTAGGAGGTTGCCGAAGCCAAAGAAGAGATACATCAAGCCATTTCCAGTGTTCAGGTCGGCAAGCGAGATTCCAGTTTCTTCTTGGATGAGGAGATAGGCAGGTGAGAGTCCGTTGATGAAAGCGGCGCCGAAAAATGCCCACATCATCTGCCAGATGCTGCTGTTCAAGCGTCGCATCGGCGACCAGTTGAGAGGATCGTTAGGGTCGTTCGTCGGCTGAGGAATTAAGATGATGTCCCTCTGGTCTTTGCCATGCCGAAGATTCGAAGTTCCTTCGAGGTCGACCAGGCGGACCGTGCCTGGAATAGGAATGTCCTCCATGGCCAAGAAGTTGTTATTATACAGCTGCAAAATGGGAAGCCTTCACGTCCGGTCAGTATGTGTTTTACGGTGCTCGCTAGTGCTGAGTTGGTGTGTACAATTCTAGAGCGAGGTCTGAAACTTAAACCTTCAGGCTTCGCAATGGATGCTAGGTCACTATCATGGGGCGAGATAAGTTTTCGGGTTATTGTGGTGGATTGAGATTAGACATTGCGACGCCACAAGGGGATGCGTTTCAACGCGCACGGTGGATAGTAGGTGTTATTACTGACTTATTGATAGCAGCATTTCAGTCGGAGTCCCCCATGGCTGACCGGGATCACGCTAGGGAGTATCTTTGCCATGTTAGGAAGTGCGAGGCCATTCTCTCAAAAAGGCTACTTGACGACCCACAGATTTAGCAAACCTATTCCGGCCTGTATCTCATGGCAATTCCATTCAGCCAGTGTAAAAATCACAGTAAGCTAGCCCTCAGCACCACCGTAGGGGTATCTTCTCAGCCAGGAGTATCAGCTATACAAGGTTCCACTGGGCGTCGTCCGTGTGAGCAGATCTACCAACTCACCACCTATTCCTTGAGCGCATCTTGCCCTCAGCATTGCTATGGAATTTACGACGATAGAGACAGAAGGGTTGGTGGTAGAGGAGCCCGGGTCAGGATTTAAGCTTCTGCCCGTGAGCCTTCATGACATGAAGCAAGATGAAATATTAGTCGAAATGAAGTATAGTGGCATCTGCCACACCGTAAGTCCCGCCTTCTCTTGCTGTAATGATCCTCCCAAACACCCTGCAGTGCCTACATAGCTGACTTCGATCAATCGTTAGGATATCCATGGTTCGAAGGGAGGATATAGCGCTCTTAGCTATCCCGCCATACTTGGTCACGAAGGGGCTGGAGTTATCCGTGCAGTGGGCCCCGACGTTAAGGCTCGTTCTTTAAGGGTAGGCCAGAGCGTCATACTATCCTTCAATCACTGTGGACAGTGCAGAAATTGTTCTTCCCACCATCCGGCATGCTGCACAAATTTTGAGGCCCTGAATATCACGGGAAGGCGCCTTGCGGATCAGACCACACCGGCAAGACTCTCGGACGGACGGGAGGTCATCAGTCAATTCTTCGGGCAGTCATCCTTCCTGAGGCACTCAGTAGTCAGTCAACATTCCGTGACAGCATGCCCTTACCCCGATTCTTTGGCCACATATGCTGCCCTCGGTTGTGGCTTCCAGACCGGGGCCGGAACTGTTCTCAACGCCCTGAAGCCTTCCAAAGATGACTCGCTTCTCATATTCGGGGCTGGCACAGTGGGCCTCGCATCAATAATGGCGGCGAAGTACCTAGGGCTTCATCAGATTATCGCCGTGGATATTGTAGATGAGAAGCTGGCGTTTGCCCGGGACTTGGGGGCCACTGATACTATCAACTCAAAGAATGTGCCAGACATTGCCGCTGAAATTCGACGTATCTCCGGTGGCGGGGCGAGATTTGCTTTGGAATGCACTGGCGTGTCCGCCGTCATTGAAAGCCTCCTGGACTGCGTCTGTTGTGGCGGCACCGCTGTCGTGGTTGGAAGCCCGCGACCGGACTTCATCCTCAAAGTCGACCCCGAAAAGTTACTTCATGAAAATAAGACACTACGCGGAATATGTCAAGGCGACTCTGTTGCCAAAAAGGTATGTGGTCATTATCCGGGACATTATGTGGATATTGACATTAAGCGTGCAGTTCATCCCCGAGATGATGGAGCTTCACCGATCTGGCCACTTCCCTCTGGAGAGACTTTGCAATTTCTATGACGTCAAGGATTATGAAAAAGCGATCCTTGATGTCAGTGAAGGAAAGGTTCGTAAGATAATCATGTACACTGTGACAAGGATGCTAACACGTGGCTAGGTTATTAAGCCTATCCTGAGATGGTAGTCAACGAAACAGTTCATTCAACCCCCGAGATCACCTGAGATACATGATCCTCTGACGATAAACCGGTCCACGCTTGCGATTCCTCAAACTGTTTGTCATTAGCCATGTTCTTCAGAAGCCACCAGTCTCCCATGGAGCTTGCAGTCATGTTACGCCGATCGGCAAGGAATCGACGTTGTTACACTTATCTTAACTAACTATTTACCATAGCAAAGGGCAAATAATATAAGTTACATGAAAATTGCGAAATGGTCTGACGCTTCACTTGCACCGACACCAGCCACCAAAGTGGCAGCCAATAGATGAAGACTTCGATGCAAGGAATCGCCACATGATGCATCACTCTAGGTGCGAAATTTTATGGAAATTGCTTCATCTCGGGCTATAGGTGGCGATTAAAACGTCTTAAATGCCGCCCCGACACGCATGCTCAGATATCCTCCAGCAGAGACGGGAGGATACTTCACGCCAGCACCTTCCAGGCCCTTTGCACATTGTATGACCTTGCTACGATCCGCCTGGACGAAGAAAGGTATGGAGAACCGCTCTTTAGTCAGTTCTTTCCCATCCGGGAGTTCCCGGTCAGCGGGAGGCTCCACGACACGATGAAGGTTGGATTTGAGGGTATCGTTGGTCCTATAGACATAGGATGGTTAGGGTGCTACTTCGTACGCCTGTAGAAAACAGCGATCAGGGGGCTTACCATCGCATGAGGAAGTCGGCAATATTTACAATGACTGATCCTTCAACTGGAGTAGCTTTGACTGTTGAACGCTTCAGCTAGTATCCTTGTGCTGTAATAGCATGGCGTGGCTTACTGTATGTACCAGGCTGGACCGGATCTTCCACTTCTAGCCCGCCCACATTATCTTGAAATAGGATCGTGATCGAGCCATAATCGGTATGGGGTGTCGTGCGTGCGGTTGTTCCCGCGAGCATCGCCGCTCGTTGCACAGGAGGGTATCTGATCAGACGAAAGAGGTCATCTGCCTCTTGGTGGTAATCGACAAAGTAATCTTCCTCGAGCCCCAAACCCGTAGCGATGCAGCGGAGGATCTCCATGCCCAGCTCATGGGCATCCCGAAAGAATGTGTTGGTGAAGTCTTCGAATCCCGGTAGGGCATCCTTGGGAGGGTAACGATTCGGCTCGCGGTCTTGCCCAACTCCCTTCTCGGGGCCCATTTCAAACATTTCTTTCGCATCCGGCACTGTCCGGAGTGTCTCCAGCTCCCCGTCGTTCCCAACTGCTTGTGACAGCTTTTCCCTTCCGACAGGGGCGTAGCCACGGTTGATAAACACCTTCTGTCCAGGTACAGCTTCGGGTCTGAGGACTGCAGGGCTCATTCGCACTTCCTCAGGAAGGTTGAAGAACCTTTTGCTCTGAGATATTGGTGAGCATTGAGGTGGAAACGCGACAGCGATGCGAAGAGGTGCAAATTGCCATCGCATAAGCTGTGTTGCCACGGGAACTATGGAAGCTAAAGGCAGAGTTGGCAGCAACTTACCCAATCAAAGAGAGCATTGGTGTCCTCTTGCGAGATGCCGTGATTCACCAAATACACGAATCCATAAGTCTTGAATGCGCCGACGACCTGATTCGCCGTTTGCTGTCTTACTTCCTGGTCGCCCCTGAGAAATCGAGAGAAATCGAAGATAGGCAAAGCCGCTTGAGGAACTGTTACAGATGGCATAGCTGCACAAATATTCGCTGGAAAAGCGACAAGGAAACTAGTTGATGGGATACAGGCCCAGCTTAGAAGCGGTGACTGATAGGCGGGTTTGATTAGTGGTTTGAGAAAGGAAACACATAGGTGATCCATACGTATAGTATGCACCAAGGAACGAGCTAGCAGCACCTCAAATCCCTCCGCTGTGTCAGTATTTTACAGTAGATATTGACCAGGGCTGCAAACTCGAGGCGCGAATAATAGGGAGATATTGGCTATTACACTTGTGGCTCAAAGCGGATTGCCGTGTCGAATGGCCGTTTCGGGCTTGGTGTGTTTCCGGCCGTAGAAATGTGGCGACTTAGGGACCTTATCCAGGTACCTAGCCGGCAGCACAGCACCTTGTTCCGCCAAGCATGCCCGATGATAGCTAGTGCTAGCAATGCCTTGGCTGTGTGTCATATACCCCGCCATTGGCAAGTCCCTCGGCCCCTAAACGTCTTGTAGCAGAGAGGTCCAACGAGAATTGGGGCCGCCAGTATCTTCGCGCCATGAGTTCGGGGTTGCCTTTCATTTCTGGCAGTGCAGCTAGGATGTTGAAACGGGGTGAGGCCCGCCCTTTGCATCTGGCCTTGGTTTGGGCGGTGGACCTTGTTTGTTTGGCACTAGCATTCGCCAGTGGCCGGCCCAACCTGCTCGGGCTTCAGGGATCGCCTTGGAGATAAGGACACCGCTCACGCCAGCGACTAGCCCCACTCCTAGGCCGATATTCTCCGTCGCCGGGGGTCTAGGTTGTTTTCTCCAGGGGGTTTGAACTTCGGCTCTTGTGCAATCTAGTAGAATAATCTGTAGCTGCGCGTGCAGCTTCCACTTCAAGCTTCACTGTCCCCTTCCCCACTCGAAATACTGATGATCTGACCCAACATCGTACCACTGACAACAGGCGCTTGTCTCCCCAGGCTTCACCATCTACCCCCTATTCGGCCTCCACTCTCCCAGCCCCCGCCTGGGGGTTTCCGGAGCTCGATGCAGCCCGCCGGTGCAGGGTTAAGATCCCGCTTTGGTTCGTTCTAAGGGCTTCGCGCGGTCGCTGCATGTTACTGATGAGGTATAGGCTGTACTGCGTGCCGACAGAAGCATCGAAAATGCGACGAGCAGCGGCCAACATGCCGGCCGTGCCAAATGCGTAGCCTCGACTGCGTCTACGAAATGACATTGAAGTGGACCAACGTAGGCAGTATTAGTTCCTTTAGCAGCACCAACCCCCGCCAGAGAAACAGACCTGCGCGACGGGCGACCGTATCGGGCAATCCCCAAAGACGCCCTGTCATCTCCCCACCCTCGACTCAGACGCCTACGCAGGACATACAATTGAACCCTAGCGAGGTGCTACCTCATACGATTAACAGCTCTCGTTCATTTGCCGAAGTCGAGATTGCCCCGCAGGCTTCGTTCCTGGCTGAGCCGGATGTGGTCCGCCACAGTGTCGAATCCCTTCACCCAAACATCGTACCAGTCTCTCTCGATGTGCTTCGCGGCTTACAAGCCCAGCCGAGTGACACGCAGTGTCTCCTATGGCGCGATGCCACTCAATTCGACAAGGCAGCCCACCTCGATAAAACGCAGGATGGCGGGGATAGCCAAATCGATGATAATATCGAAGACGACGCTCAGCTTGGCGCATCCGACGGAGAATCCGCGCAGCTATCTATACACGAGGCTCCCTCCGAAGTTGCCTCAAGTTTCGCGGGCTCAAGCTCCTGGGTAATTGATAGTACTTTGAGCAACCTATTCTTTCAGATATTCCAAAACCCGGGCGAAGAGATTGCTTTTGCGTATTGTCAGTCACACCCGATCCCGCTTCTCTCCCTGCCTCTGGACCTTCAAAGCTGACTAGGCATCTACCTTCTCTAGTTTTTAAACGAGTTTGCACCTGCATCCCTGCATACGATAGCAGCCACAATCCCTTCAGAAAGCTTGCACTTGTGGCTCTCTCCTACCCAGTCCTCCTACATGGAATTCTCTCGGTCTCTACAGCTCACATGTACAACTACGGCCGAAGTAACGAGGGGCTGCTCTCATCACGCCAATCCCGAGCATTGAAGTCGCTCCAGTCGGCTTTAAATGCCCTTCAAGAGAGCAAAGACCGCAACGGGAGCGGTAGAGACCAAGGCTCCCAGCTCTTCAGCCAAGGCTCCGTTTTCTCTATTCTTTCCGCCCACGAGATTGCCCTGGCTGCCGTCATGATGCAGACATCATCCGTCTTGATGACAGGGATCGGCGACGTCGAGGTTCACATGAGATGTGCATTGCATTTCATTCAGCAGCTTGGATATCTTTATCGGCCTGCCAGCTCTGTATTTGCCAGGGTGCTCATCCATCGCTTCGCGATGGTGGATGTCGTTCTTGCACATCTACGCTTCCGGCCGCCGATGGCCCCACTGAACTTCTTCATGTACCAAGAAAACGACGAGCTCGATCTCTCGGAGCCAGCCTTCAGGGAGATACAGGGCTGCTCTCAACGGGTCCTCTGCTTCTTGGCTCGCATTTCGGTCCTCAACGCCCACTTGATTAATTCAACCAGCCAGCCAGCAGAAATTCAAGCTAAGGCGTACAGTTTAGAGACGGAAATGCGCGTGTGGGGGCACGGGTACTACGACGCCATGGCGTGTGGAACATATGCGAATTCGACATCACCAACCTCGATGACCACGATGGCCCAGCCTCTCCTAGATGCTCGGCCCGATCTTGACGTGGTCTGTGAGTGTTTCTATTGGACAGCTCACATACTCCTACTACGCAGAGTATTCATGGATCCGACCAAGTCAACACGTGTACAGATTATCCGAAGACATATGTTCCGGCTCATGGACGCTCTCGTTCCCGGCTGCGGTCCAGATTCCTCCTTGCCGTTTCCTTTCTACATCGCCGCTCGTGAGGCAACAACACTAGAGGAGCGCGACTGGGTGCGGCGGAAACATGCGGCAATGATGGAAGTCTATCGTGATCGCTCTAGAGAATATCTAATGGCTTCTACTGAGAAGGTCTGGGAGAAGCACGCGGCAGGAGAAGTACCTATCTCAGGGAATACTCCGGAGTGGGAGACGCCACATGAGAGGTTCATCAGAGATATGGATACTCAGGCGTCGTATTTTATGTTTTAGAGTCGGGATAAGCATCGAAATCTGCCTCCACAACGATATCTGAAACATTGAAACCGCGTAAGCTCGTTGGATACTTGAACTGTGCTTCGAGTTTACACTTTGTGTGCATCCATACAACTATCTCTTTCGGTATATCTACCGGTCCTCTTCTTCCCGTAAAAGATACTCTTTCACACTCTGGCTCCAGTTCGGGGCTCTTTTGTAGAAATACATCTCAGGGGAGTTTCCTGTACGGAGCCCATCGATGGCGGCAGCAAGGGCCGGCCCATTTCCTTCGGCTCTGATGGCACTAAGCGGATACATATATGTATGTATAGCCAGCACAACAGCATCCGAGCCGGAGAGTCGATGTACAACTTGTCGTTCACAGCGCAAGTAAGCCTGTGTACTCTTGGATTAGCACCACGACAAGCTAATCACTAGTACTTAGCGACAAAGATTCATTGGAGTGGTAAGAATTACCCGAGTGCAATCAATGTTCTCGACGGATACTTTCTCTCCCTCGTATAGATGTACGTTGGATACAGCAAAAAGATCGCCTTTTGCGGAGATGGACCACTGCGGTCTAGTATTAGCTAGCCCGTTCTTCGTCGTTGGCGATACATAAACCTACATTGTGTCTTTGAACGAATTTCTCCGGTTCTAGGCGTCCTAGAAATCTGTTCATGCTTTTTTGTAACCTCTGCTCGTAGTTTGGCACAGGCTCGTGAATCTCAGAGAGCGTCTGGCCCAGCTTGTCGGCCCAGTCAAAGCCGTTCGGGAAACAGCCTATAAATGCCCTAAGCCGAAATTCGCCGCTCGCCTTGTCGGGCTGCAGGATTAGGAAGTCTTCCTCAACCTGGCGTCCCAAGGCCTCCAGCAACGATTCTGGTTCCGACCCAGCGGACGGACGCAATGGAATCTGGTCTCCAGTGACTTTGTTGTATAGACAACGACCCTCATGCAAGGAGTCGTCAGGAATTGCAAAAACATCGACAAATCTAGAGGGGAGGTAATCCATCATCCATGTGTAAAGCGCCGTGACTGCTTGTTCCGAGCCCGGTAGCGCGCGAAGTACTTGGCTGCGATTTGTTTGCAAGAGCTGTCGTCGTAACTGTATCCTGTTTTCGTAGTGCCAGTCAATCTGGACTAGTTCAGAGGGTGTGATGCTTTCGATGCCTGAAATCCAAATTTAGAATATGCAGATGTAACTTCGATGTAAGGTGATGATACCCATGGTCATATGGTAATGAGGTTTAAACGGCCGAATGACAGGTGGCTCTGTTGTTGACCAGTCAAAGCCTAAGAGCGGCTCGATTCTCGTTTTTTGGACAACTGCAACTTGATCCTTCGTTTTCTGAACCACCGCCTGGCAAAGAAGCCTCGAAGGGGAATTCAACCGTTTGGTCAACCATATCAAAGCTGTACCAGATGCCAGAGCGAATGCCCAAATGTGCCAACTCATCTTCAGATCGAGCAGAGTGGAAAAGGTGCCACCATCTATCTGTCTCGGTATGCGATCAGCCATCGGGCCTCAAATTCAACACGTAGAGTACAGCGCAAGAAATAGAGCCTACCGTGAAGGACGGTTGCACCCCAAACCGCTAGCGGTACATATCTATTTAGCGTTATTGGCAGCGTTTTCTGGCATCACATGGTCGGCCAGTTTATTAGCTAGAAATACTGAGATAAGGTATCAACCCTATTGGCCAAAGTAGGTAGCGATTGAATGCCATTTGCTCACATGGTGCCGCGAACAAGCCATACCTTCCATTGCACGGCCGGCTCTACAGGGTTCTGATCGGGCGGCTTAGAAGGCAGGCTCGGCAACGTGGAAAGTAGCCTAGTTTGTCCAGTAACTTGCAAACGATTAGGTCGCAAAGTGATCGAGCACCTGGAGCGTGCGAAGGTCACGCGCTAGGCCGACCGCAGGGGATGTGGCTCGAATTACTCAGAAGGGCAAGGAGCCGTGTGTGCGCCGGCGCTAAAATGGGCACTGCAATGCGGGGGAAGAAACAAGCCGTGTCTGAGCCGGCGCTAACGCATTCCCTCTGTGATAACCCCTTCCGGGCCCTTGAGAGAGATACAGAAAGAGCATCAGTTGATGGCTCAGTGTTGTACTCCAGTGATAGCAGATACGGAGTTCGGATGGCAGTATCCATAGTGCAGACTAGCAATGACACTATCTCTCTGAGATAAACACATGACGATAGGAGACGTGCCGCGCAAACTGACTTCACGAGAAGTGACAAAGCTCCTTTCTTCATACTCATACCAGCCCCCTCATCCACCCAATTGTTTACTAAGGAGCTATGGTTAAATGTGAAGCAAACCCGACCTACTCAGTGGCCATAGGCTGGATACAATTTGTTGTCAGATATTTTCATATTTGGCTTCTCTTGGCGCTGTTCACGGATGGGCACCCCCTCTAGAGGACTCGTCAGCTCCCCATTTAGGATGCTGTAAGCGAAAGTAAACTGACGAGACTATCATTCGCCATTCCGTAACACCGGGCTGGCGGAATAGGGATCTTGGTGATCACCAGGAAGGCTTGGAAGTGCACTGAGCCCCCTCAGCTTATCTTTTCTCCACATCAGTGTGGCTCCCACTAGCTCATTCTTGCTAGGTCACCCGCTTGGTGATCAACGTCATGCGTGGAGCCCAGGTCCCGCTACCATCGGTCCGCAGAGCTGAGACGTCCTACAGTGTGTGCTCGACCAAAGGCAGCTTCAGAGATGAACACAGATGATGAGGAGCGACGACAGGCCGAGACGGGCAATCATTTTGTCTTCCGATCAACTCGGCAACGGACCTTCAAAGCATGTCGTACTTGCCGGCAGCAGAAAGCGCGCTGTCACGATGCAGACGATCCCCCGTGTCGACGATGTCGAGCTACCGGGCGAGATTGTATCTTTGATATCTTTGCTCCTCAGGGGAAGCGTCGCCTGCTACGTCAGGGAGCTAGAGGGCTGTCCGAAGAGTGCGTTGGGACGCCCGTAGCCTCCATCGAAAGACTGATTGCTAACGTAGCCCTGGAGGACGAGCAATCATGATAACTCGACGAGTGAATCCGGCCAGGTAGCGCCGGGGAACACCGGAGGAGCAATTGCGAAGCCGCATAGTCCCCAGGCAGAGCCTGACTCTCGCCTCCAGCGGTGGTCTGCGGAGCCGACTGAACCTGAAGACGACAACGGCTGTCCGCAGACACTTTCTGCTACTGAGAATGCCGTCCGTCCGGAGGATCTGAACCTACTGCGCCTAAATGCACCCCTAACGGCTGTTCATGCCATGCGCCCAGCGTCGTTGTCCATTGCCGCATCCTCCCCTCAAAGTAACGGATTGCAAGCGTCATCGCAAGCCACCACGTCAAAAAGTTTCCGCAATCCTACGGTGAAAAATACCCAGGCAAATGTTTCGTACGGCGATGTCGTTTCTTCTGGTCTTCTGTCCGAATCAAAGGCCAGGGAACTGTTTCATCTCTACATGGCCGGAGGCAATGTCTTCCTGCCCCTATTCGATACTACCACAGACACCTTTGAAGCCGTGCGCCAGCGATCAGCATTTTGTTTAAGTGCCATTCTCGCGGTTGCGTTGCGAGCGGACTCCAGCCGCGCTGACTCGAGTATTATTGCAGAGAGGTGCCTCGCCGAAGCCCAGACCCTCGCTGCTCGTACTCTTTTCTCGAGCCCTCCAGAGCTTGAAGACATCCAAGGAATGCTAGTACTAGCAACGTATGCGGAAAGGAATTGGTTTGCTTTCCGCCATGCCCTTGAGATGGCCGAGGATGTGGGACTCCCACACTGCTTATCGAAGCTTATCGAGGAGGCCCAACCAAAAAATACTTCCCGCATATCTGCTGTTAAAGGCAAGCAACTTGCTCGCATGGTACGGACGGCATTAGTACTTCACAATGTCGAGCGGGAGGTCTCTAGCGGCACTGGCCGGCAACCCAGGCTACCACCGATCGAGAAGAGGCTTTTGAGAAGATTCTTGGAAAACAAACACTCGATCGTCTTCGACATCAGGATCGTGTCGACGATTGAGGTGACACAGCTTCGAGGTGAGAACGCCGCACACCTAAAATTTAACAGGAATGACAGGATGTTTTAAACTGACTAGCTGGTAGCCCGCCTTCTCCAAGAGATTGATGCTTTGGAAAACATTACAGGCGCAGTGATGGCCAAGTTTGATAGTTTCCAAAAAGATATCGATCAATGGTTTAAATACTGGGACGGGGTCTACCAAGGTGAGAGCGTTGCACCATCCGTGGCTAGCCCAATTTTCTCCTCTTATACGGGAATATCATGAGCTTACACATCTAGACCACGATATCAATGTTGCAAGTTTTCATCGCGCTAGTCTGCGACTCCAGAGAGACTACGCCCTTATTATTTTAAGTAGCGCCATGATTAGCAAACTCGGCAAAGCGCTAGGCATTCAGGACCCCCCAGTGTTCATGACGGATGAGATGAGTAGAATTATTGATATAACGATGAACACGAGCACACAGCTTCTTGTGTCCATGTCTCAGAGCGAATCTTACAAGTGGCACTTGCAATGGGCACCTACTTATTCGGCCCTCTTTGCCGTTTTCGCAGGTATATTGAAACTCATCTTTCCTCTTGAGCCTGTGTGACTAATCTTCTATCATTCAGCCGCGCTTGCGTTCCGGTTATCTGTACTACGATCCAATACCACTAATTGGTTGTCTTTGCTACCGGCAATCTCAACTATCGCGTACGCCATGGATCCTCGGTACCCAGCATATTCTGCCATTCTTCGAAACCTCTCCAGCATTACAGCAAGTAAAATACGCCCCATCCCTTCCGGGGAGGCTTGGGCCGTGGAAAGATACCGGGAATCGGATCCATCAGACACTCCAGCCGGGCTACAAGGGTATGAACAGATAGGTGCCCACGTGAATCGTGGCCCGGCGCAAATGGAGACGCCAGCTTCATTAATGCCCGTCATGTCACAGATGGGATTTATTGGGGGCGAGGAGATGCAGTTTTCGCAAAGTAAAGCCGACTACATGATTGACTATAACTCTTTTGCTGCATCCCTTGCAGCCTATGAAAACGGGTGCGCAAATACTCTCGACTATACGTCGTTGGGTAGCCCCTCTATGGGACCAGGCCAGCCTGGCATCACCTAGTAATTAATTCGAGGTTTTATACGTCTCAATATTTCTTCGCCGAATCAATCTGATGCCCTCAAACATTAGAGACTTGAGTCGAGGCTCTATAGATTACATGGCCGGTATATACCGTCATGATGCCCACGAGCTCGCCCGAGTGCACCAACACGTCGATTTTGGAGAGCGAGGCGGAGGGCAAATTCTCTCAGATATATCATCTCAACTATCTCCATTGACAACATAGTCAACAGCCTCAGTTATCGCTACCAACTCTTCGTCGTCGAATGGCCGGCCGACAATTTGCAAGGTAACAGGCTGGTTCCCCCAACGAACCGGATCATCTAGAAGAATGGCGGTGGTCAGCATTGAATCGTAGCTAGAGGACATTCCCAGGCGGTAGGCGTTATGTCACTCACAGATGTCGTAGCATTTGGCATCGAAAGGATTGCTTTGGTTCGGGTTATATGCCTCATCCTTCGGATCTTCCCTTTCGCTGATCTTGAACCCCTTCAATGGGAGGATTGTAGAGGGGTAGTCGAGCAAATTGAAAAGACAGGTGTATCCCCACCATGGCAGGTAATCATGCGGGTATCCTGCAGAAGGAGACGCCGGACAAATGATGCCATCTATTGCCAGACCTGTCTTCGTGCTCTCCGCAGTCTTGTCCCATGCGTCGCTGAAGACCTCCCTGTATCTGTTTTGCGCTTTGATACGCTGTCGTGAAAGCTCCATATTAGTTCGGCTGTTTTACGGTAGGAACAAACGGTCTAGATCGAGATAAAGAAACTTACCTCCAAAACTTCTTTAGCAGTCAAAGAGCCCGACCTGATTTTGTAGATGTTATATAACTCCTGAACAGGGGCGATCAAAGCTTCTCCAGCTTTTGCAAGCATATCCATGCTTTCTTCGATGCCGCATTGGTAGTAAATGTCAAACTGTGGAGTTGGTCAGTTTATGTTTTGACCGAGACCCCGATGTCTGGAGTCTTATCGTGGAGAACAAGGGAAAGACTCACATAGACCTGTGATGCCTCCCAGCTATCAAATGACAATTTGAATGGTATGACTATAAGTTAGTATATTAATACTCTCGTTATTTACGTAAACGATTGAGACAGCCTTAGGGCCTACCTTCATGGCCCTGAGCTTTCAGCTTCTCGGCAGTCTCGCGCATGGCCCTCAGGATCGGAGGGTGGGGCCTGACAGCGCCATCAGACTCCAAAAGACCGAAAGCTAGCTTCCTCGTGGGGCGGTCAACATTTCTCCAGCCAAGGGGGATGCTGGTGGTGTCGTATCTCGCGCTCGGCCAGCTAGTGATAGTACGAGTGAATAACTTGAGGTCGGCCATGCTGTGACAGACGGGGCCGCAAGACACTCGAATATTCAGCTGCCCGCTTTCGACGCTCTTCATCGCCCTCTTAGGTATCCGGTCTGCGGTTGGTCGTATTCCGTATAGTCCATTAAAAGCAGCTGGTGCGCGAATTGAACCCCCAATGTCGGTCGACGGAGCTAAGGGACTCCCATGCATGGCCACCAAGACGGCATCGCCTCCCGAGCTCCCCCCGGCGACAAAATCCGTGTTGAACGGATTTAAAGTTCGTCCAAAAAGGGGACTGATCGTCTCTAACGCCATGCCCGTTTGTGGCATGGTGGTCTTGACGTAAAAGACGGCTCCTGCTTCACGCAAGATCTTAACTATGGCGGATTCCCTCTCAGCGCGGTGGCTAGCGTTCGTGACATAGCCCCATGTGGTTGCCTTTCCAGGAACATCAAATGTGTCCTAAATGGTGCTAGATGAGTGAACCCGTCTTATGGAATTAAGAATCAGTGATGAATACCTTAAGAGCTATTGGCAGTCCGTGTAGTGGCCCTACAGGCTTTCCCTCGCGTCTTAGGTGCTCATCAAGCTCCGCTGCCCGCTTCAAAGCTTCCTCCGGGAAGAAGGTCGTGAGACAGTTAACCTAAAAGAATGGCGGTCAGAAATTGGTAAGCACGAGTTATAATAAGTGCTACTCGCCAGCTGATGTGCTATTGCCGCTCGGCCACAGAAAGCTTCCACGACCTGTACCGAAGAAAGCTCCCCGGAAGCAATTCGGTTCAGCAAGTCGGTCGCGCTTTGCTCCGTGACTTCAAGTTGCTTCGCTGACAACAAGCCACAAGTTCTCGGGATGTCGCGTACGTCCTTGGATGTGCTCTTCTGGTCTTCTGATAGTTTCCATTTCTGCGGAATGGCCCGGTCCAGCGCATCCCTAAACTCTTGAGCGGCAAGCTCCCAACTCATCTCGGTGCCTCAGGGGATGGAATACGATGTGAACAGAGAATTGGGGCTACTGAAGGTGAGACACTAGCCTAAACAAGATGGTTCTTCTGTGCCAAACCAAAATCTCGAAAGGCTTGAATAGGGAGCCACCTCAAGTTGCCAGAGATATTATAACGGCTCAAGAAGCGGCGAAAGTTGGTGCTCTCGGCTAAGCTCCACTCATGGATTCCTCTTGCCGCCCCAATCGGCCTATCGTGTCGCTTCAGCAAAGAGTTCCTCGGAACGATTCCGTATCCTACAGAACGCGTAGTCTGCTCTTGGCAAGATATGGCTTATCACCCCTAGCAACTTGCTATGCGCTATCAGTGCAAAGAGCGGCCGTGCCGGCTCCGGCACGGCCGTCTTGTGGGGACAACATTTCAGACAGTTCCTAGTGTAGTGGAGTCGGCCGTCCAAAGCGAGCCTTGCCACATTTGGCCTAATGTACCCCAGACGACCAAGGTCGCGGTAGCGGACTCGAAGTCTCCGTCGTCACCCTGTCTCTACATCGAGGCTCGCGGAAATGAGGTATGTTTTGTGTCTTATCTCTGCAGCTTCGCGTGGCACCAGCTGGTGTGGTTCATATATGCATGTCCTCCCACCGCTGATAGCCACACAACTCCAGCAGCATCTCGCCGCCTTGACCACCACAACAGCAAATACGGGAATAATCTAGGCTATCCAACATGAGTTACGATGAGAAGGTTAGCAAGAAGGACAATGACGCTGTTGACCGGTCGTCGACTGTGCCTGTCGAAATACTCGAGTACAACGCCGAAGATGAGCGCGAAATCACCAGAAAGATCGACAGGCGCCTCATACCAGCACTGACTGTTCTGTACCTCATGTCCTACCTGGATCGATCAAACAGTAAGCTTCATGGCACTTCACTCTTTCTCTTTCTTAGAACTCCATAGCGTGCTAACTGCAACTAACCTCAGTGGGCAATGCGGCTATCATTGGGCTCAAAGACGACCTGCATCTCACGCCAACCCAATACAACCTGTGTCTCACTCTGTTCTTCATTCCGTATTCACTCTTCGAAGTTCCATCCAATCTAATGTTGAAGGTGCTCCGGCCGTCTCTCTGGATTGGCATCATGATGTTTGTGTGGGGCACCATCGCAACGTAATGCTCCCTTAACCCCATCTGCCCTACTTTTATTATGTGTCTCCACCACGACGCGTATTTCTCGTGTCTCTCTACATGGATTTCACTGACGAAATAAAAAGATTGATGGGAATCGTTCAGGGCTTCCCTGGTCTCATGGCGGCAAGGTTTTTCCTTGCGGTTGGCGAGGCAGGTCCAACATACTCCCTTCAGCTCCCCCCAAAGATAGTCTGCTAACTCCCGAGCTAGGCAGGCTTCTTCCCCGCTGCAACATATCTCCTAACTATATGGTATAAAAGACACGAGATTCAATGGCGAATGGGTATCTTTTACTCTGTCGGCGCGTTTTCCGGCGCCGTGTCCGGCCTTCTAGCCTACTTGATCGAGAAGATGGATGGGGTTGGGGGCCTAGAGGGATGGCGATGGTATGGACATTGAGGCCTCTCACTGCTGATCTAAAGCTGACCAGCGCAGGATCTTCATTCTGGAAGGGCTACTCACAGTCCTCCTGGCAGTCATGACGCCTCTATACCTCCCCGACAACCCTGCTACTTGCAGATTCCTGACCGACACAGAAAAAGAAATCGTGTCCCATCGATTGATCGCAGACCTCGGTACAACAAGCAGCTCGTCCAGCCATGACGAGAGCTTTAATTGGAGCCATGTATGGTCTGCCTTCGAGGACTGGAAAGTCTGGGCCGTGGTAGTTATCTATTGGGGAAGCGCAATTCCCATTTACGGGTTGGTGCTCCCTCTCATTGTGCAAATAGGATCACGCCTAACTTTGCACTGCAGCTTCATCTACACCTTGCCAACCGTCATCGTAGAGTTAGGCTATACAGCCTCGATCGCGGTAAGATTTTATTCCGGATCCGAAGCAACTTTGATTCTGATGCTGCCTCCTTAGCAACTCATGACGATGCCGATCTATGCGGCAGCCGTGGTCGCCATTTTAGTGACCGCTTACATGTCCGACAAGGCGAAATCTCGGTCCATGTTTGTGATTGTTCCACTAATTGTCGGAGGCGTCGGTCTCATTGGCTTGCTCGCAATTCCCAAAGCAAAGGCCCCTGGTGCACTGTTTGCCATGCTATTCCTTGTAGCGATGGGCTTGTACTCCATCGTGTGCGGTACGGTCGCATGGACAGGTTGGTAGCCAAACTCTATGCTGTTCAAGAAAGGCGTTGCAGCTGACCAGAAATTCTTCATAGGCAACAACTTGGCAGGCCAGTGGAAGCGTGCGACGGGAATGGCCCTGATGATATCTGTTGGGAATCTAGGAGGGGCTGTGGGCACAAACATCTACCTCTCGCGCGAAGCACCGTACTACTGGACCGGCTACGGTGTCTCGCTTGCAGTAGTTGTTATATCCACTATTGCGGCTGTGCTGCTAAGGTGGAAGCTGATTGCCATTAATAGGGAGAGGGATGCGCTTAGCTTGGACGAGGTGCACGAACTGTATACCGAGCAGCAACTTGCGGAAATGGGCGATAATAGTCCATTGTTTCGATATACTACATAATCGTGCCAACTGTTGTAAGCATTGCCAGGAATAGTTACATAGTTGCTGGCTGGGGAAGCACGACCGTCAGAAGTGCACGTGAATATTTAACAACTTGTAGTCGTTGTTGTCTTGTTACGTCTTTCTCTATTGGACGAGGGATCAAGTTTTCCCTTGTAGCCTCTTCATTTGTTCCCCGGATGTTTCAGTACCCGTCTAGCGCACTCATGGCCAATGTCTCAGTCTCAGCTTCTTATCTCCCCAGCGGCCGTATACATTTAGCCCACTATTTCTTTGGCATACCCGGAAGTTCAGTAAGCCCTATATAGTACACATAATTAGCTCTGATCAACACTCTCTCGGGTACCTTTTATCGGGCCCGCCGCAGACCCTTTTAAGTGTCCACGCTTCCGAATGAAGTCCCGGGATCCCAGGAAAAGGGGGGGGGGGGGGGGGGGGGGGGGGGGGGGGCGGGGGGCGGGGGGGGGCTTACATCCGTCAATATTCTCTTCAACGGTTCTGCTTTTAACACACTCGGCCGCCTTCTCGGGGGTCTGCGTTTCCAAACTTTTACAAACATCGCCAAGACAGCGGTTATCCATGGCGCGCTGGAGGGCGTCGCCCTTCCACCCAAAGCTAACCGCATGTCAGCCAATTCCAAGCGAAAGGAAAGATAGGGATCGGAACCTACACGTAATCGCCGTGTTGAGAGTAGCCGTCTCTGTATGACTGTTAAAATCTATACCAGCTTCACGAGGATTGGTAGGAAGGCTCACTCATCGCCGGTACTCCAGACAAAAGGCTGCTGCGACTTGTCCTCCGGCCACAGGTCCGCGTCATTGAATGGTGTCGTCTGTGAGTAACGAAGCTTCTGTTAGCAAACCTGACTCAATCCATAACCGGCCAACTCCAGCTTCGCAAGATGTTAGCGAGTTAGGAACATCTCTACTTACGTCCCATATAACCTCATACATGACCTGCGGGATCCTCACGGGGTGGCTCTCCGGACAAGCGCCCCCGTCATAATCAAACTGGTCGGTAATCGAGCCGGCCACCGGATACGCAACGTGGCTCTTGTGGTCCGCACTGTCGAGATTGACGCCATCCCAGCACGTAGGAAACGTGATAACGCTCCTGATACCCCCTACGCAGAACTTCTTGGGTAGTGTTACACTATCGGGGGCAGCGCAGTTCAGATTTCTATTATCTCCAGTCTTGGGCATGCACCGATGGCACACTTTCGGGTCAACCTTCCCTTTCTGGGCGGGACCCCGAAGGCTGGCGTCTCCGACGAGCATGCGGAATCCGGGCTTGAACGCAGTTGTCTTGTTTGTACCCTGTGGGGGGATGTAGTAGACCGTGATGCCGCCGTTGCCCTTCAGCCCCTCGCTTGGCTTTTGTGGAACTCGTCTGTAGGTTCCGTTTCGAGCTCGGAAGTACAGCACCGCCGTCCAATAGTTGGAAAAGTCTTCGGAGAAGGTGCACGAGGTGCAGCCCGACTTGGCGACAAGATCGTGCGTGTTTGGGTCCATGGAAGCATTGAAAGAATCGCCTCCCACGATCTGGTGCACATGAGGAGACGGAACTGATCCTGGATTAACGAGGGGATCGAGGCGCTCAACGACTAGTTGCGAGCACTCGAATCGGAGCATGGGGGGGATATTGGCCGTCGTGGGATCGAACGCCCCGGGATCCTGGCTGGAGACCCGGCCGACTTGACTCAGGAGGCCAGCCAGGCCGAGGACAAGGGCTTTCCACTGTGGCATCCTGACTGTAGGTGGTCCAGAGCCGATGGTGAGGTTCGAGCAGCTCGCGCTATAGGATGCAACAACCTGGGTATTGGGTCTCAGCTCCTAAGTGCTCATAGTTCTTGCCCACCACTTCCGATCCAGACGCCCCTCTTATATGCCCTTTTCGCCCCCATCTAGAATTCTGATAAATTTGGTCGGCATGCCCATTGCTTGTATATTAACTCGGCGGTAGATTTAGGCGCGGGCGGGTAAGGTAATATGAGTGCTCAACAAATTACGTGCCGCCTTCTGGCCGCTATCAATCTCTGCTGCGTGGGCCAATATATTCGGGACGGCAAAATACAGAATAGGGGTGCAGTCGACGCTGCTGATTGACTATGACAAGAGCTCGACAGCCGTTTATCGAGACGCAGAGATGGTTCCACAGGTGGCTACAACGCATAGCCTAACGGCGGTCAATTTAGCAAAGCTACTATAAGCATAGCTGCAGCCGTCTCCTAGGCCGCGTTGCTGCGTAGATCTTTGTTTCAGTCGCTGAAATTAACCTTTCCTCGCATTGGAGTTCCAATGTAAGATTTGAGACAAGTCCACGCCCAAAACTCCTTGCTGAAGGCGTTGAAATTCTGTGAGATTCGCATGTTATATCACACTCATCAAGTACCAGTTGCAGTCTCTAATAGCCAACTTACGCAAAATATCTATCTAGTTTATAGTCACATATTATAGCAAGGCCGGGTCTTGAAGAGGCACTGAAGTCACTGGTTGTACAAATTATGAGTATCCATAAAGCCTTAAGCGGCCACCTAAAGCTCCTTGCACGCTATGGCTCAAAGTGAGTAAGGCGTTCTATCCTTTGAGGGCCCTGGACAGCTTTTGGAGGCCACTCTGGATCTTCTTGCCAGTCGGTCTCGTATCTATACTCTCCACTGCCCACAATCTCGTCCACCCCGTTCAGAACCACTCTCGCCTCTCCATTCGGGGGCACGGTGACTTCTGTTTTCATCTTCGTCCCTTCGACTCTCCAGCTGACCGAATACGGCCCATAGGGCGAGTCGTACGACGTCTTCGCATGGCGCACCGTACCGCCGGGCTGCGGCTTGATAAGTGCAGTCTTCCAGCCTGGTATCGCAGAGGAGAGTCCGCCAACGGTGCTATGAAGGAATGCGCAGACAGACCCGAGGGCGTAGTGGTTGAAAGATGTCATTTGGCCTGGGTTTATCGTACCATCAGGAAGCATGGAGTTCCACCGCTCCCACTATAAAGAGTACTGTCAGTCTAACTATTCATGGAAAGGGGACCGGAAGGTCTTCTTACAATTGTGGTCGCCCCCATGCGGACTGGGTAAAGCCAGCTTGGATCGTCACGCTCCTGCAGCATTCTGTATGCAAGGTTCAACATGCCGTTGTCCGCCAGCGTCTGCAGTATAACTGGCGTTCCTGCAAAGCCTGTGGTGATCTGGAAGGCCTCCCATCGTGTCAGCCATCCTAGTCGATCACGGGCAGTCTGCAGCTGCTTCTCTTCAAATAGACCAAATCGAAGCAAGAGGGTATATGTTGTCTGCGTATCGCAGGCAGCCCGTCCACTCGGCGTAATATACGTCGAGCGGAAGAGTTCTCGGAGCCGGGACGCGTCGGCGCTATACTTTTTCGCAGCTTCCTCTTTGCCCAAGATCTTGGCTATTTTCGCTGTGAGATCCGTGACATACACAAGGTATGCATTGGCGACAATGAATGGATCTGTGGGACAGTTTCCCGGGAGCTGAGGTGGGGACCGAGGATCTAACCAGTCGGCATACTGAGGGAGATCTGTGGCATAAAAGCCATTGGCATCCCTTGGCACGCCTTTATCTAGCCAGAGAGTCATACTTTTCCATTGCGTCTCTAGTGTTGTGGTATCGCCGAAGAAGTTGTAAAGATCCCAGGGGGTCATGACAGCAGCGTCGGCCCAGACGGCCATTGGGCGGTTCTGGCGGCCATCCGGTGGCATCGGGATAGACGGGATGATGATCGGGGGCACTCCATCTGCGTCCTTCTGGTCTGCCTCCAAGTCCTGAAGCCAGTGGCCGAGGAATGCAGAGGTGTCGAAGAGGAAATTGGCCGTCGGCGCAAAGACTTGGATATCCCCAGTCCACCCAAGCCGCTCGTCACGCTGGGGACAATCGGTCGGCACAGATACAAAGTTTCCCCTCATTGACCACACAGTATTCTCGTGAAGCTGATTGATCAACTTGTGCGAGCTTTCGAAGCTACCGGTTCGCCGGAGATCCGAGGAGATGACTATGGCAGTGAAGTCATCAAGACCGACACTGTCGTATCCGGTAATTTCGGCGTAGCGGAAACCGTGGAATGTAAATCTTGGTTCGTAACCTTTTGTCTTGCCGCCCAGTTTGATAGTGTCCTGTGCGTTTGCTGTCCTCAGGGGCCGAGTTCCAAGCTCTCCGTGCTCAAGAACCTCTGCGTGGCGAAGAATCAATTCGTCTCCTTCCTTGCCTTCGATGTCTCTCTCGATCCTCAACCAGCCGACGAGGTTTTGTCCGAAATCAAGGACCTTCTTCCCCGCAGGCGTCGTGATGAGCTCCTTTGGCTTGATCTCCATGATCTTCTTGACGGGTGCTACGTCGGGGGATATTAGCTCTGCTGATGGAGTAGAAAGGACTTCGATATTTCTCTTCTCTCCCTTGCCCGCGAAAGTTGTGGTCGACCATGAGCGGTCGTTCAGCACGGTGTTGAAGGTCTCGCCGTTATAAACCTCACTAGACAGAACAGGGCTTCCCAGGTATTCCCAGGTATCATCCGAAGCAGCGACAACTTCACCGTCAACCTCGAGCTGTCCGAAGAAGCCGAGGCGGCTGCCCCAGATATTACGGCAATCGGAAGACCCAAGCCTGGTGGCAAACCAGCCTTCGCCGATATGAGCACCTATGACATTCTGGCCTTCCTCCAGGAGGGATGTGACGTCGTACGTTTGGTAGTGTAGACGGTGCTTGTACGACTGCCAGCCCGGTGTAAGAAGCTGGTCCCCAACTCGCTTGCCATTTATCTCAACTTCATAGAGTCCATGGGCGGTGGCATACAGGCGGGCTGTTCCTTTCTTAGAGACAGTGAACTCCTTCCTAAGAAGGAATGGGAGCTTTGGCTTGTCTTCATCTTGTACTGGGCCAGAGATAAGGCTAGCTTTCCACTCGGAGCGGTCCAAAAGAGCCACCTCAATATTCAGTACCGCCCACTCGGTAGCATTTCCATCCTGCCCAGTAGCCTTCACCTTGATCTCAGCGGCCTCTCGGGAAGAAAGGGGCGATGACGGCCAGGGTACGAGGACTGAATCCGGCGATTCAACATGATAGATCTCCTCCTCCTTGCCTTGCCGCGCAACAGCGATGTCGTATGAAGCCTGTCTCCATCCTTTGAGGGTGGTGGCGTTGAAGCGCCAAGAGAGTCGAGGGGTTCGGCTGAAGATGCCAAACCCATCATGGTGGTGCTCAGCTGTAACCTGGGCGATAGTCACAGACATCTTGGGTTCGGAGAAGCGGGGTTATTTAGTTTACCCAACAGCAGCAGGGGGTACTATTCCAGGCATAGAGCCATGCTTATAAAAGGCCATCCGAACTCCTATATCGGACAACCCGAATACACTTCGGTCTATGAAGATGCGAGCGGATGGGGTCCGGTGGACAGCTGTATTTCCAGCCCATCCCCTGTTCCCCTTGGCGTAAGCGGCCCCTAGGTCCCCCGCATCTTTTCCGCATCTTTTCCGGGGTAAAACCCGGGGTCGCTAGCCATGCTGGGGTATGGTTCGACCCCAGAACCGGTATTTTGGAGCCACTACAAACCATCCACTCCGCAACTCCGTCTCATCAGAGAGGGGGTTCCTTCGATGATCGGGTCTCGCCCTGTTTGTACCCGAACAGGACATAGGATTGGCTAGGAATGAGGGGATCATCAGCAAACAAGCTCCTATTGTGGAATGACTCGGTTTTTAGCATCTTCATAGCTCGAAACACGTCGGTTCCCGCATCATTCCAGCCCGAAAAGCATGGGTGCACATAGGCCGCCAAGCTGCCGGTGTACCTGGGTACGTCCAACAAGAGTCGGTAATTAGATTGGCTTTACCGGCTTGCCCCTATTGCCACATGTTCCCCAGCTGCATTTGAATGCCGGTCTTTACGTTTATGAAAGCCCGCAGAATGCATTACAGCTTGCCAGACTCACAGCCTGCACCGTCCTTCTCTTTCCCCCCGCAAACTCCTGGCGCAGCACGAAAGTGATAAGCGCGCAAGCTCTCAGCTCTCTTCCCTTTGGCATACGAAAACCAACAAAAAACCACCGGCGTGTCAGGGATGTCAGATCCCTACAAAAACAACGCCACGGCCGAGAAGGAGGGCCACGGCGAACATTTAGAGATCCCAAACGATGAACAGAGCAGTGGCCACGGCGTTATCCTGAAGTCGGACTATGACCAGCTTGGACTTTGGGTCACCGTCAAGAGGTTCTGGAAGGTAGAGCCTAACTATTGGTGGCTACAATTCCAATAAGCACTACAAGCTAACATCCAGTAGGCCGTTTTAGTTTGCAACCTATTGTGTATTGCTGCCGCTGCCGATGGATATCAATATACTCTTAACGGTAAGCACTTTTGTAGTGCCGCAATTTCTAGCAAGCAGCAATCGTCTCATCGCGAGTAACTAGGAAACGTTATTGCGAACCAAGGCTTCATCAATGCTCTTGGCTTCCCGAATGCGAAAGGAACCATAACTCTCAATGCGCAGTACACAGCATTATGGGGTGCCATGCAGTCGCTGGGACAGCTCGTTGGTATGGTATTTCTCAATCCGGTGTCCGATAGAATCGGACGGAAAATGACCCTCTATGTGCTCTGGGTTCTCCTTGCGGCAGTAAGTGGTCTAAATGAACCTCTCACGTGCCCGTCGCACGATCTAATCGTTGACGGAACAGTCGATCGGACTCGAGACGGCGGTTCGAAACTGGAGAGACTGGGCTGCGGCAAAGTTCCTTGCGGGCATCGGCATCGGCGCTCTGCAGTCTACCCTACCCATATACGTGACGGAATGGTCTCCAGTCAACATCCGCGGCGCCATGCTCTTTGCCTACGGATTTTGGAACACACTCGGCAAGTTTCTGGCGCCTTTGATGCTATTGATCGAAGAAAAGATTGATCCCATCAACTTCAAGGTTCCCATCTTGACTCAATGGGCCTTCCTGGGGATTATGTTGCCCATCTTCATCTGGCTGCCGGAAACTCCAGCGTACTATGCGGCGCGGGACCAAGATGAGAAAGGCAAGGCAACCCTGCGCCGTGTGAACGGGAATGTCGAAGGCTACGACGTTGAGACCGAGTATGCTGTCATCAAGAATACCATCATGGAGGAAATTCGGGAGCGGCGAGAGCTGGGGCTGGAAGGGCAGAGCTTCCGACAGCTCCTTCAATCGTACCTGGCATGCTTCAAGGGCAACAATGCGCGACGAACCCTCGGCGCGGCGCTTCCTGCGTGTTCTCAGCAGCTTACCGGCCTCTCCTTCTTAAACATCTACGCCAGTCTGTTTTTCAAGCAAAGTGGCTTCAGCAACGCTTTTCTCATCACGACTATTATCTGTAAGTCTATCAGTGGAATCGCATGGTTTAATGCTAATAACCAACTACGACGCAGCCATTATTTCTCTCGCCACTTCAACATTCCTGATCCTCTTCACGGATAAATTCGGTCGGCGCAACATCATCTTGGTGTCTTCGGTCGTTTGTACCATAATGATGCTGCTGGTTGGAATTATTGGGTTGGTAAACAAAACTGAGCCTGTACTAAACTTCCTGATCTTTGTCGCCTGCCTATGGTCCTTTTTTAGCAGTGCGCGTAAGTGGGCTCGTCGCTCTTCCACTCGAGCCAGATCAGAGTTGCTAATGATTCAAAAGTCGGAAGTCTTGGCTGGGCGTTTGTTGGCGAGATTGCTTCCCAGAAACTACGTGCCAGAACCGCAGGTCTGGCCGCCGGTGCCTCTGTCCTCTTTGGCCTCACATTCAACACATCTGTACCCGTTATGCGTGAGTGATCCGGCAAACCTACCCGTGCACCGATATTAACTCGTAGGTAGTGGATATAAATGGTGTTAATTGGAGCTATAAGACAGCTTGGCTTTTCTTCAGTACTGGGTTGGTATGTATTGTCGTGGTGTTCTTCTTCACGCCCGAGCCGTCCCAGAGGAGCCCAGCAGAGATGGATGAGATGTATGAGAAGCAGATTCCGGCTTGGCGGATGCGAAATTTTGTGACAGATGTGCAGAAGGCCTCCAACCACCGCGTAGAGAAGTTGGCGAACGACAGGTAGCCTGTCCTTTATCCCGGTTTACGTATTGTAGCTGGAAAAAGGGGCAGCAAGGATAAAGGCTAGCTACCTACCCATCTACCTAGTGCTACCGAGTTCCTAGCTCACGCCTATCTTCATCTTGAAATAAAGCCTTCTCTCCTCATTCCGAGATGACTCGTTAATTATCATCATCTAGCCTTAGCAAATTTGTTCCACAAAGGCTCGCAGAGTAACCGGTCGAGGTAGCTATCTTCGACACCAACCAATACCTCCAAACCACCATCCGGGAGAATTGGAAAAATGACTTGCAGCCCGTTGAGGACTCCGCAGCTGGGGGAGCGGACCGCCTGGATATTGTTACCCAGAGCATGGCCCCAATCAATGTCATACAAGGTGAAGTTGACCCAAGACGTTTGAACGCAGTGAAACCCGGGGACGTCGAGAAACGCCGTAGGGACGAGACGGTCAACATCTTCCACATGTTTCTCGATAAGCGCTATAATATCATCGGTCCACTCCTTATCAGCACGCAGCACCGCCTGCCGCACCTTCAACGCAATATCGGCCAACGACAGCGTCGACAACATCTCGCGAATGGGCAGTGATGGCGCTACATACTCGAGGAAACAGCCTAGCGTCTCCGGGTGAAGGGGCGGAGATGTGCGTGATCGTCCGTCGATAGCAATGTTAAAAGTCGACACTGGATCGCCTTCGAGTGTATCGAGTGGGAATTGTACCGCCATGATGGTACGCCATAATAGCGCCGATAGTGCGTCGTTTGTTGAAATCCATTTCTGCGTCGTCGGTGTTGTTGCCTTGTCCGGCCACGCCTCGCTTTTGAGCGCCTGCAAGGCATTGGGTGAGAAGTAAAACACCTGTCCACGGTGATTCTTTGAAAGCATCTTGGGTGGCATACCTTGCGGTGTAAACGGTAATAGCGTGTACTCCTTGTGGTCTTCAAGGCGCCCGGGGTTGCGACCGGACGACTTCATCAATAGTTCGCGATCCTTAAAGATAGCCTGCGGTAGCTCGATCGGTTTGAGGATGTCCAAGTTCTGCGCACGTCGGCACTCCTCGGCCAAGACGTGCATCCAGAGAGAAAAGGTCTTGCCGTCACCAAACATATGCAGGAGAGACCATCCGAGCACTAAGCCCCCCTGGATGAAAGTTGCCTTGATCTGGGAGACCGGGAGACGGTCTCCTGGCTGGGGCCAGACATGCCGTCTCATGATATCGTCGGTATCAAAGGCTGAGACAGGGAAGAATTCGGCCTTGAGCTCGGCGAAGGTGAATGGGAAGGCCCCTGGATCCCGCGAGTCCTTGAAAGCAATGACATCGAGATTCTCGTCCTCGATACGCCTCAACTTCCAAACACCGGCCGGTCTAGCTTCGATGTCTGGGAGCGCCTCGCAAATGAGGGGTATAAATATCTTGCTGGCGGCATAGTAACCGACTCTGAGGATATGGACTATCTCCTGCGTGTCATAGGATTGGGGAAGCTCAAAGAGAAATATATATTGAAGATAACCTTTGGGGCCAATCTTTTCCAAGGGCGTTAAGGCAGGAATGGATGAGTCGGGGATGGAAGACATGCTGCTAGTCCGATATTGAATGAGCGCGTATAATAGCACTAGGTGTTAGTTTCGATGAGGCTCTGCCTCTTAAGCAATATGAAGTGTTCCCTAAGTGCCTTATATACCAAGACAGAATAGTTCCCAGCCCGAGGCCAGGCGTTCGCTCCTCCATTGGAGCCACCTAGGTATCTTGCCAAACACCGACCTATTGTGGACGAGAGGCCACGTCATAATAGCTCCATTACCTCGCATTACCATGAGTTTTTTCCGGGCAGTGCTAGATTTGGGCTAATGGGATACACGAATATCTAGGTCTCATCAGGGCATGCCGCCCTCAGGAGCGCTACCTTTGCCTAAACGAGGAAATCAAGGCAGCGCCTTTGGGCTAAGCGCAATATGCCTCTTGTTAATGGAGGTTTGGTTAGGCTTAGGGATCCTTGTTCACCACCCGTCAGGTTCTAGCAGAGCATTGATATTAGACATGGAACACAAAGGTCGGAAATAGGGTTTAGGAATGGGCAAGGCAACAAGGCTCGAGTAGTTGGGTCCACCACGGTCTCAACCTTGCCTAGAAAGGAATATCAAGATGTGCAATTTGGGTTTAGCGCTAACATATTGGCGAAAAGGTCCAGCCGGTGTTTCGGCCTAATGAGATTAACTCCACTGAGCCCCGTGGCGCGGACCTGTGGAATGGATGCGAGTAGAGAGAGCCCAAACTCCGAAAGAAATAAACTGCAAAACACGACAAGCTGCAGAAAGTTCGCTGCAACATATCTACCTCCCTAGCCATGCTGACCTTTGTGGTTAGCGACAAGCATGGGAAGCCGAGCCTTGCGGACCAACGACGCATCCGGAGCCACGTCCGGCGCAGAAGGAAGCCCAAGATCCCCAGTATTGAAACCGTCGACACCCGCATGCGCGCCGCCCTCCCTCCCTCTGCTCAGGACCATGTCTTCCGTTTCCAAATCCTATCGCCGGGACACAATGTCAGCCAAGCTACGCCGAGCGATAGCTGCGACCGGACAGCACCAGAGAACAATAGTACGCTCACCGCTTCTAGAACCGCCAGTACTGCTTGGTCACCTGCCACCAGCCAGCTCTTCTGTATTCCTCAATTCGCCCTTGATGTCGACTACGAATCCTTTGGTATCCTCTCTACATGTTTGTCTCCAAAACTTTATCTATCGCAGAGAAGACCTCGGCATTCTAACGAGCAATTTTTGTTCCAGACCATCCCCGAGTTCTCGCCATGTGCTCATTGCAAGACTTTGGCCTAAAACGCGATCTTCAAACCTCTCAATGGCATGAATGGCTTGAAAAGGATGTGGCCTACGCTCACTCCGCCATGGCTCTCTCTTGTGTTGCTCGGGATTGTCTCCTTGGGCGCACTCCATCCAAGACGGCATCTTTTCATGTTGCGAAAGCTGTGGCCCAGCTAAATAAATCTTTATCGGATCCAATGCTTGCTCTCCAGGACTCGAACGTGGCTATAATCATAAACCTTGGAGCAATAGCTGCTATTTCGACCGACTATATGACGGCATCCGCACATGTAGCGGGTTTACGGCTGATTGTACGTCTCCGCGGTGGCGTCGACAGCTTTAAGGATAACCCACACCTGATATCAAGTTTATGCCGGTACATGCTCCCTCTTGGTTATAAAATCTCTTTTCTTTTAGATGCAGTCTCTAACTCCTTTTTTTGGCCCTTGGGTCACAGACTCGATTTGCAGTTAGCGTTGGGTTTAGGGCAGCAAGGAGCCATACACCCCAGCGCATCCATTCTAACTGGCAGTTTTATTCCAGTACCATCGAATTTCTGTCCCAAGGAGGATCCTACTTCAAAGCACGAACAAGATATACATCAGCTAATGGATCATAGACTTGCTCGAGTGTTTTCTGATCTCCGACTTCTAGCGAGGCAGGTCAACGATGCCTTCTCCAAAGACTATCCTATTCCGGAGTCAATAGTTCACGATGGCCTGTTGTCTGCGCAGTACATGCTTTTTCACTTGGAAGGGCAGCTCCACACCATTCAAGGAGAATGTATACGTATGGCATTGTTAGTATCTGTCTCCTCCATGTGGGCTACATTAGGCGCAAGGATGCGGTACACACATGCCTCCCGTCGAATCCAGGAATTGTGCCACGCCGTCGAGATTTCCTCGTTACAGCTGCAGGAACTGGTGCTCTGGGTCCTAATGATGGGTTTGGTTTCATCTACACTAGATCCCGACGAACAGTGGGTTCGAAGCCTATGGCAACTCGATCTCACAGAGATGACAAAGGGAGCCCAGTGGATTGACGTCCAACATCGACTGCAGGGTTTTATCTGGATTGATGCCTGCCATGATAAATTAGGGAAACAACATTTCGAGGCTTTATCTTTACCTAGCTTACAGAGTGAAGGACAATCTATTTCAACATAGCATCTTTATTCAGCATATGAGCTTATTCCAACGCCTTCTCAGTTCAGAGGCACAGTGCAGATGGTTTTCATCACGTGCATGAACACAAGGAGCTCCACGGTAACAATGCTTAGGTCAAATACATATAGGTAATACTCTAATAGGTGCGAATTGGGTTTTACCACCCCGTCTAGGTTTACTCTTTACTCAGGTCTAAAACTAGCCTCCCAAGAATATCTCCTCTCTTGATTTTATCTAACGCTGAATTTAGGTCGGATAAAGGAAGCAGATCAACACTGCACGAAACCTTCCCGAGTGAGCAGATTTGCAAGGCCTCTTCGATGTCACGCTGGGTGCCTGTCTCGTGTGAGTGTATAGTTAAATCCTTTTTCAGAACCGGTCTAAGAGGCATACTATAGGTCGAGGAATCGGTAAATGTTTAATCGTGTTAAGACCTGTCAAGAAGAGGAAGACTCACTAGCAGTTCCCAACTCCTATAGCCATAATCTGGCCTTGAAAACGAGCATATTCACCTGCAGCACTGTGGGACACGGTCAGAAATTCTTCCACAGAACACGTTAAAATACGGAGTGCGCACTCATAGGCTGTCTGGTATGGGCTGAGGACCAAGGTGTAGTCCGCTCCGCCAAAAGTTGCTTCCCTGACTTGGTTGCTCAAGTCGCTACCAGCCGTTATAAAGTCAACATAGGCGTCGCAGCCCATCTTTCTACAAAAGTCCTCCTTATCTTGTCGACCACCATCGATAGCCAAGACTTTGAGACCGAAGAATTTGGCGTATTGTATTGCTAGATGGCCAAGACCTCCAGCCGCACCGACAACCACGCACCATTTTCCTGGTTGGGGTCGCATTTTGCGTAGAGAAGTGCAAACGGTGACGCCAGCGCAGAGGATGGGACAAGCCTTTGCCTTGTCCATTCCTGTGGGGATTCGGACTAGATGATCAACTGGAAACGCGATGTAGCCTGCAAGAAAATATCCTACTATTTAGCATTTATGTCTGTGTGTGAAGTCTGCCCTGAAAAAGGAGCTGTTTGGATGGAATTTCGGTGATCCCACTTGAGAGTGCACTTACGTTGAAATGTCCCATCCCTGTGGAAGCCTGTCACTCGCTGTTGCAAGCAATTGTTTTCAGAAGCGGACCGGCATGGTCCGCAATCACCACAGACACCACACCGCCATGCAACCCCAACTATGTCACCCACTCGGAAGGATGACAGTGATGGGTCAGTTCCTAGAGAAACGATTTCTCCAATTCCTTCATGCCCTCCAATCAGAGGACGATTCGGATTCAGTGGAGCAGGTCCTCCCCCATCTCTGCTGTATACATCTCCGTGGCACACCCCACTGTAGTCAAGCCTGATCAGTGCTTCATCAACAAGAGGCGATGGCAGCGGCCTGTGCGCGAGCTCATAGGAGGAGCCGTACGGTCCATTGAGGACAGCACAGTAATTGTCCAGAGGCGCCGTAGTTGACCCCATAGCTGACCGGCTGACGTGGAGAAGGGTGTGTCGAAACTCGCAATATGGCCGTCCTAAGTTTGTACGCAGCAAACGAAGCGTATGGGACCCCTCTGCTCTTGGCCAAGTGGCGGGGAGACCTCCGAGGATTAAGCTGACCACAACGAGCGCAGTCAGGCAGTCCTGCCTATTAGTCAGATAAGACTTCACCCGACATGGGATGCAGATTCCGAGTGGGAATAGCCCAGCACATCAACCGACTAGAGAGAATGGCCCGTGCATTGGTAACCGCGGATAGTCGACCGAGGGGGTGCCCGGGCCGGGAGGCTCGGCAAGCTTCCCGCTCTTACCCCGTCCACTTAGACGCCCCCACTCACGAAGCACTTTGCTTTCTTGGGCGGCTCGCCTTGCCTTCTAACCGCGTAGACTTGAATCTATAAGGAGCATGCATGGGAAATGAAGGACTGGTTGCCTGTCTGACAAGATTTGTCTACAGACACAAGAGTCACACGGATTTTGCATACTAGCCGAACAGTAACATGGCTGCTGAGAACACGCTCGCCCTCGAGGGCCGCCCCGAGGCCCTCTTTGAACCCGTTGTCAAACAACGCAAGTTGGCTCGCCTCATCACATTGGAGGAGCATGCAATCACGCCGTTTCCCGTGCCTGCCACCTCGAAGACCTTTGAGACCTTCAATGCCACCTTCCTCAGTGGTCTCAAGCAGCGTCTCGGGGACATCGAGTTGAGAGTCAAGATTATGGATGCCAACAACATCGGCGCGCAAATCATATCGCTAAACCAGCCGACCGCCCAAGCATTTACTGATGTCGAACAAGCGACCGAATTCTGCCAGAAGGCCAACCAATTCGTATATGATAATTACGTCACCAAGTATCCCGGCAGATTCTTCGCTTTTGCGACGCTGCCTACTCAAAGTGGCAAGGCTGCAGCTGCCGAGCTGGAGCGGTGCGTGAAAGACTACGACGGCTTCGTAGGAGCCATGATCAACGGGTTTACCGCAACGACCGACCCAGAAGTGGGACTCTACCTAGACCATCCCCAATTTGATGCGCTGTGGGAGGTCGCGGAGCGACTGCAGAAGCCAATTTTTATCCACCCACGCGTTCCTTTGCCATCCAATATCCGGGTTCTAGACGATATCCCTACCTTGCACGGCGCACCATACGGGTTTGCGAGAGAAACGGTGGAGCATATCTTTAGGATCATGTATACCGGAGTATTTGATCGTTTCCCTGGTCTCAAGATATGCCTCGGTCATATGGGAGAGGGTCTGAGTTGGATCTTGCCAAGGACCGATACCACCTTCCGCATGTATAGCGATGGTAAGTGGCGCTCTCCTTCATTGGTTCCAGTCTTCGGATATCGTTATCGTGGCATCGAACGCGGATTCGAGCTAATTGAAATGGCACACAGAGGCACGGGGCCCTAAGAAGCACTCCTTCTTACATTATTTCCAAGAGAACATCATCACAAATACCAGCGGCATGCCTCGGACATCAGCTCTGATGAATCTCATGGCCGAAGCCAAGGTATCGAATATTATGTTCTCCGTCGACTACCCCTACGAGTCTATTGCGGAGATGCGCGAATGGTTTGAGTCAGTACCCGTCTCAGACGAGACCTGGAAAGACATCGGATACCGAAACGCAATTAGACTCTTCCAATTGCCGCTAAATTACGACAACTGAGAGAAGGAAGTGGCATTGGCACGTGGCACACAGAAGTATTGCGCGAGCTAGCACGGGCTTAAATCGTAAAGGATATTGCATCGAAGAACTGAGAATTCGTTGGTGCGAAGAGGTTGCCCCAGTCATAATTCGACCCAAGAGAGCCGAGTTCCAAGTCCGCCTGGACGCTGCTCAACAGTTCGGGGTCCATCACAACTGCCAAAGACGCTTCTTGATCTCGACCTGGGGTGAAGAAAGTATGAGTCAGTCGGGTTAGAGGGACTTGGCTTTAGTGCCTTGCAGGTTGCATTGGCTACGGAAAACATACCTGTAGTGGATGCGAATTGTATGAACTTTTCCAGATACTTTTGGCATCGCACCGCTATATGCGTACCATTTCCAATCTTGTCCAGGGACCTAAGTGCTTTCCGCAGACTATCTAGCAAGGTTTGATGCTGGTACTTCGGCAACACGAGCTCGTTTTCTGCTAGTGCAATCATGCCGCCGAACAAGACCAATGCAGAACTGAAGACTTTTGTTGCTCGGTATTAGTGATGTTACTACATTTCTACCAAGGCTCATGGGGGGGAGAAACGCACTATAATAGATGGTGAACCACCAAGTAGTCATCAGATGATGTCGAATCTCGGAAAAGCTGTAGATGATATCAATCATCTCCGCTGCAGCCTCGATGCACACCTCTAAGCTACCCTGGCCGAATCGTCGGAGAAATGCCCAGTCCGTCGGATCTCCAATTTTGCTTCTATCGTGGTCTAGAAATCGCTCAAGGATCGGCCTATGCAGCAAAATGCGCGCATTCAAGTAGCGCAAAGTGACGACAGCATTCAACCTCGAGGGGATCGACGCTACGCCGAGCTCAAAGAGCTCGTTCTGAGTGTTGACCTGCAGGTTTGGAGCTAGTCCTAATTTCCACATGTCAAGCTTCTTTTCGATTGAAAGAACGCGTAGTATCACGTCCGAGCTGCTCATGGCGGTGGCATCGCATTCCGTGTTGTTTTGATACACCTGTTCTATAATGTCGCCAAGAATGCGGTACAGTTTTCTAGACTGGTCAGTTGAATTTATCGAACGCACGAAACAGAGACACCTACATGGATTGGGTATAAAGTACGACGGTAGAACGTTGTATGGAGGATGGTGTGGTCGCCAAAGGCTCGCCACCTTGACCAAAGTCCTCGAATTCAGCATCGAGTGGAAGGTCGAGCTGGATATTGCTGTTTGGAATGGATAATGGCCGACCATAGGTCATGCTGCACGTCCTGCAGTCCAATCATGAGTACATTCCAGGCATATGTCCCGAGGGGGGCTTACTTGTCTAGAACAAAGCACATGAGCCATGATCGTTTCCGAATCTCTCGCTCGAGCGGCGTCATAGTACTTAAGCTGCTGCTCGAGTGAACGCCAATCTGGTATGCAATCTGTACCGTTAGCCTCTGGAGATTCCACGTCTGCGCCGAGCGCTGGGTTCCTTGGACGTATTGCGTCACTAAGAGCATCGCTTGAACTTTTGGTCGTTTGGTCAGTTCTCGGTACACTCCACTGTAGCAGACGTAGACGTACGCGTTTCAAGATTGGCCGGCCTTCCCTGCATCTTTGATACCATGTGCAAAGCTCTGTCGAGGAATATGTCGGACTTGGTAGGATTCTCAGATGCTGGATGCCCGGAGCTGTCCCCCAAGGATGTTGCGAATGCCATGATAGTATTGAGGAGGCAAAGCCACGAGGGTCGGAGAGTCGAGGGACTAGAGAGGTCCATCTCCGCCAAGACCGCAAGGACTGTCCGTCTGTCGATATAAGGAAACATGTAGCGTCCAAAGTTTGCGAAGAAGGCATCGACAAGCTGATGTATCTCAGGCTTGGGAGGCATCTTATATCGATCGTGCGGCAAATCAAGAAACGGGCCCCGGCCTTGGGTTCTTGAGAAAGGTTGCCGTGGCGAAGGTGGTCGAGATATACGATCCAATGGCGCTTGGCTTGGGACGGGAGTTCTTGTGAGTTGAGAGGCGGATTTGTCGCGCCTGGCTATTGCATTCGCGATGTGTCCAAAGAAAGCCGAATTGGAGGTGGGCCCTTTCAAACCAGTCACGTCAGATGGCGACCCTAAGAAGATGGGCATCGGGCGCGGGAACTACATACCAAAGTGGCCAGACGCATACTCATCGGAAAACGTGATGGTACCCATTCCGTCCACTGTGTCTTCGTGCAGAGCAGCGCCCTCTACTGCAGTGCCCTGCTGGCCCAGATCTCGTGTGTGCGTTGCCCCTGCGAAAGGAGGAGCACCGCTTTCTGCATCGTCGAGGCTGTGTCCCATCGAAGTTAACCGGGTACTCTCCGACGTCGGTGTCGGCGCAGACTGGATCGAGCCTTCGCTCGCGTCTGACCTGCGCGCGATGGTTCGCAAGAGCGTTTCCATGGCGAGAAGGCGGTCATTGAACTGAGACATGTGGCTGTGACTAGGGAAGACATGACGGTTAGATGGTCATCACGGAAAACTGGGATCGGAATATCTGACTCTGGTTCGTCGCCCGATGCGACGGCAACTCGCGCAGGACGCTGATATGTGCAGATGAAATCCATGTCGGCACACGCGCTGCAGGACGGCCTGGCTCCATTGCATCGAGTCTTGCGTGAGCGACAAGAGTTACAGGCCAAGGAGGTGCGTTGTCTCTTGGAGCGTGGCTCGTCCTCTGCATCGTTGGCGAGGGAATGTGAATTATTGGAACTCATGGTGCTTCCAGCCCAGGGACACGAAATAAGGTTGGTCTGCAGGGCAGAGAGGCACCTGCAGTCGGAGATTGTTGAATGCTCGAAACGACAGGCATGGGGCATGCGGAGAAAGCACCGAGAGCTGATGAGAGTATTCGGACCCAGTGGTGCAGGTTATTCACCCCAAGTGGGCCTCGGTCCTGGCTGGGGGTCGAAGTGTAGCTGGTAGTTTGGGTGGTAAAACCTCGTGCCCTCGGTGGGTGGCATCAGGCTCGCGATCTCAAACTGTCCTGGTACTAGGCCCAGCCTTAGTCCACTTTCCCCACGCAACAGAAATGCTCCCCAAGTCAGGAGGCACGATGCTAGCGGGATCACTAGACCGGGATTGGTTGGTTCGGCTAGCATGAGGAGAGCTTCGCTTCAAACTGCGACAAGCCAAAATGCCATGGCGTCTAGACTCAACTAGTACATAGTGGCGCTGGTCATGACCCGCGGGTATATCGGAAAGCGAAGGCCCCTGACGGGGCTGGAGTGTGGAGGTCTGGGCAGTGACACCCCTGCTAACTACGATTTGTTGAGCGCGATAAGTCCGAGGAGAGAGGATCCATTAATTCCGGTACCGACAGCCACTCCACTTTCCCAAGATCAGGCCAGACGTGAGGCCTTCTAGGAAACTGGATGTCTACAACAAAAGCATCACGTGCAAATAACCTCCCTTGCGCCAAACCGACGTACTCGGCCCATGCCCCCAACGAGGCTCACAAACGCACACAGATGGACGGTCAACCGCAGTCGCAAACGCATCAAGTTCGGGACGTCAGGCTCATTGACATGCCCAGTGTTGCTAGATCATGGTTCGAGCAAGGATGGCTTGTTAGAACTACCGTATTAGACCTTCATAATTGCGACAATCTGCTTCAATTGAACTATTACTAGCTTATTACAACTGTACCATTGATAGCGTTCCGACTTACCGCGTCCCTCGGGGCTCCGGGCCAACCTTCCCGAGCTTAGTCGTACACGACCAGTACGACAAGTACGACATGGCTCTATGGAGGCTAGGCCTTCTCCTTTCGCCCCAAGACGTTCCGCTCCATGTGGACTGCAGTGTGGTTCGTCATATACTTGCCAGCATCAGCAATGAAAAAAGCCGCAATGAGAGCAAGCACCCCGAAAGGAATTGTTGCATAGAAGACCCTCTCAAAAGCATATGCATATGCATCTCGACACGCCGCCGCCGTGCTCTCCAAAACTGCAGAGGTAACGTTCGAAATGCCGACAAACGCATCCGGTGCACCTGCAGCAGAGTTTATAACAGCGGGAATAAGTTTGTCCAGATCGCTGGAAGGAAATCCGTTTGAGAGCGCAGCATCAGCGATGCCCGGCCCCAGCCTGGAGTCGAGAACCGAACTGAGAATCGCTTGGAAGATGGCATTGCCGACGCTACCACCGAAGCTGCGGAAGGCGCCGAGAAGACCGACTGCGAGGCCCATATCGGAATATCGGACGTGGAGACTTGCGTTGACAATGGTGCAGGTGGTGATCCAGTCAAAGCAGCCTTGGCCGAAGAACTGAAATGCCATCCAGGCACCCTTATGACCATGAAGCGCGTATACATATAGCCCAGTGAAGAGCGTCATGAGGAAGGTAGCGAGGACTATGAAGAACTTGGGCGCTTTTGACAGATGGAGAAGGGCGGGAATGACTGTAGAACCAAAGAATTGGCCCATGCTATTGGGAAGTAGAATGATGCCGAGCTCTACCGTGTCGTTGGTGAAGAGGAAAAGAGTCGCCTGCGGTAGAAGTGCAATACAGGGGTAGTACACCATGCCGGCAACAAAAGAAACAATGAGTAGAACGGTGAATTCGCGGAACTTGCGGAACAGGTGGAGGGGAAAGAAAGCTTTCGAGTCATCGACCAGCATGAACTCATAGGCGAAGCAGGCGATGAGCGTGGCAATTCCGATAACAAGGGGTGCAATGACGGAGGCACTGTTCCATGCATGGCCATCTGTACCTCCCCAGGCAAGCCCAAGGAGGAAGAGCACAAGACCAGCAGTGTAAAGAGCGATTCCGAGGAAGTCGAGCTGTTTAAATGCCTCCCATCGACTTGTCGAGCCGCTCTTCAGACCCTTGGAGGGGGGAAAGTAGAACAAAGCCGTGCCGATCAGGCTTATCGCAGCGTATATAATAGCGATGTAGTAGATCCAACGCCAGCTGGCGTGCTCGTTTAGTAGATTTGACAGAAGTGCTGCCGCGGCACCCCAGGGCACGAAGAGGCAGAATTCAACCCACGCGAGACCGACGCCGCTAATAAAGGAGGAGAATGTCAGTCTGACCTCGACTTAAATCCACTCGACAAAAAAGAAACATGCGACATACCGGTATTTGTAGGGACAAAGCTCCGGCACGGCGGTGAAAATCACAAGAATGAGCCCAACGGAGAGACCTAGGACAGTAGAACCAGCTACAAGAGCAGGCACCGAGGGGGATGTGGCTGCCACAATCTGCATTTGGGCGCGTCAGCGGAGGAGATTCGGGCGCAATGAGTTGGGGCACAACGTACAGCACCAACCACGGCAAGGACTTCTCCAAGAAGAATCACATAGCGGCGGCCAAAGATGTCACTCAGCCTTCCTGCAATAGCAAAAGAGACGGAAGATGCGATCCCCCAGCCAGATATGACCCAGGTAATATCGTTACCGCTGCCGCCTAGGGTGGCATTCACCGGCGTAAGAATGGGCCCAATCAGAAGCTGACCACAAGTGATAGGGCAGACAATCGCAAGGCCGAGGAACTTAGGGGTTGAATTAGTGAGAAAGTGAGAAAGTCATTAGGAAGATTGACTGAAGACATACGAATATGGCAATATATGTAGATATGCCGATCCCACTATGAGGCCCGGTGTCTTCTCGAAAGGCCGCGACATGGGGATCGTCCTCCTCTTCCAAAGCTTGCAGGCCCGACTTGTCGTGGTCGGCAGAATCGCCCTCAAAGTGCCGCGCGGATATGTCGTTGCCTTCTGGCACATGTTTGGGGCCGTGAGCAGAGACCTTTGTCTCGCCACTCACGCCGTCGTGTAGGTCTGTACTCATAATGCTAGGTCCCTCTGCTCCGGCAGGCCTGGTGATGTGCTGGACACTTTAGAACTGCTCAGATGGCTGAGATTGTTGCAAGCGGTCCCCAAAATGTGGGAATGTTAGTTTCTTATACAAGTCCATAAACACTGCCCAGTCATTCAGACACACGGGCTCCAAGTCAGCCGAGATTAATTACTCGGTGTGAACTGTCATGCGGAGACAGTTGGGGACTAGAGAATGTCCCCGGAGAGGAAACCTGGGGTCCGCGGGGAAAGGTTGGGGAAGCAAACCGCACCCCGAGATACCCGCGATGTACTAAAGCAAGGCCCCTCGCCCGTACCATGCCCTGGTAGGTAAGGAACAGAACCGTGCGTTCAGTTTGACACTTTTCACAATGCAGCCCACTTCTCCACATACGCATTCTTAACCATCCCCGAGTTCAGGCTAGTGGCGCGGAGCCGGAGCCCCAAAGGCCAGGCACGCTTATCAATCTCGACGCCAGTGTTACCGAAGACCACTACTGCCTTGGCCAGGCCTCCAGGAACTATGTAGCGTATGATGACATTACAACACAACTTCTAATGCCGCGGACCAAAATAAAGGGGTTTCTTCTGGGCGTACATTCACGTCTCAAAGTAAAAGGTATGAGGACTAATAGTAAATTTCTCTCTACGGAATCTATATGTATGTCTGGGGCTGCTTCATATTAATCGTGATGGTTTTCAACGTCAAGTACTCTTCAAAACCCCAGTGAGCATTGCTGCGTCCCCATCCACTCGCCTTTTCACCCCCTACCGGAAGAGTTGCTAGAAAGGTGATGAAGAGTCAGTAAAGGGGAGGTATTTTCGCTTCTGAAGACTTTGGTAGAGAGGTCTTGAGAAGAAAAGAGAAAAACTCCGGCGTACCTTCGTCGTATTCTGTCAAGTTATTGATGTGGACCTGCCCAACTTCCAAAGCACGCGCAATTTCAATACCTCGTTCCATGTTAGTCGTATGGATTGCGGCATTGAGCCCATAAGCAGAGGCATTGGTCATGTCGATGGCAGCTTTGTCGTCCTTGAAGATGTACAAGGATGCCGAGGGGCCAAAGGTCTCCTCGTCGAAGATTTGCATATCCGGTGTTACAGAGGTGAGGATGGTCGGCACAAGACTGAGCGAGTCGTCTTGAAGATCTAATTTTCCGATCAAGAATTCGGCACCCTTCTGATGTGCTTCGACAATCCTGGAGTTAGCAGTCTGCGCCATTCGAAGGTTTACTGCGTAGCCAGCTGAGCTAAATTCTGCCGCTTTCCCCTTGAGGACCTCGATAAATTTCGGTGCAATGCTCTCCTGTACCAAAATACGCTCGGTAGAGAAGCATATCTGACCGTGGTGCAGGAACGCTGAGAATTATCATGTCAGCACCGCCGTCAGGCCACGGATAGAATCGATTTTCTTACCTCCCATGAGACACAAGTGTGCTGCTTGTTCCAGTCGTGCGTCGTCAAGCACGATGGCCGCAGACTTGCCACCGAGCTCCATGAATATGGGTTTCGTGTACTTGGCAGCCACCTGTCCAATGATGTTCCCCACGGCTCTGCTCCCGATAAACTCGATCTTGCGGATCGAGGGATGAGCAATTAGTGCCTCTGTGACGGCAGGTGAGTCTTCTCGTCTTGCCTGGATGACATTCAAGACTCCCTTCGGGAGGCCCGCCTCGGTCCACGCCTGAGCCAGGAAGTGGTGGGTGCGTGGGCAAAGCTCGGAAGCTTTGAACACGACCGTGCAGCCCATTGCGATGGGGGCGGTGATGGCCCGGGAAGCCAGAATTACTGCCGCATTCCATCTAGATTTAAATGCATGAGTCCGACCGTGGTTGACGACAAAAAGCATTAGCGATAGACAAAATACTCACGGTGCAATCGTTAGTATGGGACCGATTGGCTCCTTGAAAACCAAGGCCATATGTTCCGGATTCGCCATCTGCGGGATCTGGCCCGACACTGAAGTGATGCGAGATGCAAATTCGCGAATGGTTTCAATGGCCAGATTCACGTTCATCTCGGCCCACTCTTTCGTGCAGCTCGTTTCATCCATTTGGATTTGCTTCAACTCTTCTTTGCCCTGGGTCAAAATCGTTGCCACACGGAGGAGCATGTCGCGGCGCTGGATTGGGCCTTCTTTTCTCCAGGTCTGGAAGGCCGCCCATGCCGCATCGGCTGCCTTTTTCGCTGCGTCGACATCCGCACCTTGCGCCAGATACACATCTTGGCCCTTCGCGGCACTGTGAACCGGGAAAGTTTGAGCTGGCGAAGCCGTCGCACTTGCTCCGTCGATCCACAGCGGCACGACCTCCAGCTTGGATGTCGGGTCAATCTCGAGAGCCATGATGAGCGCTGTGATCGGTATTCTGCACTAAGTTCAACGTAATTACAAAGGTGATATGCTAGATGTCGTTGTCCACACTGACGATACGAAGCGAAGTGAAGCCATTTTGCAGTAATTAACGGCTGGCACAGTCCACGCCGAACTGGCGGTGCCACCACGCGGGTATTTCGGCTCGGGGATATCTACTCGGCCCGGGAGCGCCTCTTTGTCGTGGACACGTCTGTTAATCAGCAGTGGAGCTGCAGCCCACAAAGACATTTGGCGTGGCGTGTTTTAACACTTGGTGCTAAGGAATCTAGCTAAAAAGTGTTAGGCTTGCTAATTTCGAGTAGCCGGTTCTGGTAAATCCGAATACCCCGGTCGAAGCGGGATTGTTCGAACCCTATTGCTAGTTTCCTGGGCCTTGGAGGCACCCATTAGATGCGCACTACGTTGGACGCGTTCGGGCCGCAGAATCGTTCCGCGGAAGGATCGGGAGAGGCAAGTTTCATGAATAACTTCGACATATTCAGTTGCACGTTAAATCCATGCCGGGGCAGCAGCTTCGTTTCGCCCTAGGATTCGTCAAAAGTATTTGCTACCTCAAATTCGAGTCGCTACCTATTCATCCCCAACGAGCCCGAAATAACTAGCGCTTGTATTACCGCACCGTCAAAAATGGGACTTGAGAAGGCCGAGACAAGGTTGTTCATCAACAACGAGGTAAGGCGATACCCTGGCCGGATTCCCAAGTTTGCGTGGGGTTGATCCGAACAAAACAAAACATGATAGTTTGTACCTGGAAAGGCAAACAAGACATTCAAATTGTTCAACCCGGCCACAGAGGAAGAAATTTGCAGTGTGCATGAAGCCTCGGCCGAAGATGTCGATGCAGCAGTCGACGCGGCGCAGGCGGCCTTCTTGGCATGGAGCGAGCTCAGCGCACACGAGCGCGCGGCCCCGATGGCAAAGCTCTCGCAGCTAATCCTTAGAGATGCCGAAGCGCTTGCCGAGCTAGATGCTGCAGCCATGGGAAAGTCCGTTCTTTCTTATCCACGCGCTGCTCAGAAGCCTTTGGACTGATCGTAATAGACCCGTTGAACTGCTGAAGAAGATGGACATCCCGGCCTGCGCTGGCGTCTTCAACTATTTTGCCGGATCTGGATATCACGTGTTAGGAGAATCGAGTCTTAATACTGCTCAGACATTAAACATATCGGTCAGGCAGCCATATGGTGTATGCGGCCTGATCATCCCATGGAATGTGCGGGTTCTTGGCTCTATCCTCCTTCTACTTCAGTTACTGACGATGGTCAGGTCCCTCTCATCATGTTTGCCTTCAAGGTGGCGCCAGCTCTGATATGCGGAAACACCGTCGTGCTGAAGACTTCGGAAAAAGCACCGCTGAGCTCTCTCAAAGTCGCATCTCTCATCAAAGAGGCGGGGTTCCCACCTGGCGTGGTCAACATCGTCAACGGCTTCGGGGAGCCGACCGGTTCAGCCATTGCGCTGCATATGAAGATTCGGAAAATTTCATTCACAGGCTCCGTCGCCACCGGAAAGAAGATCATGAAGATGTCGGCTGAGTCGAATCTCAAAAATGTCTCTCTCGAGCTTGGAGGCAAGAGCCCCGCGATCGTGTTTGAGGATGCAGATATCGCTGCAGCCGCTAAATAGTATGTTATAAGCATCCCCATCCTGACGAGACAACTCTCCGGCCTTGGTTGAGCTTGTTCCACTGACGGGCACAGCACCCACTTCTCTATCAACCACAATAGTGGTCAGCATTGCCAAGCCAACAGCCGCGTCCTTGTTCATGAATCAGTTGTCAACGACTATTTGAAAGAGCTGCAAACTTTGATGAGCCTCGTGACTTTGGGAGATCCCACGGAAGCTAGCACTTTTCAAGGGTGAGCCAGGCGGTCATGCGTGATCCACGTCTAGACCCCGTGCCTTATGAAAGCCACCTGCCGGAGCTGACCAAGGAAATTTCCAGCCCCCAAGCCGACCAGCGTCAGATGGAAAACATACTACGCTTGGCAGATATAGGCAAAAAGGATGGGCAGTTGATACGCGGCGGGAAGAGATTCGGCGAGAAGGTTGGATTTCTTCGGATTTTTAATAGCGAACAACCACTAACGGCCACAGGGGTTTTTCGTCGAGCCCACAATTCTCGTCAACGTCCCACAAGACTCGGATGCCTACAAGGAAGAAATATTCGGGCCGGTCGTCATCGTCAATACTTTCAAAGACGAAGCAGAAGCGCTAGCGGAAGCTAATGCGACCGAATTCGGTCTGTTCTGTAAGGAGATATTTCTAGGCACATACGTGTCTCGGCCGACATGCTAACTATCCATGCTAGCGTCCGTTTATACCAAGGATTTCGAGCGCGCTGTTCGCGTTTCCAAGCGGCTGGAGTCTGGAGCTGTCGGCATCAATTGTTCGGTGCCCCTCAGAGCACTTGACATGCCGATTGGGGGGTGGAAGCAGTCGGGAGTGGGAAGGGAGCTTGCGCTTCATGGCCTTAACCTTTATACCGAACTCAAGACCATCTTCATGAAATATGGCCAGCCGCCTTCCTTGGCGAACCACTGGCACAATTCCTTATGATTAGACTTGATAGGAAGCTAGAGCAAGATAGACCATCCCGGGCCTGAATTCGCCGCCTCATATTAATTTACGAGATCCTTACTGAGGCACCTACGAGAACCTTATCTTACGTGATCTTGATTGTGTTGTACAAATATACTTGAAGAGCCTAGAAGAAACAACTAGATTACAACTTTTATCTTAATGCATACCTGATGAATTTGCCGGGAGGACTGGTACATTCACATGGCATCCGATCGAAATGCGGAGCTCAGGTGCGCTCCGCTCCCGCGGTCAGACTTTTGTGGCCCAAAGCTAGCTCACCCCAGACTTAAGGTGGACCTAGTGGAGATCAACTCCCTCGCTAACCCTTAGGCCAAGACGAGGCTAGACAGGGCACGGGGGTATATCGGCTCTTGCCCGCGTGGAGTTACGGAGCGCGAGGCGCGAGGAACCCACAGCGACCCCAAATTGAAGGGCATCCGGATGTTGGGGTAGTCGCTGCGGAGGAGGCATTGCGGGGGAAGCGTACCAACATGCCGGGATACCAACCTCTTCTCTGCTCTATGAAATAGCTACCTTTGGGTACCTAGGGCAAGCATTGGAATCTATCGTAGGTATTACAAGAGTCTCAGCCTAATAACATCTCAAAATCTGCCAATTTTCTCCCTCGACTTGCCTCTTCCGGCCGGATAGCCAGAAGTCCCCTGTCAGTCCCGCCAACTCGTCGTCTTCTCGAAGAAGCAACATACCGCCGCAGCCATGATCCCATCAATCACGCTCGAGGAGCATTACATCTCGGAGGCAGTCCAGTCGTCCGTCTCCGTAACCAAACTCGCGCTGGACAAGCATCCTCCTGCCGTTCGCGACAATATTACCGAGCTAGGCGCCAAACGCATCGCGCACATGGATGAAGCCGGCGTCGCGCTACAGGTTATCTCCCACGTACCCGCCCTTGAGACACTCGACACATGTCGGAAGTCGAATAGCCAGCTTGCCGCCGCCGTATCGGCGTTTCCCACGCGCTTTGCCGGCTTCGCCTTCCTTCCCATGGCGGATCCGGCTGCGGCTGCCGATGAGCTCGAGCGATGCGTGAAGGATTCAGGCTTCGTGGGCACCTTGATTCCCAATCATGCGGCAGGAGTGTACTACGACGGCGCGGCATACGATGTGTTCTGGGAGCGTGCGCAACAGCTCGACGTGCCGGTCTATCTCCATCCCTCGCCGCCCTCAGAAACGCTGCGGGACCACTTCCGAGGGAACTATCCCGACGAGGTCGTTCAGCTGCTGTCAACGCAGGGTTGGGGATGGCACGCGGACGTGGCGCTGCATGTCTTGCGTCTGTACACGTCCGGCCTATTTGACAAATTCCCTCGGCTGAAGCTCGTGATCGGGCATATGGGCGAGATGCTCCCCTTCATGACGGAGCGCATCGAAGCGCGGTTGACAAATAACTGGGGTTCGAGAGAACGGGGCTGGATGACCGTGTGGAATGAGAATCTATGGATCACTACGAGTGGGATGTTCACCATGGGGCCATTCGCGTGCTTGATCAGGACGGTAAAGATTGAGCGCATTCTGTATAGCGTCGACTATCCACTGGAAGACAATATGGATGGGCGGCGCTTCCTGGACGAAGTGCAAAAGAGCGGGTGGCTGACGGAGGAGCAGTTTAAAATGTTTGCGTATAAGAATGCAGAGGAGCTGCTCAAGGTAAGGTTATCGGATGTATAGAGACATTCGGCATAGCACAATTTACTCTGCTCATATCGGGATAGTACAACAGAAATACATTGCCTTTGAGCAAGTTGCTACCTCTGAGGGAAAATAATAGGAAGCCGTCACATTTCTCAGCTTTCCCCCTCCCCTTTAATTACTTGTGTCACGTTTGCGTAGCTCGAGCAATAACAATGTTAGCTATCATTTCATGCCTATTCTGGGATATTTACAACAATTCTACCAGCGACCTTGTTCTGTTCTATCATCTCCAATACGTCACGTATCCTCTCAAACTCAAAGACTTTGACCATCGACTTAACTTCTCCTCTCGAAGCCATCTCCAGTAACTCTGTCATTTCCTCTTCGGAGCCCACAGAGGATCCAATAATTCTGATACCCTTTACGATCATCATGAAGGGGCTGATTGGGAGTTCGTCTTTTGCCAAACCTACACATACCAGCGTTCCTCCATTCCGGAGCACGGATAGAGATTGCTCGTAGCTGGATCGACTGTTAGATAAACAGACAGAGCCATGCACCCCATAACCATCGGTTAGGGTTTTAACGGCAGTGGGTATCTGGTTATATGTTAGTTGCTGGGTCAAATCGACGATGCCGATAAGCAGCGCCGGGCTATTGATGAACTTACATCGTCGACTAGGAAGTCCAAGAAACAGGTCGCCCCAAGACTCATACAAAGTGCGCGCTTTTCTTCTCCCCTATTTTGGATTACGTGCCATGTTAGTAGCTGCCGCCGTTCGCAATGACAGCGTAAAAATTCAGAGCCCAGCGCAACTCACGTATCAATAGCGATGACTTTGATGCCTTTGCTTGCTGCAATCTGCACTCCTCTGGTAGCAGTTAGTATATTAATGCCTACTCTCGCTCCTGTGAAGTGAAACGAACAAGTGCCCGAGTCCTCCTCCGGCTCCCGGCAGCACGAGCCACTGGCCGGGCTTCAGCTTGAGCTTAGTGATTGCCGAATAAATGGTGATACCCGCTATTTTTTTCAGTGCATATTCTCCATGAAACAGCAGGGTTGTACGAACCACAAAGGAGGGGAGCCGCCGCGATCGAGTCAAGAGCATCGGGAATAAAGGTCAGGAAATCGGCGGGCGAGACACAATATTCTGTTGTCCTTTCTTAGCTGGCGGCAGTTGCATCATATCGAAACCTGGGACCTACGTACGTTGAAAGGTTCCTGGAACGTCCTATTTCTCTCGAGTCAGTGCCCTCTCAACATTGCTAGCCCTCGGTAGGAGGCCATGCCAGATTTGAACCTACTCGTCCCGAGTTGTGCTGGTTAGGGCAACAAGTCGCATCTTCGGCGCATATTTCGCAGTTGTTGCAGTAACTGTACAGCCACCTTCGCACTCGTTAGCCTTGTTTAAGACGAACCTAGCCGAGACCCGCGTGCATACTTGATGCCCACACGCCGATTGAGGAGCTGAGGAGATACATCGGCACCGACTGTTGGACCGCGGTACTGATTAGCTCATTTCTAATAGTCCGCAGAAACTAAGAGCTGGAAAGCTTACCGCCGCATATACGGCCAACCCCCTCGTGTCCAGCAATGTTGGCCGTCATAGGTGTGTGTCCGTTGAGACCGTATACGTCAGAGTGGCTGATCACGGCGTGTCAGGTTTCTGCGTTCTTGTGCAGGTTTACAGTCTGACTCACCAGACGCCAGTGCATTCCAGTTTTACCAATACTTCGCCGGCAGATGGTGCTGGAATAGGAATGTCTTGGCGAATGCGGACCGCCTGGACAGACCCTGGCTCGTCAATCCAAGCGCCAGTCTGGAGTGTTGGGGGGATAGCCATCGCGGTGGAGGCCGAGAACGTTCCTACAAGGGTGTCACAAGTAGCTATGGGATGACAAACTACAAAAGCCCAACTAAATGGCTGGGAAGAACAAGGTTCATTTTGTATGCTATGGCTTCCTAGGAGCTTCGGCCGGAACACGCGAACCACAAGCCTTTCCCAGATGCGGAATAAGGACGCACTAGCTGCGTCCGTCAGTCCAGTCCTCAGACCCGCAAGCTCTGGCCTCTAGCCCGGAGATTGCCGCTAACTCCGCGGGTAAGTTTCGGGAGCGCCGCCGTGGTGAACAATCCGCCAACGCAAACAGAAGCTCTATGGGTATCATCTCATACGGGTCACCCGTACAGCGTCCTCCTATTAGCAAGGGTTACATCTTGTTTTCTTTTTACCATTCCTTTCATGCGCGAATTCAATGCATGGAAAAACTCGATGTAGCCAAATATAACAACTATGGGCCCTCAAGCAAATTTTCTGTGACTTTGTTGTGCAATTATCAGTGTTCGGTAGGTTACACCGTTATCCCCATACATCCATCAAGGTGAACGCTTGTTTCCCGTGGTTTATCTTTAACAGGCCTCCTTATTTCTCATCTTGCGCATTTCTCTCATTCTCAGTCCCGCTAAGCCCCCTTTCGACCTCATAGACAACTGTTAGGTCTTTACCGTGGGACGAATCGGTAACACGAGCAAAGACCACCCAGGCGAGACTTGGCAAGGAGGCGAAGAAGAATGCGACATTCAAGGCGCAGGCACCATTGTAGTTGAAGTCCATCGCTGAAACCACAAAGCCAAACGTAGAGCCGAGAGAGCCGACCGAGTTGATTAGGCCAGCCAAGAAGGCCATCTCGCTCACGTTATTGGTGAGCGAGCCGGTCAGCCAAAACATGTAGGTAGTAACTCTAGTAGAGGTTAGCATGCGCCCCCTAAAAAGGAAAGAATAGTAGCTCTTGATCATACAATGGATCTGATAATCCCCAGAGAACAAAGAGAAAGCACGGTAGCCCGAATCCGTCTTCATCCCAGTCGAAGGTAGGGAGGGTCTTTGGGTACTGGACTTGCAGAATTTGTCCTAATATCCATGAAGTGCCAGAGGTGATTATAATGACGAAGAAGCCAATTTTGGCCCGCGTTCTGCGACTAAATCTCTGCCAGTCTAGTACCTGGCCAAAAATCAAAGCACCAAAAAGCCCGGTGAGATAGAACAAGGCTGAAAGAAGAGCGCGGGATCGGACGGTGAAGTAGGCAAAGTTGAATTGCCATTGATAGGACAAGAACCACTGGGCGTAGAGCATCAAAGGTGTGATGGCCAAGACTGTGGGGTTTCGAAGCAGCTTCCCGAGCAGAGCGAATTCTTGGGCTAATGAGGGCGACTTGGTAAGAGCAACTTTGCGCCCATCAGTCCGCTGCACCTTTTCGATTGGAGGAAGAGCAAGGGCAAAGGGGAATCCGAGTCCCATAATAGTCATGAGGACAATATAAGTCTCCTTAGTGACGGAGCCTCGGTAGTTGCTCTCGACATTTAGAGCAAGCGAGATGATCCCGCCAATGGAGGCCCCTAGGTTTTGCATGGCGAATTTTATAGATGCTTTATGACTTATTAGCAGGAGCGGGACGGCTTTAGTAGCGTTGCTGCTCAAAATGGGAAGCACTCACCAGCAGTACCCTTGCGATGTTCCTCGGTGTAGCCGAGGAAGATGGCGCCGCTTGACACCCACAAGAAGCAGCCTGAAATACCAATGCAGACAGCTCCGAAAAGCAGTAAGCCAGTTGATCCAAACTGATCAACAACATAGAGGCCAGCGGCATAGGGTACATATCCTAAAGTACCAATCTGCGCACGGTGTAAGGGGAGTCTATCACTAGGCGTAGGTCATGGGAGCACCTACGAATAATGTCCACTTCGGGGTGATTCGATTGCATATAGCACCAACGAAGAGAGAGCCGATGGCGATGACCCCAAAGACAATGGCATTCGCCGCATTGGAAATCTGAGGGCTGGCCCCTCCACCAGCCCCCATTTCGTTCAGGGCTCCAAAGATCCCAGGACAGGTAAATGCAGTGCATGCTACCATAAAGGCGGCAAACATGGTCGACCGGTACCACTTCACTGGCTGGGAGGGCAACGTCCCCGAGAGTTCCGACATGTTGGCTGCGAGTCAAGACCTGCGTTTGGCCTAAATTCAATGTCCCTGGAGGCTGTGCGTTGGACGACTTTCAAATTCTTGGAAATCTGGAAAGTAGGACAAGGCAGTGGAAATATCATGGGGATATGGTTTAAACATGGCTCTCGTATATCCGTGCTAGAACCGGCGAGCTGATGAAAACGGCATGCCAAGACCCAGGGAAAAGGGCCTAGTCAACGACAAATTGCCAGGGCGCGAAGGCGTCAGCAAGACTATATGGAGCGTTTACTATATACTTTGTGGTTCCCAGCTAAAGCAGACGAGGAGACGGTCTCAACTGGGGATGTCTGGCTTAGGAAGACAGGCCCTAATGTCCGCATAATCACAACTGTTACCACCCATGCTTGGCTGTAGCACGTGTCTATACGGCTTGTTTCTGTCTCTCGGGGGTAAGGATGAGCAAATATTAGGGGGTCAAAGACGTGCTCAGCAGATATGGGGTATAGTCGCACCTGCCGCTCCACATAGACCGCCCGAATATCTAGAAGCTAGACTGGACTCTAACGATATGTACCCCACTATGGTTGCGCGAAATACACTGGCTCGAGATTGCAAATAGAGGCGACCTATTTCGCAATACTACCCCTGTGCTCTCGGCGACCCCCGAAGGATTATCGTGAGACTCTAGGATTAAGCTCTCGATTGAGGAATAGATAACCGGTGCTATATTAGGGAATCGGTAAGATAATTTCTACACTGGACAAGAATTTAACGCATCCCGAGAGATCACCATGGCCCCCGCAAAGATCAAAGTTGCTATCATTGGAGGTGGCCCGGCTGGCCTTGCCGCAGCCATCGAGCTCAGCAAGCGGCCCTTTGTCGATTGGACGCTATACGAAAAGAAGCCGGTGATCAGCGAGATCGGGAATGGCCTCACTATCCAGCTCAACACATGGCGGATGCTGACCCTTATGGGAGCGGCCAACAGCATCACGACTGACGACCTTTTCAGGCCTGGAGACGAGCACTATGTACAGCATCGGTAAGGTGGCAACTATCGGGGTTTCTGTGATGCAGTCCAGCTAATCATCCCAAAGAAATGGAGAGACTGCTCAGCTTTTAGCTCAGCAGTTCATGCGGAAAGAGACCCCATCGCATCAGATCCCTTGCAGAGCTCACCGGGCGGTCCTCCAGCACGCGCTATTGAAGAAGGTGGATCAAAGTAGGATCCAAATTGGACGAAAGCTGCTGAAGATAGTTCGCCAGCCAAACAAGAAGCTTGGGCTACGTTTTGATGGTGGCTTAGTGGATGAAGTGGACTTGTTAGTAGGCGCCGACGGTATTCGATCCGTATGTCTTCCCATGTTCCGGGCTACTATCGGTACATGCAGGTACATACTAACCGCACCCAAGGTTGTTCGCAAATTCGCTTTCCCAGAACACAGTATCCGATATACGGGATCTACGGCCTACCGATCAGTCGTTCGAACAAGCGACGCTCTTAAGATCAATGGCCTTCCCAAAGCCGTCCTCTTCTGGCACGGCGTCGATGGCAAGTGGGTGTATACCTGTCCTTTGGGAGGCAATGACATGGAGGTCACGGCGAAAGTAAAAGAGCTCGGCGGCGAAGAACGAGTCAGTTGGGGGCGGGAAGCTTCGGTGCAGAAGTTGCGGGAATACTTTCAAGATTTTGCACCGCCTATACGACAACTGCTAGACCTAGTATCCTCGACCCAGCAGTTTGACTTTTTTGCGGGGCCACATCTCAGCAGCGTGATCCAGCACGGATCTATAGCCTTAATCGGAGATGCATCCCATCCTCTTTCGGGAGCGTTCGGCGCTGGTGCCGGCTTTGCGCTCGAGGATGCTTATGTTCTCGGCAGCGCTCTTGAGTGGGCAGCCTCTGCGGGCAGGTCATTTGCTGACGGCCTGAAGCTGTTTGACCAAGTAAGGTCTCCGCACTATTCGGCGCTATACAAAGTCCTGGATGAGTTTGGTTCCGCCGAAGAAAGATTGTCGAAGACCCCGCTGCCTCCAGCTGAGGAGATTCAGCAGCGTGTGGCGAGTGTCTGGGATGCAAGACATAACTGGATGTATTACTACCAGGTAAGCCCTTCTTTGTAAGGTGAGTAAGGCATGCCGCTCGTAGCTAACTCTATGCCTGGGATAGGCCGATGTTGTGCTGCAAGAAGCAATTAAGGAGATAGAGCAAAGGGCAGGAGTTGGGAGGATAAGAAGTAACCTGTAAATATTTAATGAAAGGTCTCGTCTGCAGGCCAGGTTTCTTGGCCATAATGCTACTCCTAATTCGATTACTCGCTCGCAATCGTCGCCACCAGGTTCCAAAGCTAAGATAAGTCTCCTGAACCCATCAAAATTAAGGTCTTGGGCGCTCGGACAAATAAATACTCACTTTTCGATCAGCGGGGCTACATAGGTACCTAACCACGAGCTAACTAGACAAAGGTGGAAAAGTGGAGTAGCCCGAGGTGATTATTGCGTCCAACGACCAATCACGCCTTGCGGACATTTAATGTCCAATGCTTTACCTATTTTTGCGAGGTCTGAGGTGCTGTATGTCGAATCAAATAAAAAGAAGCGCCGACAACAGTAAGGAGGCTAGTACGTATGCACTAATTGCCCCTGGCTGAGCCGGGTTGGCATGCAGACTGCATGCTAGCCCACCCACCGAGGTTGACGCTGTCCATTGAGCTCGCGAATTCGCTTGGGGCTGCGTGTTCTCCTCTTCTGTGCCGCGGGCCGGCGGGCCATCGCGTCCTCAACCTTCCCAAATCCTCGGTCTGCATATACTTCCAAGACAATGCAACGTCATAATTATGTAGTAAAAGGAAGGTTGTGTCGTTCGGATTAGGACTGACAGAAGCCCCGGCCCGATGTCGGCTGCAGGAACCGAGAGGACCAAGCCCCCCAAAAGGGTACTTAGGTAGCGACCCCGTCTCGGAGTTCTGAAATTCCCGCTGTCCTGTTCGTTCCTTTCCGTTCTTAGGTTTCCGCATTATTACTTAGGTAGTTGCTGAAGCCTAGTGTTTAAGAGAAACGAAACATCTCCGGTTCAATAGCCGCTAGGGAACGATCGAGATGAAGCCACTCTCAATTTTGCTCTCTTCTATTACAATCGCGAATGGCGCTTTTGGCGCAGGCAACATAGCTGCTAACTCCATAAGCGACGACACCTCGTCGTCTCAATTGAACCCCGGGTGCCCAAACCTATCACCGGGCCCAATTTCTTTTTTCCAGCTCGCTCAATCCTTCCCACCCACCGTATTAGAAGATGCCGCCGCGATTGAAGCGATTCGGAGGACCCTTGCTGTATACCCCCTCGCCATCGACGGTCGCAACTTTGACATGCTGAATCGGATCTTTGCGGGTGATGCCAGAGCCAATTACTCGGCACCTATCGGCGTACTCAATGGCATTGATGAAATTAAGAATACCCTGTCTGCTTCCCTGGCCGCCTTCGCAGGTACTCAGCACAGCTATAGCACCCAACTGATCGACATCTGCTCCTCAACGACGGCCGTGTCCGTTACTTATTATACCGCAGCGCATTTTTTCACGCCAGGCATCGGCGTTATTGCCACTCCGACAGATGTCCTATACGCTTACGGGCAATATCAAGATACCTGGAGAAGAATTGAAGATGGAACATGGAGGATCACGAACCGTAACCTAGTCTACATGGTGAGTCTCCCGCTTCCGAAACCTGGCGGCTGATGAGAATTAAGCTGTCCTCAGGGCCCTTTTATTACGGCTGCCTCTGTTTAGACACCTTTTGGAAGGGGTGGTGTGTTCATGCGATAGCCTACTTCCGATGCATATTCTCATTCCTAATGCTATGCCACCACATATTACAGTAGACTGCCAAATCTCTTTAGAGAGCCCTATAGTCCGTACTAGGTGTGCTACAGAACTACGCACAGTAAGTTAGGATCTCGTAGCCATATCATTAATATAAGCAGCCTGGGCCCCAATTAGAAAAATCGCATGCTGGAGGCAAGGTGTGAGTTCTGACAATTCGGTTAGGCAGTGCGACCGGGAATTCGATGCCTAACCTGGCAGACCACCCTCCCGCTGGCTTCTCCCCAAATTGATCTCCTCGCACAGAAACAACAAGAAGTAGCTGTTCTTCAAGCGTGGCAGTCCGCCAAAGTGGCCGAGCGAACAGTTATTCAACGGCAATCCATCATTTTATTCCCTGTCCTTACACTCGTGTTTGTATGGATGATCGCCCATTCCTACCCAGATGTGGAGGGACTGAAACGAGCCCTAGGCACCTTTATCCTTCATTTGCGCGGTTTTCAGCTTGCGGAATGAACCCACATCAACCTGGACGCTGGGGTTTCAACTTAAAGTCACTTGTGAGTTCGATCGGTGATGCGTGATACCCCTAGGGGGCCCTAGCTTACATGCAAACAGTCATCGTTTCATTTTGCGTCGCTCTGCTCGCTGTTGTCCTTGCTTTTGGCAACCTCTGACGGTGGATTTTCCCATTTGGTGCCATAATTCTCTCCTCGGGCTTGTTCATAATCACTTTTGTGGCCGTTAATATTCCTTCACCTAGACAGTCGATCTATAGGTTCTGGATCCGGGTTGTCCTTGTGAGCGGATTGATGGCCATAATCATTAATAACAGGGTAGAGGACATGATAGATGGACTCGCAAGGGTGGAGCGGCAGAGGGAGAAGAAGAAAGAAGAGAGAAAAATGGAAAGTATTATTCATAGGGATACAAGGTAAAGGGAGAAGTGTAAGTGTACCTTATCATAGATGACTCTTCTATTTATCACTTGCTAGAATTACTTCTATTTGGACTAAGGAGGTTAATAAACGAGGGGGGCGTATCTATGAACAGTTGTTCTCGGAGTAGTGCGACTAATTGGAGAAACCTGACCTATATTACTTCTACTATGCGAGTTATTAGGCGCTCGATAACTAGGGGGAAGACCCTAGGCATACTGGGGACTGCACACATTCGGCTCTGCTAAAGTCGATGGCAAATATACACTGTATCAAATACTATGCAATTCCATCTTGCCTTTCCTAATATTTGGGTATGACGACGGTTTCTTTTTCTCTGTGGTGCTGCCAGTACGCTCACCCCTACTAAGCACCCCTTCATCCGACAACGTCTCTGCGTGCATCTCCAACACGAAGGGCGAGCTTCCACGCTGGCGTTCCTGAGGGAAAACCAGATACATGATGTAATACATCGTGAGGGACGTCGCAAAGCCGTAGAAGTACGAGATTTGATACAGGTGGTCCCATCCATCATCATTCGAGATGCCCTGCACGGCTCGCGCAAATCCAGCTGTGACGGAGTGAGCAATCTGCTCCCTTGAACGATAATAGCCCAGAAGGCAGCATAGAGGTAAGATGCTTACGAAGTAACGGTGCCATTCCAAGGCTCCATGCAGCAAATCCCCGGAAGTTAAAGCCGCCGGTATACCAGTAGGCACTTCGACTATCGCCAAGGTACAGGTCGCCAACATGATATTCACCACGGCGGACGAGGAAGTAGTCTGAGACGACAATGCCCGTCATGGGGCTCAGGAAGACACTCCACCCACTCAATACTGTGATGAAAGTTCCGGGATTTCTATGCTCGTGCATCACGTCAACAATCGTTTCATAAGAAGGTGACTGTGTGTGCAATGACTTACGTCACGTAATTCCAAGGACAGATAGCGATGGCAATCAAAGTAAGGATATAGCAGCCCCGCCGAATGTTTATCCATCTGCTTTAGATTAGTCGATAATGCCATGCCAGAGTAGAGGGTGCATTACTTCGGGCATAAAGCAGCCATATCCATTCCCGTACTAATGCCATTCAGCATCTGACACAGCGCCAGCTGGTCCGTAAGAAAGCCTAGTCCCGCGAAGAAGGTCCCGGCACGTGCGGCTGGCGATAGAGAGTGATCTTGGATGGTCAGCAGCAGTTCAAACGGGTTCCAGATGTATTCTCCGTAAATGGATGCGGCACCAGACGTGATCAGAATGCCGCACACAGCCGTAACAACGATGAAGATTGGCGCCGTCACGAACTGCCCAAAGAGAGCCGCATTTGCCGTGCGAGCATATCGTGTCCAGTCTGACTGACCAAGACATCCCGACGCTTGCGAGCCTACGATGGACTGCAGCCCGAAGAGGGCACTCCAGCTAAGAGCCGAGCCTGATTTGGTGGCTGGAGTGCTCATCAGTACTCCAGGACCGCCAGCGCCGGACATAGCCCAGCCGAGCATACCGAACATTGTCGCTGTGATCATAATGAAAGTAATACGAAACGGCATCTGGAGCTTCTCCGGAGGGATCATTGGGAGCGGCAAGAAAATCACGATGAAGACGAAGAAGCTGATGATACTTGCGGTGTCCGTGTTCGAGGAGGGCGGCAGTGTGTTCCTGAGGTTGACGAAAGCTGGACCGATAATAGCTCGGAGGATGATTTTGACAGCTAGCAGGAATTTAGCAAGCACATTTTACTCGTTATACGATGGCCAATACTAACCCTGTCCCCCCCAATATGCCTAAGTTAAGGGTGGTTAGCAAGGCGCTCAGCATCCATATGATTTCGTCTGAGCTACCTACTTGGATGCCCATCCAGACACAGGCTGTAACAATCCGATTGAGTACTGGCCAGAAACCACCGCGCATGCCCCAGGACGCGCGACTTAGAACCGTGAAGCCAAGGTAGAGATGACTTCCGGGCCAGCCCGCAAGAACGGCAATGAGTGCTGAGATGAGAGCAACTCCGACCACACAGCCAATAGCCTGTTGTGCGCTTAGGCCAAGCGATAGCAGAGAGGACCCGGCGGTCCATGCAGTGGTGTTGATCCTGATGAAATTGTCAGCAGCACACTCCATATGAACGCAGTGCAATGAGGTCGCTCAAACGCACCCACAAATGACCCAATATCCGGCGAAGCCCTGCCAAGTCCAGGTTCTTCGGTCTGGCGGGATGGGGATCAGATCGCGGTTACACCAAAAGGTGTTTCTATAGTTTGCATTCTCGTCGACAGGGCATTCTAGCCGCTTTGCCCAGGAGGCAATTTTTTGTTTGGACTTTTCCGGTAATAACGGCATTGTGGTCACAGGAGAAAGGCGCAGACTTGATCTGAAGCCAGGGAGAGGTCTTCAAGGGAGACATGACTCCAGGATGTGCCCAGTCAGGCATTATATAGCATGCAGTGCTGCCAAGGTACCTGCCCTGCCCCTCTTCCCCAAGGCGCTTTTGCGGCATGTTTATCTTACCTCCGGCCAAAAGCCGTTTTGGACGATCCATGACTCGCCACAACCAACAAACTATAGTCACCTATCCGTGAAAGAAGCCGCTGACAGCGATTTGGGCGTTTAGATGACTCGGGCTCCAGTAGATTTCCAGTTACCCATATACGATTCCAGCCTTTGTATCGTAAATATATACGTCTATCTTGAACTCCAAAAAGTGTGATTTTCATTCCAGCGTCGATGCTATTTGCCACCGGCGTGCTCCGTCTTCTCGTCAGCACCCGTCAGAGATAAGCGACCTTTACTGATGCCACCCGCGCCGGCCAATGAAGTACCGAGAATGGTCTGCCGGTCGTGTAGATTGGTAAGATCTCGTCTTCCGATGGATGACTGTGACCGGGGGGCGTGGGGACTTCATCAGGGCGTGTGCAACCATGCGACGTCGCCGTCTGGACATGATTTATCAACCCCGCACGCCGGGAGGGGAGTTGCAGATAAGGGGGCCGGCTCCCGGCTCGGTGTCTCGGGTTGCGATCTTGAGGTCATATCACCTTAATTAACAACGCCCGTTGCATTTGAAGCCGCTACGAACAACCTCGCTTATATACAAAGAAAACGAGAGATACCGGATACATCATGTCAGGCACGGCCACAATTCCGGTCATTGACTTCGGCAAATGGCACCAGGGCAGCTCTGAGGAGAGATTGAAGGTGGCGAAGGAACTTGCCGATGCCTGCCGACGAGTCGGTTTTGTGTACATCATCAACCATGGAGTGCAGGATGGGCTACTGGAGGAGGCGTTCGGGTGGTCTAAGAAGCTGTTTGATCTGCCGGAGGAGAAGAAGATGCTGGCACCGCACCCTCCAGGCAAGAACCACCCGGCCGTGATTACTTTAGTCAAGTAATAACACGCAGCAGGCCCCAATGTGCACAGAGGATACTCATGGCCGGGACTTGAGAAGGTTTCACAGTACATCCACAAGGAAGACATGGAATCAGACGAGGAGGACGAGGAGCTAAGAAAAGTGCAAGACTGCAAGGTAAAACTCTCGGCGCGCGCTCATATTACCTCCATCCGAGCGGCTACCCAGTCTAATCCCTTGGGCAACAGGAGAGCTATGAAATTGGCAGCGAAGATTTCCCTGACCAACCCAACGTTTGGCTCCCCGAAGAGGTTTTACCTGGTTTTCGGAGCTTCATGACAGGTTTCTACTGGCAGTGCTTTGGCACGGCCAAGGAAGTCTTGCGAGCTATGACCCTAGGCATCGGCCTGGAGGACGAGAACTACCTGCTCAAATTCCACAGCGGCGCCAATAACCAGCTCCGCCTCTTGCATTACCCGCCAGTCGAGACAGAGAAGCTCTCGAGCAATGCGTTGGCGCGAATGCCGGCACATTCGGACTGGGGCACCATCACCATGTTGTTCCAGGACGACTGCGGTGGGTTACAGGTCGAGACGCCCACAGCTCCTGGGACTTTTGTCGACGCCACGCCCATCAAGCACGCGCTGGTCATGAACGTTGGCGATCTACTCATGCGCTGGAGCAACGACTATCTCAAGTCGACCCTGCACCGCGTCACAGTGCCGCCGCCGCAGGCCAGTTCACCTGGGCCCGGATTGATGACCCGGGCGCGATACTCGATCCCTTACTTTGTCAGCCCGGACCCGCAGTCGGTCATAGAGTGCCTGCCGGCATGCTCAGATGCCGTGAACCCGGCGAAGTACCCTCCGATCATTCAAGAGGATTATCGACGACTGAAAGCCAAGCTACAATACACGGAGAAGCCGGCGGTGCCTCTCGCGGCAATGTAAGGTTGAATCAATACTGAGGGCTGCTTCTCATGGAGAAGATGAAAGAGTGGCGCATATCCAGTAGGTTAGGGGCGACAATGACATGCTACATAGGGTTCTATACTGACTAGGGTATACTTCAAAAATCTATCGATTTGGGTTGCTAAAGCATTTCCCAATTTTCCATGGATTGCTAACTATAGGTCGAGTTTACTCTAGCTGGGTTAGTTAGCGTATGAGACCGGTTTACTAATCAGCAAAGCTTGGTCTTGGTCAGTTTTAGTTATTATAAAATAATTTCAAGTTAAAACATTAGAGAATTATATGTTTGTTTTAATAACAAATTATATATATGCATAATGTCAGTGATGCAGCCTTCCCTGCCGGGTTTAAAGGCACTCACCAAGCCCCTCGTTGCTTTTACAACTACAAACCCCGCCAGATTTCTCCTTTCTTATAACTAGGTTGATTTCTAAAGCTAACTTGATAACTGGCGCGTGCTTGGTTTCCAGTACCAGCGTATTTTCTAGAGGTAGCGTATTTCTGGAGCCAGCTTGGTTTCTCGGCCTGCCCTATATTAGGGCCAGCTTGAAGGGTTCGGCCACCTTCATCTCAGACCCGCCTATGCAGAACCGCCTACGCAGACACGCCCGCCTGCCTACGCAGAGTCGCTCACACACAACGCAGATCCCTTTACGCTAGAGCCACCTACTATAGCTATGTCTTATTTTAAACTCTAGTCTTTTTGGATCGTGGATTCGTAGCGATGGCTGATCTTGTACGGTTGGATCAGGAGCTCTTACGAGTTCTGTATGGACCTCAGCCAATCAGGTGGGGAATCCACAGGATCGGCTGAGGGCCATTTGAACGAGCGTTTGAGCAGTCAACTTAGCGTTTTACACATACATCTAGACATATACGAATACAGAGGACTTTTTATCCAGTTGTTTTTACGTTTGTTTGTTTTACAGTATCGAGATCTCGTAACACTACCCAACAAGTCTTCCTATTTATCTCTAAGTTCTTCGTTTGCTTGATCAGTATATTTACTTTAGATGTAATTACGAGTATAATACACCTCTTACTTTTAGTTAACTAACGCGGCTGAAGTAAACTTGTATGTATAGCTGCTTCACGATTCATCGCAATTTCCGATGCAGCATTCAAAATCTCTGCGTATTTTACTATAAGCGTCACTAGTGGTCACCTTGGTCGTTACAGCGGTAGCAGAAATACAAAGTACCAACAAGCAGATATACTGTGACACCGCTTAGGAAGTTAATTTATTTTGCGGCCCAGCTCACATGCTACTACTTTAAACCAATACAAGTTCCCAACTCGACTCTCGTAACTGTTAATCTAAATGGCACAAGATTAAGACCAACGGTAGCATTCATATGAAGTAGCCCCGGTATTTCTGCAAGACGGTTGGACACTTGAAGAGGTGCATGGAAGAGGCGCATAGATCCTTCAGCTGCTCTACAGTGATATCGAAATGCAAAAGGGGCCAACACATAGCGGTTCCTTTGGTGAGAAACTTTGGTCGATCCAAATTTTGTCGTTCTATAATAGCACTGAAGTGCGCCGGGATCTTCACTATAAGTTAGCTGAAAATTCAACCAAAATCAGTGCTCGTCTCAGAATCCTCTTGCTACCACTTGCCAGTAAAAGCTTAGACATCCTTTCAGTCCAAGCTTTTTCTTCATTGGTTTTTTCTTCTTTGTGGCTCAGAGGCTGCCTATGATGAATGTTGCACAGCCCATAATTTGTGCCGTCGATGAACAAAGGACGGCCAACGAGTTGTGCCCGAATGAATGAGGCATGGATGGCCTCAAGGAGCCAAATGGGTGGCATGGCACCTTTGTAAAAGAGCAGGATCCCTACGCGTTGATGCGGAACTGCAGTGCAAGCTCCCGGTCTATGTGAACATGTCATCTTTCCTATCAGCAATTTGTTCACTCAAATTTCAGACTTATAGCTCAGCACTACCTCTGGAAGGATCTTCTCGGTTTCCTCGTACATCCTAGCATTCCCACCCAAGGTGTCGGCTTGAAAATTGCGGACGTCGCAACCGGCAATGGGTAAGGCTGAATGAAAAGATCCCTTCAAATCTAGTCCCTGACCCTCCAACTCCAGGATCTGGCTTCATGATTTGGCTCGTGACAGTCACATGTCTGTTGAACTTCACGGGTTCGATATCAGCCTGGACCAAGTTGGTCCGAGACCTTGGCTACCGGCCAATATACGCATGCACACCTGGGACGTGTTCTAAGACCCCCCTTCGCAGTTTTGGGGGTACTTCGACATTGTACATGTTCGCTTAATCACTGTTGTGATCAAGAACAATGACCCGCGACCTGTGCTTGAAAAACTAACAAAGCTGTTAAGTATGCCAATCTCTGTCTTTCCAATCCTTGTCGCAACTAATTCGCGTTCTATCTACTGTATAGAACCGGGTGGTTATCTCCAATGGGACGAAGTTGACACAATCTCTTGCTCTATCAAAACTGTCACTGGTGTGTCGGCAGACAACCTTGATAAGCTATTTTCCCAGCTCAAGGGGTGTGATACGTGAGTTATTGTAAAGCAGTTCGTCGGTACTTTATCCATCTGACTAAATTTTGCACTGCAGCTGGAAATACCAACTCACACAGATGATGAACGAAAGTGGATATACTCAACCATCAATGTATGTCTATGAGTACAGTCTGGGTATGGCACGTTTCTGGAATGATGTGTGAGTATTTTGCGCGCCAGCCCCAGGAACTAAATGTCACGCAGGCTAACAAAATGGGCTCATAACATTAAGTTACGTGAGCACATGGAAAGAGTTTGCGGAGAACATACTCCAGACATCTGAAACTTCACATGAGCTAGAGGGAAAAGGGATGGAAGAGGCGAGAAATGGGGCCGCGATTATGGTTCCTAAACTAGTGTGGGTTGCAAGAAACAACCAAAGTATATAGATACCCGCCTACCTATGTATGATAACCTATTTCATACGAGTGCAAAACATGCCTGAAGATTTCTGGATTTTCTGTTTCTCCTCCAAATCTGACGTAGAATATAAGACTAGTTTAGAATGTTGAGTGGTTTTTTTCTTAATTCTCCAGGTAATTTCTCCTCTGTATATTTAGTTAATATACACTCTTAAAAACCACAGTAAAACAGCTGTCACGACTCAATCGAGCTTGGTTGATTAGGTTAATCTGCACTTGTTATTCACCCAATGCTAAAAGATAAATGATCATGAACCATAAGTTACAGCTTCAATAAACCATTGATGAACTCGACAATCTTCGCAGCAAGTGCTTCGGGCTGACTAGCGAAGGGCATATGGCCTGTATCAAAGTCAAAGATATTCCAGACAACCTTTGACTTTTCTAGCCACGTATCCTGCAACGATACAGGATTGCAGCAGTCCTTTAGCGTGCGTATATATGCTCTCCGCCCGTCAAAGCCTTTATCTGCCCAAGCCGGGGCTGTGGGCTTAGTTTCGAATGCAAGGAGTGCGTGAGGTAAGGCGGTGCTGGCAAATTTAAGAGCAAGGATAGGGTCGCAGTCATTGTAAAGAATATCCGTCGCTGGCTCTATGAGAGCAAGGCCGTGGGATGGCTGGGTTATCATACTTATATTAGTATTGAATTTACATATGGGCACCAATCATGACTTGCCATACCTTGTTGATCTTGATAAAAGAAGGATAAGCTCCTCCTACCGCCTCAAGCAAAGATTCGCCGTCCAACGTAATATTGCCTGCAATATAGACAAGACCGATAACACCAACCGGCTTACCCTGGCTTTTGCGGGTCTGTAGATCAAGATTCTTAGCTGCAGCGCCCGCCACAACGCCACCGTATGAGTGTGCTAGAATTATGACGTTCTTCCCCTCTTGATCCAGTAGAGGAAGGAGGGCTTTCTCGCGGATCGAAACGATGTCATTTAAGCAACTTACCGTAGCTGCATTGGAAGGATTGCAGCTAGGGTAAGATGCCGGAAATGTCGAAAACCCTGCTTCTGTCAAATATGGCAATAGCTGATCAAAGCTCGCTGGGGTGCCAAATGCCCCGGGCACGAGAAGAATAACGGGTTGACAGGCGGAATTCATAAGTGCGGTGTGGAGGTAAACGACGATAATGCAGTTTTAAGTAAAGACCCTCAAGGCGCAGTGCTTGAAAATATTGTGCTGCGTTTGAGAAGGATAAGGTAAACTTGTTGAGAAAAGAGATCCAGACTTGTGCGAGTTATTGTCTTTTAGGTTCAGCAACGTGAAGTGAAACCAACAGTTATACTACAGGGCGGCGCAGAATTGGTACTACGTGTTGGTAGTATGACAATTTCCTACCGCATGTGACGTAACCGACAATATCTTCATGTGGGGCCGAGGTCCTTCCCGTCGTTCCCGAGTGAGAAGGATGCGGCCCGCAGCTATATGGTAACTGCACACTCAAAAGGCCCGATGACATGCTAGCCAAGGGCCCAGTCACATCGGACAGACCAACAGAGATGCATTTCAATGCGTGAGTTCCTGGCGAAGTAGACCAGCGAAAGATGGCGGCTGTAGATATTCATACTTGCACTTGGTTCAGTCTCTTATGCCATGGGCGTGCATTGAGAATGAAGCTCCTAATAAACGAATATTGTCCCCTTCTTAAGCCATTCTCCCAACCGCTCGCAGTCTAATTTCTCGCCAACCTAGATTATTCACTATCAGTATCTTCAAACGTGGAATTACACGCTCCATACTTTGAGTCATTGACTTTACATCCAACATGGCCAACACTTCGATGGCTTCTGTAGACCTTTCCGAAAATCGGCAGTCTAGCCTGTATGCATCTTCCACAATTCCTTTCGCCTTGGCCTTAACCTGTGTCGTGCTCCGATTTTGGTGTCGCTTGGTTAAAAAGACAGCCTTATGGCTTGACGACTGGCTTATCCTTTTCGCATGTGTAAGTTTCTGCCTCTGCTCTGCCTTCTAGTCTACTGAGTACCTCTCAGGCAAATGCCGGCGGTTTGATGGCCACTATGTTATGGTGTAAGTTGCCTTCATGCTATAGTCCACTCCCCCAGACAAGTTAACATAGAAAGGGATACCGCGCGGCCTGGGCAAGCATATCCAAACTTTTGGTGCCAGTGTTGCTGAAGATTTTAGCCTCGGCCTTTTCATAGCTGAGCTGACATATACCGGTGTCATTGTCTTCGTCAAGCTTTCCATCCTTGCTATGTACTGGCGCATAGTCAACAGAAGCACTAGTATCAAACTTCCCATCAGCATTATGAGCACACTCGTATTTATGTGGGGAGTCGCCGTGGTTGGTCTCTGGCATCTCCTGACGCACTCATCTAGGTCTAACGTGGATAGTTTCTCCTATCGTTGCTGCAATGCATCCCAACCCGCGGCATCTGGGACAAAACGATCGAGTCTTCCTGTAATGTCGATAGCCAAATGTTTCTCTTCGCGATCTCGATACCGAATATCCTCATTGACATCGCCCTTCTCGCTATGCCCGCTCCCTATGTGATCAAGCTCAATATTCCCGGAAAACAGAAGGCAGCTGTGCTGTCGGTTTTCTTCTTGGGTGGATTGTAAGTAACTGATTGCTATATTTTGCTGCCTGCGTACAATGCTGACCAAGAAGCGTCTGTATTGCCTCCATTATGCGTCTTATCGCCGTAGTTACGGAAAAGACCGACGTTGATATGACCTGGAATCTAACTAATCAAGGCATATGGGCTGTCGTTGAAGCCAACTTTGCAATTATCTCTGGTATATCTAAACCTACAACTCAGTCATCAGCTTTCCATACATGTCTCTGGGCGAAGGTATACTAATTCTCTTTTACAGCATGTCTTCCAACGTTGCGACCCGTTTGGGTCGCTCTACACCAAAGATGCTCAAATAGTAAGGAGCCGGCTCCATCGTCGTACAAACTCGCTACTGCAAGTCCTCCAGTAAAGTATCCTCCACCTTCATGGGATACACTGGTTCTCCAATCCAATGCCACTGGGGGAGAAGAAGATACTCGGCCATTCGCAGTGCCACGTGATCATCGAAATATCTGATATCAGGCCTAAGTGATATTCGTGCCTCTGGCTTGTGGCCTAAAAGGAAGCTATTCTTCAGTCCAACCCTGTCTAATGAGCAAATCCGCTATCTACTTATATAAGGAGTATCCTTCTTTTAGAAGCAAGCTCGGCTAGGGAGAGACTTCTATCAAGATCAATGTAAGAGGGTCTGTTGTTACTCCTCTCCTCAGGGTATAATGCGAATCTTCTTGAGCTACCTATATCCTACCTAGTAACCCTAGCCCTAGTAGAAAAGTTCGTTATAACAGGCGAGTGCTGCATGTGTATATTATGTACGTATTAACGTGTTGAAAAGACAAAAAATTTTGCACATATATATTAGCTAATTATAGTGGGAATATCTGAGTGTTTTTAAGCGATAGTAGCAGAATATCGGCCCAGGCGTTGTCCTGTCATTCCATTATCTTATTTGCATTGGTTTATAGTTTAAGTCGCCTAAAGCAGCGCCACAGCCCACAGAATTCGGCGGTACATGCTGCATTGTATGTATTATACTTAAATGCATGCCTAATTACTCCAATAAAATTCAAGGTAAATAATCTCTTACTTCCCCTATATACCAGGGAAACTCATACTTATCAAATACACGTTTCCCACACTTACTTAACCGCTTTTCCAATATACAGGGTTACACATATAACTATCAGAGATTGCTCCCTAAGACCCCTTATTCCTAAACTCAGCAACTTACCGAGGCAGTTTGCCGAGCTTCCCCTACTCACAGCTGGCAGAGCTGGCACTCAACTGTGAGCTTTACCCCTACTTCTTTGTGACATCTCCCTACCTTCTTCTACCGCGTGAAAATACTTCATGATTCTACGCTTGTGTAAGCTCTATGGTATCTTGAGTAAACGCTGCGCAGAAACCTAGGCAGTCAAAGAGGAGCGGCCAAGTCTATCCATCACAAGTTCATTAGAATATTGCGAAGGTACCAGGTTACGGCTTGCCTTTACATCACGTCGTGGGCTCTAAGCCAGACTCTTTTGCAAGCCTAGAGAAAATTGAGTTGGAATCTCTGAGCAGCACTTCCGGTTTCTCAAATTCCACCACAGATCCACCGTCCATAACCATGATGCGGTCGTGATCGATCTAGCCAACGGCTCTATGTGAGAAGCCGTTTCGTGTAATATAGTAGTGAGGGGATAGGTAACAATGACCGTACCACAGATAGCATTTGATGCGCAATGGTGATTATCGTACTGCCTTGAAAGGCTTGCCTCATGACGTCTTGGATCAGATCTGCCGTTTCCTGGTCCACTGCGGCGGTAGCTAAAGACAGAAGGCCTTGTCAGCGGCACAGCCTCAAAATGCGGACGTCACCAGCTACAAACCTTCGTCAATCACAACAATCTTCCTACGTGCTATAATAGCCCTAGCGATACCAAGAAGTTGTGTCTGACCAGCTGACAGCAGGCTCCTAAGAGAAATGTATGTAAGCGTACGGATGAAACACACAAAATACGATGCTATCGCTCCAGGCAATTTTTACTTACCCTCCATCGGAAATACGATACTCCAGCAGATCGTCGCCAGCATCGATACGCAGCATCTCCGCAAGCCTACATCTAGCCGCCGCATCCCGGAGTTCCTCGTCGGCCTTGTCACCGACCGGATCGAGGTTCTCACGCAAGCAGCCAGTGAACGCCACCGGACCTTGCGGAATCACCGAGATGTTGCGGCGCAGCTCGGTAATCGATACCCCCCGCAGGATGTCGCGCCCGTCTATGGTAATGCGACCGCCCGCGAGCACGGCCTCTTTATCCAGGGCTTGCATCAGCGCAAGCACCAGCGAGGATTTCCCGGCGCCGGTGCGCCCAACGATACCAATGCGCTCACCGCCGGCGATGGTGAGGTTGAGGTCACGCAGGCACAGTGGTCCCCCTGGCCGATATGAGGCGCTAAACTTCTCGAAAGTTATAGTTGGATCGGCCGGCCAAGTCGGCGAGAGAGGTGGTGAGGGTGGCGAGGGGAGGGAAGAAAGGCCAGAGTCAGATTCCTCCTCAGGCGGGTTCATCGCGTATCGCTGGATGCGCTCCCAGGATGTAAGGTCGGCCTCGAGGCTGGCTATGAGTTGCACAAACCCACCTAGGATTCCAGTGGCCTGCAAGACGTAGCTCATGACGAAGCCGAGGGTGCTAGGAGACGTCTTGAGGCTGATTAGAAGACTCGCGGTCAGTGCTTGGATGACAGAGCCGATGACCTGGAGGCGCAGCTGGAGCCAGATATTGATGCATACAAACGGCAGCCACACTCGCTGGTGCTGATCAACAAAGTGGCGGGCGCGCTCCTTGAAAAAGTCGGCTTGGTCGTAGGCGAGGATCACGGGCGCACCATTGGACATCTCACCCGATGTATTGAGTATGGGTCCACGTGCGCTGCTGTCAAGACGCCGCAGCTGGCGGCATGCCCGTCTGTAGTAGTACTGAAGGGATAGGTAGAATATGATTAGTGGCCCCAGGTACAGCAAGCTTGCGATGGCGTTGAAGATAACAACAAAAACAGTCATGATGACGATAGGACCAAAGAGGGAGAGGGCGCTAAAGCCTAGGGCGACGGTGCTGTCAATTTTGTTGATATCGTTGGTAAAGCGGTTCAGGATTGCGCCGGCCGGCGTCGTATCGAAGAAGCTGAATTTACTCTTAAGAATTCCGGACGTAAGAAAGGAGTGGACGGCGCGGGAGGCGGGAATGATGCAAGCAAAGAAGGCGGTCAGCATAAACGTGGCGGCCAAGAGCGATCCGAGCACGCCAAACATGGCGTAGTTGATCAGCTTGCTTGAATGGCCCGTTCGTTCGAACTCATCGCTGGTTTGTTGCAGGTAGTAAACGGCGCGGACAGAAATAAACATGTTGACGATGGCTATGGCTATGGCCAGCGGCCAGCCCCAGAACTTCGCAGCCCCAAGGTATGCCATGTAAGTGCGGAGCTTGACAGATTCGGCGCTTATATCTGCCAAGTTGTCGCCTACGGATGGGTTAATCTTGTGTTGTAGCAAAGACTCGACATCTGGTTCTGGGTATTCGATTCCAGCCGTGCTGCCCAGGGCCAAGATGGCTAAGGATTGCGGGTTCTCCAAGGGACCGTGGCTTTCAGGCACCTCCTGGACTTCTCCAGAATCTGGATTATTTCTGTTCTCAGATTTTGGCAGCAGCTCAGAATCTAAATCGACGAGGGGCAGAATATTCGGCGTAATGGTGCCGTCTGCGATGACGTATACCGAGTTGGCCGCTTGTATCAGAGCTTTGTTGGACGTAGTTATTACTCGCGTACGCCCGTGTAGCAGCCCGCTCGGGCCTAAAACATCCTCAATAAGCTTGCGCTGGGTCTCAACATCTATGCTCGCTAGCGGTTCGTCTAGAACAACCAGTGGTTTCCGCGAATAGACTGCTCTCGAGAGCGCTACCTTGCTCTGTTGACCTCCAGAGAGAGATCTCCCGTCGCCTTCGAGCAGCGTGCTGTCTCCGTCCGGCAACCGGGCGAAGTCTGGGCCCAGGCATACCGCTGCGATGACTTGGCCGTACCAAACAGGATCGAACGGAAGGCCAAACAGTATGTTTTCGCGGATGGTCCCATTGATTAGGAACGGCTTCTGGGGCGAGTAAGCCGCCTGTCTGCTAGCTTGCACCAGCCCCTGCTGTGGCTGAATGTCGCCTACCATGGCGCGAAGAAGGGTCGTCTTGCCGGATCCCACGGCACCGACGATGACCGTGAGTTTTCCCCGCGGGGCATCCAGAGTGCAGTTGTGCAGGATCGTCTTGTTACTGATGCCAGGTATGTTGTAGCTTGCCTGAGACATGCCAATTTCGTAAGATTCATCTGCTTCCGGGGTTGGGGTATCATGGAATTCCTCTCGGTTCCCAGGCGCCATGAGATATTCCCGCACTCGCCCATAAGATATAATCCCACCCTGGTACATCATGAAAAGGCCAGGCAGCATTATCAAGGCGCGGTTGACGATGTTAAAGAGAATTAGGGATGGAAAGACAACGCCACTAGATAGATCATGGCCGAGTGCTACGCGGGTCGCGAAGGATGTAGCCACCAGGACGATGGGGACTAAGTGGGACAGGAAGGAGATGCAGACGTTGGTTACCACCACGTGTCCCCAAGCCCTCATCTCTGAGGCACGCGCCTCGTCAATCTTGTCTTCAAAGACGGCCTGCCACCCGTACAGCTTGATGTGCTTGATACGGGCTAGGACTTCTTTGATTAGAGACACTCTGGCGTCCTTGGCTACCAAGACTTGCCTTAGCCGCCGAGACAGAAACCCCAGGCAGACCATTAGCGGTGGCACTATCAGGAGCTACAGTCATTGTTCAACACGCGACACCATCAGCAGCGTCCTTGGCAAAGAAGACAGGGGTACATCTGAGGGGGCGTAAAACCTACCGCAGCGCCACACGCGGCAAGCACACTCTGCCAACCTAAGATATACATGGCAGCCATCAAGCTGACAACAAGTTGCAGCGGGATGAACCACATGCCGTTCAAGTTCTCGACAAGTGTAAAGATATGAACGAGGTCGACTTCGATAATAACTGCCGGGTCACTGCTAGGGGGGGCACTACCCCCTACGCCGGCGACAGCGGGTTGGTCTAGGCCTTTGTCGCATACGAGTGCCGTCATGGCAGACCGGAGCCTCACACCAACCAGGCGCATAATAAGCATTATATGGTTGGCACACAGAGCGTGGAGAATGCCGGCTACAAATGCAGCAGCTATTATAGATGGCTTCGGATCTGCGAGGAGACGTTGCAGCAAGAATGGCTGTAGGATCACCGTGACGAGCTCGATCAGAGCCAAGACAACACAAGCAATCAGTGGTCTCGCAAACATGGCCAGGAGAAGCGAGAAGAGGCTTCTGGGCCACTCGCGCTGAGGCCAGTGGAATCGCGAGCCCGGGTGCCATGTCTCTCCCAGGGACCGTCGTACGCTCAGGTCATCGTCGACATCCCACAGGTCCGTGGGGTGGAGAGTGCCAGAGGCAGAGCGCTTAAGAATAGGCGTCATCCAAGCCAAGGTGATATAAGCAAGGAAAGATTGGGGACGTGTCAGAGGATGGGCCATCTCACCCTCGCGCTGGCGACTTTGGTTGCTAGTGTCGGCCAAAGTAGCTGTTCCGCTAAGGAAGAACAGTACAGGTACCAGCACATCTGCCGTGTTAGAGCCCTGGGAGACTAATGGGAAGTTGAATGTCCAGACCAAACAACTCAGGAAATTATACAGCACCCGAGGGGATGGCGCAGCGCTGAGCATGATTGCTACTAGCGAGGTTATTCCGCCTACGATGATGGCGACCTGCAAGAGAACAACATCTGGATCCAGAGGCATGGCAGTGAGAATCCATGTTGAGATCCCCAGGATCAACAGCTGGATGAGCTGAGGTGCTTGAATTAGCACCGAATTGCAGCGGGGATCGATGCAGACAGAGTGGAAAGACACTTACGCAGTCGATAGCGCTACTCCAACCCCATAGACTCCTCACTACCAAAGCCTTTGGCTGTCGTCTCTTCCCTCGAAGACATAGGGCAAGGGACATAACATATAATCCTGACAGGCCAAGCTGCACATTCCTGTGTGAAGTGGCGCGTCAGCTCGGAGGACCATAGCGCAAAGCCTTGCCTAAGCAGACAAAGAGGTGGTAAACCTACCGTGGGAGATGTGCTCTATCCATGGCGCTTGAATAATGATAGCATGAGACAGAATAGTTTACAGGACAACATGGATAAAATTCAATGCTAGAAAAACCGTGCATAGATGGTAGCGCAGCCAAGGCGCGTCCCAGGGATAAAACGCACGAAGGAATTGACTTTGTCACGTCTCCAATCTCCCGGGTCGACGTGAAAGCGGTTGGAGCATGGAAAGAGGCGGCCGGCGTAGAAGGGCGGCCAAACGCAAGAGCTCTGATAAATGCATCGGGGGAGAAAAGCTGCTGAAACGCCGACACCCGACGCTTGGTTGACGAACTCATCTGCCGGCCTCGACGTGGGGTTTGAGAGGCGCGGTACTGCCCAACTCAGCCTATGCGATGGCCCTCCAGCCGTGTGCGCGCGGGGGAAAACATTCCGACGAACCAATAACAGTCCATCATCCAGCCGATAAGCCCGTTTAGGTACTTAGGATTGCTCGGTGCCGTCAGCCGTCCTGCCAGGACCTGGATCCACGGCCATTTTCCACGCGTCAGCATGCAGGCGCGGTTGCCGGGCTGTGCGCCACCCGAGGTCGAGAAGCTGGGCATACGGAAAGGAGTTGTTTCCTTGAGAAGCTTTGGAATGGCCGGCGCTTGCAATAATCAACCGGGGGGGGTGCCAAACCCCATTCGAGCAATTGCCGCCTAACGCACAGTGAAGGAGAGACAGAATCGTGTAGAGTAGATTCGCACGGGGTATTGTTTCATTACTAGCCGTGCTCGGAATTTATGTAACATTAGCTAAGCAACCTTGCGGCTTTCCAAAGACATATACCTACCTTGTCAAGCCTGCGCGTCAAGATCACGCAAAGGAGAATATATTGAGGGCTGTTATCGGCCTCGTCGTTCTAACCCGTAGCAAAGATAGCACATATCAGGACTACTGGTATGGTTCTAGCATCTAGAATAACCCTCGTCATGTTAAGTAGATTTGCTGCCGCCGCATCTCAGTTTGTACTGCATAACGGTTCGGGATTAGCATATCATCGATTTAAGGAGGTCAAGTATGTAAAATAGCCACCCCTTTCGCCTTTCTTGGTAGGCTAACTACTTTCACATTTGGGCATGGCTTATTTTGCTCCCTTCTTTCTCTCTCCCCTGAGTGTGTGTGTGGAGGGGGGGGCGTTTGTCTGATTGTCTCAGACCCCGTCGGGGTCATCGTAAGGGTCGTGTCCGGGCCATCGAACCCACTTTCTCTCAATACAACATGACTGGTTCGAGTTAACATGGGAACGAGGAGCGGAGCAGTCTGCAACAGGGATCCTGTACGGCTTCCATTCCCAGCTATCGTGACCTCGAGTAAGACGCGGGTCTGAGAAATCAGCATCTCCCGACGCGAAGGGATCGGGAACGCCGAGCTCGGCTTTCACATCTTGCAGGAGCCCGATAAGCGCGTTTTCCATACGCTCAACAGCCTCGCTATGGCTAGCAAATACTCCGAGCAACCTCGTCTCATTATGACCAGAGAAGGTCTGTGAAGGAGAGGTCCTGTGAGTGTAATGAGAAAGGTATACCCAGGCCAGTCGTCCATGGTCATCGAATTCGACTAAGGGCCCCGTGCCACTTGTGCCATATTGGGCAGTTAAGGTTTCGTGGTGGGGGTGAATCGAAGTGAGATGCACCTGCGTGTTGATATTGGTTCAAGTAAAGTTTTTTTTGTTCTTTTTGTCTTTGTGAGAAATTTCGAGTTTTCGTAGGTAGTTCTTGATGTGCAAAGTGTTAACAGTTAGACTCCGCGAGGTCTGCAAGTGAAAATGGTCAGCTTGGCTCAACTAGTGGCTAGGTAACGGTTGAGAATAGTTGCTCACAGATTGATGTGAAATCTAGTCCTCTTTCAGGCTCTACGAACGAGTTGTCTAAGTAGAGGTGGCTACCTAGGTGAGCAACTTTATCTACTCGCTCTCGGTATGCCTCTTCTAACCATCTTCACCACTTCCTCCGTCGCCGTAGCAGCTTGAATTTTCAGTAACCTATCATTTTGTACGTTATTTTCGTTTTCAGAGATACGCGCAATCACCATCTGTTTACTTTTGACACACAATAAGAAGCTTGGGTTGCAAGCTTGAGGACATAACGATGCCTTCAAGTCGCGTCTATTAATTAATATATCAATTCTACCTTGCTGATGCTTCTCTCCTTAGTTTGACTTGGATGGTGTCAGCTACGTAGAAAGCTTTACAAAGATGATACATCATTCATTATTAACGACATATAACACTTCTTGCATGTGATCTACATGTGAGCCGGTCAACTCTTAGCTTAACGCCACACAGGAGCCCGAGAGGGCGCCGCTTTTCTGAAACTCTACCTTGTAGATGCCAGCCGTCGTGTTCGCCAAGATGTCGAATTCCGTATTCCAGCTAGTTGCTTCAAGCAGCACGCTTCCCTTGAAAAAGACATAGCCTGACCTCTCGATCTGAGGGACTTGCTCCATCTGAACGCTCTCTGCTACCAGGCGCGGGAGGGGTATTCCCAACTGCTTGACCTTCCTTGTATAGTCCAGCGCTACAGTGGCGCCATTCTCCACGTGCTCCTTTCGGACCGCTGCAATAACGGTGAGATTAAAATCGCTGCCCACTTTTGTCAAACATGAGCTATCTCTCTGGTATAGAACCTCAGACTGGAGAGGATATCCTCCTGAGGCGCCGTTGTCGTACAGGGTGGTGTCGCCTTGTGACAGCGAGGCGATGGTGATATTAAAAGCGCTGACGCCAGAGCCCGCGTCGACTGCCTGGCTGAACTCGAACCAGTTGAAAACCTCGCCGTTGAGGCCGAAAGATTGTCCTCCCTTAAGGCGTCCCATCGTGGTCTGGATGACGTTGGATGTGTTCCCACTGCCGCCACGGTCAACATAGGGGAGCGCGACGGAGAGATCGTCCGGGTTACGGCCTGTAACTGGCGTCGTGCGCATCCGGATGCGGCCGACCAACTGAATGGTGCCGTCTTTCTGGAGCTGGACCGAGTCGAAATACGGCTTCAGATCGCGGATCTCGACTGGGTCGGTCAGCGTGACGGTCGAAGGTACGGTATTGATCATTCTCTCAAAGATGGCACCGCATGTGCTTCGAAACGTGGCGGCATTGGTAAGGCCGGCCATGGTTTTATTGCCATCAGAGGAAAAGATACGCATATCAGAGTTTGTCGTGCTGTTCTCGCCCACGACCAAAGGATTTAATGTCGTGCTGTTGAGATACTCGGTGACGACGGCATTGTCGAACGAAGCTCCCGTCTTGTCAAACGTGGCCACGTTAGCATCGGAGGGCGTGCCGTGGACCAGGTCGGGAAAGTCGACGCTGTGGACGTTGCCAAGCGTGTGACCACAGGCCACCATAGTGATCATGTCCTCTGCCGTACGATTAATACAGGGATCTCACCTCCTAAAAGATGCTGTAGAGGAATTCCGTAGGGCCTAGGGCGACAGGGTTATACGCTTACCTTGCGTAAAGCCGGCAGTGGCAAATCTATCTGTCGTGCTGTTGAGGTCGTCTTCTGGCTTGGGCACGCCGGCGGGTCCGGCCTGTGCAGCATCTATGCGCCCGACTCGGAGAGGGACGACGGGCCCGCCGCAGGCCATGGAGGCTACCACAACAGCAAGCGCAAGGACATCGGCCGCTGAGGACCTGACGTTGACAAAATCGTGCATGGCGCCGAGGGTATTGTTGAACGCAGACCCAGTGTTCTCGGGCCTATCCATTTCGTACATGATGGACGCATCCAGTCCCCCTGTTCCGGCCGCAGCGTCGTGGGTGATCGCATCATGGAAGGCAGTCCGAATCCACTCGGCCGAGTTCTGTATACCTACTTGGTTGCTCCCAAACCCGCACGGCGTGACGACTGCCATGGTGCGTTAGCCCTATTCCTAGGAAAGCTACCTCCTTGCGGCCGGCAGTCTTTTCTCGGCGCAGGGGCAAGTAGTAAGGTTACCAACGTACGGTCGGTGAAGCCAAATCGGATATAACCCGAGTTCGTTGCCAACATGTCCTCCAACGGATCGTATTTGTTGGGCCATATGTACGTAGCCGCGGCCACGGGGGCAAGGACGGAGATTGTTGAAGAAGCCCGCATAGTTGCCTATGATTCGCTCTAGTTGCTAGTAATGTGGTCGAGTTTATAATGTCATGGTTGAAACCTACTGTAGGTACGAGAGGCAAGACGTGCGGTGGTCCCTTGATCATCGAAAGTGCGATGTGGCAGATATATATCTGGGCATCTTAGCCGAATGGCCGACTTACAAGTCGAGGACAGCCGCCTTCTTCATCTGGCATAAAGTTGGCAAGCGGGGGCGAGCCCCAGGTCGCAACAAAAGTCGGACGCGCTCTCCCATTCGGAAGGTCCCCTGCCCTGTGGTACCGAATTTGGCGCTATGCCCGGCACTTACGGTGGGATCCGGGAACACAGACCAGAAAGAGTTGACTGGCTTACGATCCAGGGGCTCAACTGCCACCCGATTCTACCGGCAGGCGTCCTGTCTGTGGGGGTACGGCCAACCCCCCTTTGTGGATCTCTCTGTGCTGGAGACCACAGAGAGTAGCTTTTTTTGCGGTGCATGGTAATGGATAATTTGGTCTAATTTAACTGGTTCAAGCTCTTGGGAACTCGTAAAGGCGGGGCCATAAGCTCTTGGCGATCCTACGTGGATGACCAACCTTGCAACAGTTGAAAACCCAGATGCGATGCATTTAGTTATAATGAAGAGCGAAAAAGGTGTCGCCCGGTTTTTTAGTTAAGTATTTTGAGAGCGATATAAGACAAGGGCGCCGAGTTGAACAGAATAAATAGAAAGGATAAGAATATAAGGGCGGGATAGGTAGAGAGGGCGGGCTTTACCTGCTAAGAAGACATGTAGACTTGTGGTGGGATAAGCAGCGGTAATGTCTCTCTGTTTGGGACTGCAAACTTAAATACTTTTAGTTACGGCTATGTATGTAATACGAAGCCACAGGATGATCCCTAGTCATTAAAAAGCCATCTAAAATTATAACGACACCCATTTCGCCTTACCCTGTAGCTGGTTAGCTTTAACAGTGGGACGGGCTAAGAGGCCGCTAATAATCTAAAGCAAACTTTAACGAACAGCCACAATTGTAAAGTGGCTGAGACCAAATCCATGGTAGCCTGCAATTCGATCTTGCAAGACACTGACAGCTTTCTCCCGTATTTTCAAAAGCAATTGACTAGCTCTGCGCTCCTGAGACTCTCGTATTCTGCGAGTCAGGTTAAGAATCAGACGCCCTCGGCGCAGCGCTCCACACTCAGCTGGGCCCGCCATAGCTCACTCTCGCCAGAAGACCAGGGACAGAGCTGGAGAATCTTGCCGGCATCGAGCTGAAACAGTTACCATGAGAAATTAATATCCCCGATTTGAGGGCACTGCCCCCGGAAAGCAAGTACATAAGCTAAGAGCCGAACGGCCGGTAGAACGACAGACCGCGCAACGATCAAGTGTCTAGGCGCCTATGCGGCGACCAAGTTCAGCGAGCAACTGGTTTTTGGTCGCAATTTTGAGGACAAATGCTATGAGGCCGTGTCCAACCTCCCCTTCCTCTTTTTTCCTCTCGGACGCGCCATTAAGGACAGTATCAACGGCTTGCTGGTAGGCCTTCAACGCTAGTGAGCAACCAAAGGCGAGCTATAGAAGAACTTCCACATGCCTCTTGGGGGCCAAATCCTCTCGACAAAGCTATAGCCGTCGCTTGGGCAGCGGCGGCAGCAACCACCGTATTAGGCGGGCCTGCCTCCGGGTAAGCGATAGAACAGCCACCTTGCAACCAATGTGCAAAGATACTCACATGGTATACACATGTATCCATCAGTGTGGCATCGGACGCAGCGAATGGCTTGTCCGAGCTGCGGGCCACTCTGGTGGCAGCAAAACTCTGACGGGTTGTGGCAGAGATGAAGCAGGCATCGTATGCATGGGATGCTGCGCGGCGGCCCAGAAGGCACAATAGGAGGGGCGACGGGGTCCGGGGGAGGCCCGAGTAACGATGGAGGTGATAACTACTCGGCGAGAGCGTCAGCGTTCCATCACTTCCCAAGGAAACAACCATACATGTCGGACTGGGACAGGCACATACCTCAGTGTCTTGATCTGGCTCGCGAGAGTGAGTCAGCCTACTCTCACAAGGTCGGCAAACAGCTCACAGCACAAACCGCGCTTAGAAACCCACCCTCTGTCGGCGGTAAGGCCACGAGCTGTCATTAATCTTGTGATAGGGGCCATTTCGATGGCCTTCAGAAAGACTCGAGAGAAAAACGACGATGGCTGACAGGTGGTGGAGGATGGTGTGGGAGGGATCTTCCCGTAGTGGTCGCGTTACTTGGTTGCTGGGGAGAAGAAGGGAGGCAAGCTTAGGTCACAGGCAACATAAAAAGAGTCTGGTAAGTGACACTTGACCGATGGGTCCCGCCTGTTGCTTGTCTGGTAAGTTGACTGCATGTCGGCGTTGGAGTAATCCGTCAAGGTTGGAGATTGACGCTCAAGACAGCTCACAGCTCGGACTAGAGCGGGTGAGGTGACAGAGAGGCCAGCATAGCCGCCAACTGATTGGAGATACAGATAGGAAAATGAGATCGACATGCGCATAACTCGAAGGTGTCTTAGGGAAGTAATAAAGAAGTGAGAGGCATGCAGCTGTGTAGGTTATTAGTAGTTGATTGGGGAATGTTTGGCTGCACGCCTCGACCAATGGAAGCAATCATACCCCGAGTATAGTTCCCGGGCCCAAATAGTACCCATGATAGTCTCTTCTCGGCCATGCGCGTTACTTCCCATTTAGATAAGATTCGGTGTGGCCACCATCATTCGCTACAACAATGACACCCAGCGGCTCCCCCATGCGTCAATACGAATTCCTTCGTGCAAGGAAGCGCGAGCGAGTAGATGGCAGGATCTGTTTCGGTAATTACTTTTTTTTCGGTGGGTTATCAACATATGCGGGGCGACAATCTAGTAGATGACCCAGGGCCGCGAGAAGAGAGAGATATGACCAACGTGGATTAGGGAGAGTACCTAGTCGGACCCATCCTCTGCCTACCCCCGCCCTTTGTGGTGCTCAGAATAGCCTCGTGCAGCAGTGAAATAGACAGGTAGGCTTGGCTTAGTTTTGCTATCACTACGTCTCTTTCACCTCGTCTGTCTGACTCTTCGAGCAGCCCTAACATACAATGGTGGCCACCTAGTTATCTTTGCGCCAAGGGATTTCCAGCGCACCTTCCTCCATGCCCGTGACGCACTGGATCCTCTTAGAGCCCACAAAGCGAAAGTAAACGGCCCAGGACTTCTTGTGGTTAACCCACGTGTCGACCCTGAAGAAGCCCGTGTTCATGCGAATCTGGCCCCGCCGGCCTTCAAAAAAGGCCGCGAGCTCGTGCAGCGCCGCGGGTGTCTCGATCTTCTGCGGGCCATAGAGTGCTGCCAAGATCTCAACTTCGCCGTGGGGCTCGGCTCGCCACGGGCGGTCCAGAGTCTGGATTCGGTACGGTACGGGCTTCGCGTCTCGCACGATGCTGATCTGGTTGATGCGCGTCCCCTCGCTCATGGTCAGAAGGGACGGCACTTCCTGGTCCTCGTATTGGTATAGGACAGTAAGCGTCTTGTAGATGCCGACGGCGGGGTCGGGGGCCAGGATCGAGCACATGGCGCGCATGTCGATATCCAAGGATTGCGTGGCACTGACCATGGCGCGGATAGCGTCCGTCACGATGATGCCTCCCCAAGAGGCCCCGTGAATATACAAGCGCGGCGGCCCCAGCGACTCGTAGGCAGGGCTAGGGTCGAGATCGACCAGCATCTTGGAAGGCTCGGGGAGGCCACGAGGCTTCTTGGTATCGGCTACATCGACCCACTCGTCGCCCGTCATGGTGCAGTAATTACAAGGTAGAGGCACAGAATAGGTAAGCAAGGCACAGATGGTGCGCAATTAGTTATGGCGAGGCCCGAGTGTGGCTTGTTTACAGCTTGGGCACACCTGAATGGAGCAGGAAAGATACGAGTTCAACAGCAGCAGTCAAATGGTGCTGTTCTGTAGAATAGGCGCCTACCCCGCTTCTTCGCGCTTCGCGTCTTGCGGCCTGGAACAGGCACCGGCGCGGCTCGACGGCGCAGCAAGCGCGGTCGCTAGCAGAACCAACACAGTACAACTTCATTCCCTGTTGGGTGTTGGTGCCTTGACCCAAACTGCTGCACTCGTGCTCGTATCGGTGACAGCCAGGTGAGCGACGAGCGCGAGCGGGATGTGATGATTAAGGTAGGTAGGTACCTTACCGTTTACTTCGTAGCCTATAGCATCCGTGGGTGAAGTAATACCGAGGGGCGCTTTCACTTCTTCAATCAGGTACGGCCTTCAAATGTGGCTAGTCATCTTTGGAATGGGTCTGAACCCGACCGATACTACGGACATACAGCATTTGTCCAATAAAAAAATACATCCACAATTGGGCTGAGCGACTCACTCTAGAGACCCCTCTTTAATGGAGACCAACTCGCAAATATGCCAAACAACACAAGCGATCAACCTAGAATCACTGCCACATGCTACATACCGTCACAGCTTGGAAGCTTCTCAGCACATCTTCGAACCCGTAACAATAGGGAGCGCGGCCATTGCGACTTCACTCCGCATCTAGGCCGTTGGCCAGTTTTGCTTCGATGGTTTCGTTTGTCCTCAAACCCCGAGAGTTGCCCTCGCGGGGTTTTGGGAGAGGCGTGGCGGGTCCGGATTTAATGAGGGGACTCGGCCCTGCACTACACGGCCAAGTTTTCGACAGCCCAAACCCAAGCCGCGAGCAGCTCGAGCAATTCAAATGCGTGCGCTCCATCCTAAGCCTCGTCTGGCTGCCACTCAAGCCCGAGTTCGACGTGCAAGACGAGGAACGGGCGCCATCCCGGATATGGCAGGCATGTCTCGAATACATTGCCCGGCTGGACGGCTGCCAAGGGTTGTATTGGGGCGTAGACTTCGAGACTTCCGAGCCGTCGTTGCTCCTCGTCGCTGCATGGGAGGATGGTCTCGCCTGGCACAGGTTCCAGCGCTCAGCGGGCTTGATGCTCATGGCCGACATGCTCCGCGGGCGGCCTCTGAACAGGACCGTTTGCCTTGATGCCTTAGATGCCTATAGAGTGGAGAATATAGCGGGCAAACTCATTGAAGTTGTATTCCTCTCTGCTTCTTCAGACGCAGAGAAGATCAAGATAGAGGAGGGACTGCACACCTTGCATTCTCTTGCAGCCCAGTCCAGCGGTGCAGTCTCGTACGTGCACAGCACGGAGCGCTTCGCCTTGCGGAATTTACCCTCGCCGCCCGGCTCTGACTATGGCGATATACAGCCTGCTACTGTTGCTAGTATCGGCATCTGGGACAAGAAGGAGTATTACGTCAATGCTAGAGACGACTCTCTGCGAGCTACAGCTACCTGGTTAATGTCGCAGGCCTCGGACTTCCGCAGATATTCTGCCAAGCTTAGAACAGCAACTACGCCTACCTTAGAGCCACTCCCTACTAATGCCGGCATCCGACCGCGAAACACAGCAGACTTAGTCATGACACCGCAGGTTCGGCAGTCGCCAAATGCTGCCTATTACCACGACTACACCGGCCCTCCGGCCTTCAGAAGGGTGGGAGAGATGAATGAGTTCTCCGAGATCGACAATCGCCCAGCGTGGTCCGAGCCACACTGCCCACGAGAAGTTGTGGATACTTTTCAGCTCAATTTCCGTGTTCCCTACTCAACCTCGAGTCTTATACTCCCCAGCGATCTCGGCAATGAGCTGGAGCATCTACGCACTGAGGTAGAGTCCATGGATGGATGCAGAGCTGTGGAATATGCAGCGGTCTTCTTACCTAAACATGGAGACGGCGTCTCTGCACAAGTTTCTAGCTGGGAACAAAGAGCTGATGTAATCCAGGTGCTAATTTGTGAGTCTACTGCTTTACCACCATGCAGGTATGGAGGAGCTAACATAGATACGAATACAACTAGTCTGGGTTTTAGGCTCGGAACAGCTGTCCACCAAGCGTCATAATGCCAGACAACTGATTGCAGAAGTGGTCAGGAGAATACCAAGTCTTGTTGCGCCACCTCGTGTTGTCAGCTTTCCAGCCTTGCGGGGTCTGTTTCTCCCAAGCAATATGACATATCCAGATCCGTTGCTCGAGATAACGTCGTTCTACGTCCCTAATAAGGCACCTGAGAGGTATCTGTTCCAGAAGGCATACGACGAATACGCAAGGTAGGTCTAGCCAAGCATGCAAACCTAGATCTCCCTAGCCACGCTCTCTCTTCAGCTCCTTGTGAGAAAGACAATTGCTCGCTGATCCTTATGGCAGGACCAACAAGCTTAGCCCCATGCACCTCTCTGTCCGGGAGGAAGTTGATAGAGTAAACGACAACCTCGGGGGCTGGGCCGACGGGGTTATCCGACAGGATACAGGGCGTGAAATAGCATGCTTCACGAGTGTACGGTGGTGGCGCTCGGCCAAGCAAGCTGTCTCATGGTACGAGGACTTCGGACGGTATCTCAGGGAGGATCCAACCGCCTATGAGAGATTGGGCATCCGAGTCGACGTCTTAGCCTTGATTGCGACTGGGGGCGCCGACTCGATATTTCTGAAGCCACTGAACTTGCCGGAGGTCCAGCGGTGGTTCCCGATAATTGCGCCCCCATAAAGCGGATCGAGATATAGTGATGTTAGCCATGTTAGGAGTTCGAAGCACTGCTTTTAAGCCTCCATGGGGATGCCTTCAGAACCATGCTACGATTTGGCTGTATCCATTATGTCTAGCACTTTTATCGCCATTCCCATGGACGGTCAAGTATTATATACGTAAGAGCTTGTTTAGTGGAGTTTATAACCACCCTTGACGGCCTTCTGGAACAGCTGGGAAGGATCATACTTGCGACTGGTATCCTTGAGAAACTGTAAGTTTACGGGACCGTAGCTCGCCATGATGTTCTGGAAAGGAGCGGCATAGTTTGCAAACTCAAAAGAGACGTCCTTCCCGACACTAGCAGTATACCCTTTGACGGCATTGTACCATGTCTCGGCAGCCTCATAAACGTCGGCATCGTACGCCGAGTCAACCCAGAGAGGCATGATGAAAATAACTGCAAAGAGTATTACTAAGTTTCCCGCGGCTGGTAGCTCCTCCGTGACGACTTACTGAGCTGGTCTTCGATTTCTTCAAGACCCATGACATTGCCACCCTTTGCGTTGCTTGCCTGGATAATGTGGCGGGAAAGAGGCTCCAGCTGGTAGTCCCAGGTCAAGTTGGGAATGTAAGAGTACTTCTGGAAGATCTCCAACGTGATATTATTTACGCCCTTGAGGGTCTCGAGGTCGTTGACAAAGGTCGCGTCTGCCATCAAGACCCGAGTGACGGCGGGAATGTTGGAGGTGTAGTCTGCGATGGTCGACGTCTGGACTCGATCCACGAGCTTCGGCTCCATGTCAAGGAAGGGCTGGAGCCCGGCGTGATCTCCCTCGGCGTCGGTATCGATGAGCCAGAGCAGGATCTGGCCGTCACCCTCAGGGGAGTCTAGGAAGAATTCGATAGTGAGGCCGGCACTGGGGCTAACGCCGGTCGAGTCATCTGTAAAATTCTGAAAGGCTTCCAAGACCTCGTCGCTCGAAGAAGCCGGAAGGATGATAAGACCGCCGTACACCATCTGGTCATGCTCGAACACCTGGAGATCAAACCGAGTCACAACACCGAAATTGTTGTTTCCACCCTTGAGTGCCCTGAAGAGGTCGTGGTTACTAGTGCTATTGGCATTTACGATCTGGCCAGAAGCCAAGACGACTTCATAGTTGAGAATACTATCCGCAACGAATCCGACTTCGCCAGTGAACCAGCTGAGCCCAAGTTAGCGAGCCAAGGCTATTCAGTATGCTTCGCCCTGTACATTTTCTGGGAGACTAGCAAAGACTTACGAATAACCGCCCCCGAGCGTCACCCCTGCGGAACGAAGACGTTAGCTTAATCCTTCCAGTCGATCATTGCTGAATGGCGGCTCCTACCACCGACCCCAGTACCAGGGCAGCGTCCTCCTGGATAGGCAACGCCAGTGCCGTTGGATCTGGTGTAAGCATCGTGCCAGATGGCGCCACCGCCAATACTTATGTATGACCGGTCGGCCGACAGAACCGAGCTGTTCATGTTGCTGAGGTCGAGAGCAACGCCAGCGTCGACGTCGTTGGCGCCGGCCCAGGGAGTATGGCCACCCGACTTGATCGAGAAGGGGCAGAAGTCGGTGCTCTTTCCAGCGCCAGTGCCGAACGCCTTGACTGCAAAGGAAACATCTGCTGCTGAGAGCGGGCGGAAGATGCAGGACGGGGCCAACTCAGCAGTGTCGGCCCATCGGTGATTCCAAACGTTATATTCGGATCCGTTGGCATATACCACTTGTCCGGGAAATTGCTGACTGAGGCTGTTGCACTGCAGTGAAACCGTGGTTAGAACTGCTGGGCGCCAGCTGTGGCAACATTTGTGAAAGGGCAAAGGCTTACGCAGATGGCCACATTGTCTGCTACCGAGCTCGTGGACAATACTCCTGTCACCGGGATGGCGAGAAGCCAGGCCAGGAGCGACATGCTAGGCATAACCGCTGCGACAAGCTTTCGAGGTAAACTAGCCATTCAGTCCAGGCGTCTAGACCACGACTGGTATCAAGAAAGCTAGGGTCTGGTGCCTTCAAGAGAGGATTGATGCTCTTTAATAGTTATGACGGCCGCGAGGGCAGCAGCCGGTGTGGGGTTTATTGACATGCCAAGTAGAGCACCATGGACGGAGAAGGCCGGGAAGGGATTAGTGACGAATTAGCGTGGCCGATGCGCAGCAGACTTCCTAGATCTCGCTGGGGTGGTCGGTGGTTCCCCTGCAGGAGGGGTAGTTTCGATTGCCGCCCAGTCAGGAAGGCACCGGCCCCAAAGTCCACCTCAGTGACGGTGGAGGAGTTGGTGACGCTTTGTAGCTTCATATTGTGAGCATTTCTTACTTATATCACGATAATGTCAGACGGCTCCTCTATGACTTCTATCAGTACCATTCGTAGGCTAGCAGCTATGCACTGGTAATCATGTAGTTAATATCCCTATTTAAATTGTCAATTATAGCTAACACACCCTCTACGGGCAACTTGGCTCCTCTTAAAATGCGATATCACTGTTTCCAGTGTGATACACGGTGAACACGAACCCGACTTGAACTATGTAGGGACAAGAATGTGGCCCTTAGAGAACTCTACAGCAGCCCCTCGTAGGTAGATCTTGTCCAGTTTCCCGCCGTCGTCTAGGATTGTGTCGACCCCGATTTCGCTCCGCCTTCCCAGCTCCACCCCCTGGACGATCTTCAGGCCCCGGTGGCCTGCATCCTGAGTGCCAAGAGCAAGGTAAGCAGCTAACCCACAAGCAGCGCTGCCCGTCGCCGGATCCTCGAGCTGCCCAATGATTGCCCTGGTTCGGATAACCTCGCGGCCAAGTTCTTCGTCCTGGATTCCCTGCACGAAGAAGTAGAAGACCAGGTGATGAGACGACCAACCATCGTCGAGATATTTGCCATCTCCAGGTACAATCTCGCCACCCCTAGCAGTCTGCACGGCGGCCAAGGCTGACAGCGACGGGAGTTCAACATGCACCTGGGTCATTCCGTTCACGATTGAGAAGATGGGGAAATGAGCTAGCTCTGGGAGAAATTCGTCAAGTGCAGGGTAGAGCCGTTGAAGTTCGCTAGATGGGAATTGGGCTTGATGCAATCGAGCGTCGTGGGCAACCCCTGCACGTACTTCTGCGAGAGATCCAGCATCGCTGGTAGTGACGGATACAGGGATGCGGCCAGCTTTGGTCAAAAGAACGACCTCTGATCCCTTGCAGCCCGGCGACTGCAGGAGCCAGAATCCAGCTCCGATTACAGGGTGGCCGGCAAAGGGGAGCTCCGTCGCTGGGGTAAAAATCTCGACTTCATACTCGGGCGCGAGGTCTTTCCGGGCGCGGATGAAAATAGTTTCCGACATGTTGAACTCGCGCGCTACCAACAGTTTCTGCCGTCTGGTAAGGGAACCCGGTCCTGCATGCTCGGGAACTATCACAATTGCTAAAGGGTTTCCAGTGAATGCCTGCCTAGTAAAGACGTTGACAGTTGCAAATTGAAGAGAAACGGCCATTGGACCGAGAATCTAGGCATATGTTGGTTCTTTGATCAAGAATGGTACCGGGTCTGCCTCATGTCCACGAGAGTGTCCCTCATCTGTGTACCTAGTATCCGGAGGTCGGCTTGTCATGTCGGCCTGATCATTGACCGACAGGCATGCGGGGTAAAGCTTCGGGGAAGCTTCGGGAATAGTCTCAGAGGATGTCCTGCTAGGTAGCTAGAGGTAGTCTATAGGATAGATAACTTGAAGATTTGGAGGCTAATTCCAAAGACTAGATAGGGTATTAACGGGAAGTCCTGCGAGAGTTAGGCTACCACCGTAGCTACCTACCTTATACAAGTTTTAACCGAGCAACACAACCGGTTACATCCTTAGTTGGACATGTGAACGTATGCAGCCTAGGATCTACCGTAGAGCGCTCAAGAGCCGTGTTATAGATGGGTAAGTTATTGTGTATCTTTCTCCGCTTGAAAGCTAGAACGGAGCTCCTAGGTTTTCGCTGACGTTGCTAGCCGGCTCCAGAGCTCGTCCCAAGCTCACCGTTTCTCTATCAGCACGAATTCCTGTCACTCTGTCGTGCATCTTGGACAGAGCTGGGCCGACAATGCAGCAGCCTATCAGAGGATCGATGAAGATAGAGGCGAAGGCAGAGACACGATTGTCATCAGAGAGCTAATATGTACCGAAGGGACCGAAAAGAAATATGCACATGATTGATCGGAATCTCATATGGAAAGCAAGAGATTGGTGCGGCGGATCAATACTTCGTAAAAGGAGACAGGGCAAGGGGGGTGGGGGGGTGGTGACCGGTTCGGCTTCTCCGCGTTTGGCCAGCTACTCGGAATGTTGATGTAAGGCCCCGTGCAGCCTTCTTCTAGCCCCGTCGTGGCCAATCGCACGTCGAGAAGACCCTGGGTGAGAGTGGCTGGAAGCGATTGGTTGGTTCAGCTGAAGGTTGTTGGCCCGTAACGATATGTACTTTTTGTACCAACAGTCGCTAAACGCCGTCCCAATACCTAAATACGGTCTAGACCGGCCTGTAGTCGAAGCCTAAAACTCACATAGTCCTAAAGGGTCGAGTGTGTGCTGATAAAGGCTGTCAAACAAGCACAGCAGCCATAGCTATCACCAACATTCACCAATACCCACACCTACCAAGCCCACACTCACCAATTATCATATCTACCAATACACACACTGCAGTTGAGACTATCACATCACATAGATACGTGGGTTCATCCAAATTGATCACGCGGGGCAGCCATTCTTCAGTATTGGCAAGTGCTTACCATATACAATATTGAAATAGAGATACACATGCAGATGGTGGAACATCATGATCGTCGCTAAACAATATAAAAAATACATATTAGGTGCCTTTTTCTTCTCTTTCGTCAGATAGCCTAAGGTAGGTAGGTATTGTTCGCAGGCCTTCGTCCACGAGACATAATACAATACAGCAGGGTGGCAACCGGCATCAACGTTATGTAGTATACACGTTAATCATAGCTTAAGTGAGAAAGACTTGCCATCCTGGCACCATATTCTAGTATTTCTGCCAATATTTTGTATCGAATACAAGGCTTCCACACCTGTGAAGTTCAAAAGTTCTCTGTTGGTGCCGCCGGGGGCACGGAAGCGCCACCCCGGGGAAATCCAGCTGACCGAAGCCCAAACGCTATACCTCAAAAGGGTGCAAGCCTAAAAGTACACGCCAACAGAAACCCGTCGACGTCTAGATCGGGGACTGATAAAAGGCCCGGCATCCTTTGCGAGCTTGCACGCAAATGAGGAGCTCTTCCACAAGGAACCCAAAGGCTGCGAAACACTACCTGCCAGAGACTCTATCAACCCTAAAACTCACTGGAATTACCCACAATAAGGAGCCAATCTCTGCCGACAAACGCCATGCCTCGTACCGATGTCGAATTCAAGACTTCTGACGGGGTCATCCTCCGGGGCTGGCTCTACACTCCCGAATCCGTGACTTCTGCATCCTGCCCGTTGCCATGCTTGGTCATGTGTCACGGCTTCAGTGCCGTGAAAGAGATGTACTTAGACGCCTTTTCGGAGCGCTTCACGAGCCAACTTGCTCTCGCATGCCTCGTATATGACAACCGTGGCTTTGGAACCAGTGACGTCGCACCGGGCCAGCCGCGCCAAGATATCATCCCTGCGATGCAGATGTCCGACCTATCGGACGCCATCACGTACGCCCAGTCGCTCCCAGAAGTCGATGCTGACCGTATCGGCATCTGGGGCAGCTCTTACGGTGGCGGCCACGTCTTGCACGTTGGTGCTACGGATCGCCGGGTAAAGGCAGTCATCAGTCAAGTTCCCCTGGTCAATGGCTGGGATAACTTTAATCGCCTAGTGCGCCCAGACATCTCGGAGGTGATGACCAAATCATTCGAGCAAGGTAGGCGCAAAGCCTTGTTTCCTCTCTCCCCCCCCACTCGTTACTGTGAGGCTGAGGTAGTCACTTACGAACTGCTAGACCGTCTGGCTCGAGCTATGGGGCAGGCTTGCGCAACCTTACCTGTCACGGCCGAGAAACCCGAGCAGCCTAGTGCATTCCCAACAGTGGAGATTCATACTTTCTTCGCCGAGTGGGAGAAGAAGAGCCGATGGAAGAATGAAGTGACCCTCAGGTCGTAAGTGTGGTGATCTTTCGTAGGCTTCCTAGCGTATTAACTAATAATCCCCCCAAGACTCGAGAGTCTGAGAGCTTATGACCCGTCTGGATGGATCCACCGCATCTCTCCTACGCCGTTGCTCATGGTTGTTGCTGAGAGAGACACAGTCACGCCAACAGACCTCGCGTTGGCCGCGTACACTAAGGCCCATGAGCCAAAGGAGCTCCAGGTTCTTCCTGGGGGCCATTTGGGCGTATACACGGCACCTGTTTTCCTGAAGAATACAGAGTGCCAGATTGACTTCTTGAGGCGCCATCTTATCATTTAATCGTCACCGCAAGTAGGAATGTCAGCAAGATGGCGTGCAGGCGTGTGTGGGACCAAGGTTTGATATCCTGGGAGGGTAACTTGAGTTGATATAGATCACAATAGTTTGCAAAAACAAATCCATACAAACAGGGCGGTGAGCGTTAGGTCATTCCTATGCGCTAGAAAAGCCACAAGACTCTCTCCTTAAGCCTTCTCAAGATACAGCCAGTGCTTCATCCACCCCACAGCGGCATTCTTGCCACGCACCATGGCGGCACGTTCACCGGGCTTCTTAAGGTCGCCTCGGATGAAGCACGAGTGCTCAACACCGGGTAAGTGCTGGTAGTCAAGCTCGACTCCGTTCTCGCGCAACTTGGTGAATGCGAGATTCTTGAGGTCAGGCGGGAACATGACGTCGTTCTCAGGCGCCAGCAGCTGGGTGGGAACACGCACGGCGTCGATGTCATCCGGTACGAGCCAGCTAGGGTGACCGGCGGTAATACAGTCGACCAGCGGGGGGTCGTGCTCACCGGCGCCGAGCCGGAACACGCCCCACCCGCCCCAGCAATAGCCCACAGCGGCCACAGCTTTGTGGCCTGCGGTGGCGCGCAAGGCACGTGCAAAGGCGAAGATGGAGGGCTCCCGGATAACTCGCGCGTTGCGCTCGCCCCAAGCGATCAATTCGCTCTGGATCTCGGCGTATCGCTCAGCCAGGACGGGCTCCGGACTCACGACCTCACCGTCGCAAAAGTCTGGCAGGTACACAGTGGCGCCTACCTCCTCTGCATAATGGTCCGCCAGCAGGCGAGAGTTTTGGAACGTCCAGCCGAGGAGGTCATGGATTAACAGGATGGCCACGTCTGGGTTGTCTCCAGCAATGTAGGTGTCGATGTCAGCCAGCTTGCCGATTCGACCAGCGGGCTTCCCATCCCACTTGAACCCGGTAATGCAGCACGGAGAGAAAGACATTTTGGAGTGACGTATGATGAAGTCGGTTCCTAGAGGGCAGGTTGGTATAAGAATTTAGTTGAGGGGTGCCAGGTAGAAGTCAGTTGGGATAAAAGCCGATTCTCACGGACCCTGTTGTCTTAAATTGCAATATTATAAGGTATAAACATGGCCCAGCGAAATCACCTGAAAGGGCGTTATCCCTCGTGTCTAGGTAAGCAACATGACAAGAATTCGAGTTCGAGTCTTGGCGCTACGTAGTGAGCGGCAAGGTGCGTGACAAGGCTGCGTAGCCTGCCACCCCGGACACACAGCTCGTCGTAAGAGACGCGTACGACCCGTTGTAGCGTTGCGACGTGCCTTGTGGTATACATAATAATACTCTATCAATGACGGGGCTAACATAGGTTGGTTTGCAATTTCTAGGTGCAGGCCGAGACATATAGGTAAGCGGTCGGCATGGAGTTCCTCCGGACTGCTTCGGCTTAGCACCAACGAGTCACGGATACGGGCCGTTATCATGCGGCTAAGTCGGCAGGACGTATTTCGTGCTGCATGCTGCCCAGTCTATCGAAATCTCTCTCCGGGGCTATGACGACGACGCTGCTCTATCGGCAGAAGATACGGCAAGGGAGCCATGCGACAGCAACAGAACAAGGACATGGGCCCATCACTCCGAGTAGTTTCGACATGCCGTACCCCGCATGACCTCTCCTCCATAGTCTCATGGAGACGGCCTTGGATCATCCAAATTTTTCTCAGTCGCTATTGAGCGCACACAACCTTGCGCTTAATAGTGAACCGAGGGTAGGCTGAAGTAATACGCGGTTGAACAGACAGCTTGTGGAGCTGTGATCACTCCTGAGATCGCATACTCTTCCATATTGCATACATTTTCACCACCGAGGTGAATGAATATCTATTTGGAAGGACGTCGGATACTTTGCACACCAATATCAACGTTCTAGTGACAGCCCGGTAAGTGAGCACAGCTAAACGCAATCTTGTAGAGAAGGCTAACTGAAGCACTCAGAATGAGGGTCCCAACACTGCTCTCGGCATAATAAAAACAACTTAGCACAACTGGAAGTCTATAATTTGGACTGTTTTGAGAGCCTTTTGCTTCCCGTATTTATAGGGCGAGGCCAGCTGCAACCACCTTTGCTTTCTCGGTGCGTTCCTTCACATCATCAAAAACGTAGGGGAAGACACAGCTGTGCCTTTTAATGAAAGAAGGCACTGTGAGTATTCCCTGAATAATTAAGAGGCTAATTGGTGTCGTGCCTTTAGATGAGACTGCAATTGAGGGCGAGGGGGGCAGGAGGCCCATGCTGGCCACATCTCGATGGGTGTTGCTGATATGATATGCTTCAAGACCAAAAACGAACTATGATGGGTCGACGCCAGAAGAGGATAAAACGCAGCAGCGTCTCGACATGCACGCGAACACGTTGGGTTTAAACGATAGAGCGCCTAATATGAGTGACCACAGTTTCCGGACTTCTCCTTAGTCTTCTTAGACCGACGCTATTGTCAATTCTCAGGAGAACGCTGATGTGAATGCAATGTAGGTCGCTGCACAGCAAGCTCACAGAAATATGGCAGTGATGTTGCTTTGAGAATACCTAGCAACTGCTGCCGGGGCTGATGGCACGCTCATCTCCGCATCGGTTCCGGCCACCGAATCGGTTCCGGAACGGCTAGTGACAGGTTCCCTGGTGCATTGTGTTCGGGTTTATCGCCAAAAAAGAAAAATAGGAAGAACCCCCAAATAAATTCATTTCTCTTTCATAGTCCTCACCTTTTTCAACTACTTCACCACGTTGCCAGGAAGCCGAGAAATTATTCGACAGCCGCCTAATCATCATGCCTGCCCAGGCTGTGGAAAAGGCCTTGGCAGCCATTGAGCAAGACAAGTCGAAGGTACTAGGCTTATCCTTCGCAAAGCACCCTGACGTCCAGCCCGGCCAGTTCATTCCAAGAGCAGGTACAGGCACTCTATTTTTTTTTCCCTCCTTCCCTCTTTAACGCCATAGACGCGGGTATATTTGTGTCCATATTCATGTATAGCCAGCTACTAGGAAGAACTAACAGGGTGCATTATCCTAGACGCGTTATCCGCCCCCGAGGTGTTTTATCCGGCCGGATCGCCTGAAAAGACGTATATAGTGGTTTGCCTTGACCTAGACCCGCCATTCGCCTCGTTTCCGTTCGCGGGACCCATCAATCACTGGACACAATCTGGATTCCGCCTCGCGTCCTCCGAAGGCAATGGGAAGCTGGAAACCTCAGATCCATTTGTGATAAATTACCTCAGACCCGGCCCACCCCCAGGTGCCGGGCCGCACCGGTACCTCTTTCTTCTATACGAGCAACCTGGTAGTTTCGACGTCAAGGCTCACGCCCCGGGCAAAGAAATCAGCGTCCCCGCTCGGATTCGTTACAACCTGGACGCCTGGGAACAGAAGGTCGGACTGAGTGAAGTTTTAGCGGCGACTTATTTTAAATCCAAGTAGTAGGAGTGCTGAGGCGGGCATAAAGACATAGAGGTCGCGACTCCACGACTGGTAATGATGGTGGCCGGGACTCTCCGCTCTGAATAATTCGTTCTTCAAATACGTAGAAAATGCCACATTTCCTCTCTTTTAATAGAGTGGTGCGCATACTATTCGAGCTAGGCAAGCATGTGCACAGGGCAGCCGCTGTTAGCGCACCAATTGTATTACCTTGATGGATGCTGGAACAATATCGCGGCATTTTCACGCGTTAACGGACGAGACTAGGGGTTAGAGGGCTAAATGCTGTTGTGTTTCCGCAATGTCGATCTAGAACTCATAATCTTTCTATTCAAGGCTTTATAGACAGATGAAGTCAAAGTATATACATGAAAGTCTTGCCGCTCTGCCACATTTCTCTACCCATGGCCCAAAGAAAGAAACATGTGTCCGTTGGCCTTGGGAAGTGGATGCAAAGACTTGGATCCGATAGAGGACTCAAGTACTTAAGCGCGGAATATAGTTTCGCGCTTAGTGACGAACTGAGCCTGCGGTTGGCAGAGATCTACCCAGAAATCGCCAGTGTTGAGAGGGCAGAACCGAGTCTTGACATCGTCAGGGTTCTGGTACGCGTCAAGGCAGATCTGGCCCGCAGGGCACCGGATCTTTAGGCACGTCCCTTGGCCCTCGCCGGCGCCGGTGGGGCTGATCTTGACGTTATCGTGGTAGAAAGGGGTGCCCACGAGGCCACTGGCGCTACCGTCTAGGTTGCTGAGGTCCCAGTATAAGCCATTAGTGAAGGCGTACTCGAACTGCAATATTCCGCTGTTGAAATTGACGTCTCCCTTGGATATCTTGACACTGGTGCCTTGGCCGTTCTGGATCCATCCCAAGTAGATGATGTTACCCGGGTTTACGACGAAAGGAGCTGCGCCAGCGTTGCCTTGGCAGATCCCGTTGGGTCCCGAGTTGCACCCGCCTCCGTTAGACTGGTAAATGTAGATGGTGCTAGAGCACCAGTTGTTGATGTTGAGTGTAGCGCTAGCGGTCGAGACCAGCCCAAGGACAACGGAAGCAACAAGGCGAGAGAGCATGATGTCGGCGGAACCGAACTTGGGTGAAGGCCTACAAAGAAGGAAGGGATGTCTCTCTGTATAACCAAAGCAGATACGAAACCCCAGGCTGTGCCGAATGAAACGGCTGGGAGAAGGGGCCTTTTAAACAGGCACGGTAGTGCGATATGCACGCTCTGAGCGTGCAAAGGCATGATGCGAGGCACGATGCGAGCTTGTCACCAAACATGTCAGCTCAGTCCTTGCCTACGTTCGCCAACCGATACCTTAAACAAGGCTGCGCCAGCGCCGTGCTCAGGGCTATCGTGTAATATTGGCCGGAGAGGCAAATGAACAAGGAGTTAGGATGGGAACGGACCGCTATGACGGCGGTATTGGTTTTTAGCGAGATTATATCTATACTAGAGAGCCGCCTAGTACAGTAGTAGACTGATTAGTGCTCAACTAGGAACTGAAACAAGCCACCAGCAGCAGTATATTTCACCTATTCGGTCGACGTTCACGCGAAAGACTCGCCGGATACTACTAGCATTTCTCATGGTGGCACCCTGTCATTAGTTGACTCGGCTTTCAGGCGCGCGGGGGTGCGTAGCGATCAATACGTCGGCGCCACAGCCCCGAATCCCCAAACTCTCTCTTCTGTGCAGCCTGCCCAGAGAGCAATGGTGGGAGTATCAGTAAGCTACATTCGAAGTCGCGCGCGGCGCGCCGTCAGTGTAGCATCTGACATTGCTTCTAGGTGATGAAGAATGGCCGATATTAAAAATGGGCTCCGAAATCCCAAGTAGGGCTGACTGGTACCATTTTCTGTGCAGATTCAATAGTTCCCAGGGTTCGTCAGCTGCCCGGGTCCCATACTCGCGTGAAGGATTTGCCTCCCGAACACTAATTAGGTCCTGATTGCCCGGCGAACCGCCGGGGGATGGCACCCCATGCAGGGGCTTGTCTCTCTGCCTCTCGCTATCGCCTAGCAACAATTCCTTTGCAGGCAGGAAACAGCTTCATTTGCAAAACTTGCTGCACCAGCATCTCCTCCTAGCGGGTGCCAGACCACACGCTATGGACGACGATGTGCAGTACAATTCCCTCTACGCGGCGAACGAATGAACCTGCGCGCGTGCACCTCTCCTCATCCTCTCTGGCTGTCGGTGCCGTTTCGCCAGAATGGTATCGCCGTTGGTGAGAATGTTGTATGTAGTTCGAACAATGCCATTGACGGGCCGGCCAATTGGCGACGGAGCCGCGCTCACGTGGACCGAGCATGAGTTGGTGTGTTCCAGCAGGCGTCTCCTAAATGAAGCATCATGTGCGGCGAAGCGCATTGATCCTAGCTTCAGATCTTAACGACTATACACGCGCCATCAACAAACATTGAACAAAAGGCAGTGTTCTATTCTACCGGGATCGCTATCCGAGGTACGAAGCCAGATGTCTTGGCCAAATTGCTAAGGCATGGAAGCAGTAGCACAAGCTTTACGCTGTTGCTTTGGCGTGGGGACCAATGCGAGGTAGATCGATATTAGCTAGATAGGGAACCCGCCTAGTGAAGGTGGCTTGTGCGAGAAATCCTACATTACTACCTACTGCCTGGCAGGTATTTCCCGACGCAGATTGCATCGCTGGGAGAGGTGATTGAGTCGTCACCTCGGTGGGGCCAACAAGGCGGAAAATGAGAGGGATCTAATATTGACGGGTGGTGACGCGGACGCAGCGGATATAAAAGTTCCAAAAATGCACAGCAATACGATATAGCCGTACTATCGCGAAGGTGCGACACCTTGTCGCTGGAACACACTGTCGACCACTTCCCGTAGCAGGGACGCTGCGAAAAGCGCTAGAGGTACCATTGCGAATCCTACCACTCCCCTAACGGCTATACAAGCCTCAGGAGCAACCTGCCTTTAAGACGCACTTTTAGATGGGCAGGGTGCAGTATTCGAGGTTGACATTCAGCTTTCGATATAAAGATTAGTTAGGAGAAAGGTGTTTAAGAGATTGCAGTCTTGGCAACTAGAGCTATGGAACTACGGCCAAGCTTTTTAGGCAACGCCAATCCCAGGGAACCCGGACACCAAGGGTTTCACAGCCGCGCTCCAGAAATCACTCGCCGTCTAGGATTTCCTGTTGTATTTTCCTCTGTTGCTTGCCGGCGCATCTGCACATCGACACCTAAGATACCAAGCATCGGCCGTGGTAACAACTCCGCCAACATCTATATTGGTACGACAGTTGACGTTCTCTAAGAAGAATCCACCGCGTTAATCGCTAGTTAAAAGTCATTTGCGAGGTAAGAAAGATCTCCGAATTTTTCCTTATATCTCAGATACATCCGCGACATAGGTACTTGCCCTGTGCTTGTTTAGACATCTTCCTACTGCCCACGCCCTTGTGTGGATTGTATTGACACATTCTGTATGCCAAAAGAAGCTCGGTGTATTTACTAGCATTGTATAAAGTGTACCTCGTTGTCCAAAGTTTGACTTCACCGTGTTCCAATGTGACTTTTCGGACTATCTTTGCTCTTGGCTGTAACGGCATGGATGAGCGTTTTGCCTATCTCTATTGAGTCTATATGATGCATTTTAGCCGAATTCTCTATTTGAGGTATTGTGCCTGACCACTGCTGGAACTAATAGTCGCATAGAAAATTGAATGGATCGATGAGACAGGATTTGGGCGAGAGGTACAGAGACAGCATCCAAAGCAGCGACGTTTTACACTCGGCCCAGTACGATCCTAGGTAGACGCACAGCACGGTTGAATAAAACTGTTCTCCAACAAGACCAAATCATCCCCAAATAACCCAATAAATGCCCTTGTCACGTAAAACCGACTAAATGCAACTTGCGAGAATCTCCACCCAAGTTCAGAAGATCTCTTTGTTCATGAACATAGCGTTGAACCATTGCTCATCTTGGAGCGGGTGGCGCTTGAGAGCATCACCACGATTCCTCTTGGGGAATACCCCAGTTGCTTGAGTTACAACTCCAGTATGCTGCTGTCTCTGTTCAGCCTCCCGCTTCTTGTTGGACCGCGCTGAGAGATCGCCGGCTACACACGAAGCACCCTTAAAAGCCGCGTCTGCGGCTGCCGCCCATATAGCAGTGGCATTGGTGATCATAGGAGCCGTCCAGTAAAGCCGACAGTCGGCAGGTACGTTCACATACTGCGCCGGGAGGCCATCTTCGATGTGGTCCCTTGGGATCGCGTCACGTACGTTTAGTGACGCGGCAATGGACCGGTTGAGCGGCAGAGATGAATAGCGAGCAAACTCTGACACATGCTCATCGCGCGTAGCATAACGCATAAAGCGCGTGATGTAACCGTGCACTGATATAAAAATTGTCAGGAATCCGGGTTTTTGTAAGCAATGCGAGGCAGCAACAGAGAGAGAAAAAGGGTTGGTTACCATCGCTCCAGCGTAGACTCTGTGAGCCTTTAATGCCTCCTACCCCTTGTATCAGGCCCTCGACTGGGCGCCCTCCCATGGCAATTGATCTAACGCCTCCCTGTGAGCGAAGCATTTCCGAAAATATGGAACAGGTCGAGGCGCATGCGCCGTCGTAAAGGAGGATGATATTTTCCGCGTCGAACGGCTGGAGGACACTAGAGAGTGAGCCGTAGCCGGTGATCTCGATGCCAACACCAAACGTGGAATTGCTCGTAGTGAGGCTATCGTGTAGATTCCAGCGCACGAGGCTTGTATAGTTGGTGTTCTTGTATAAATGCGGGCGGAACTTTTCCTCAAAACTCAGGAATGGCTGTCCAGTCATGTTGTAGTCGTACTGGTAGTTATACCATGTCTCCCAGGACTTGATCAATGAGGAGTTCCTGCTGGTCCACGGGTCAAGGGCAGCAACGAGGTCGCTATCTACCTGGGCCGCTGCGAGAAACCCCGCGCTTTCTTTCCATCGTGACAAACCGTCTTCGACAATAGTCGGAAAGAGCTGGCGGAAGAAGTCGTATCCTAGCATAAGATAACCGCCGCCGTTCGCCTGCAAATCCACTATAAGCTTGGTCTTGCCTGCATCGACGGCTTCTGCGATGCATTCCTGGACCACGGCCTGGAACTCGGCGAATGAGTCGGCAAACATATCCAGCAAGGCGATAACAACTATATTGTCGTATCCTTCGCCCTGTAGATAGTAACATGACGCAACAGTATCGTTTGTAATTGCCACTGGGGAAGGGTATCCTGATATTGCCGGAGCTGTGCTTCTCGCCGCCACCCTCTTGGTGACTGTCGCGTTGGACGAGGCCGAACCAGCAGCCATCATCCCATTCGGGTTGCAAAACTTGGCATAGTATGACGGCCCGTCAATGACCCCAGTCAGATTGGCAGTGATCACGGCTTTGTTCTGCACCGTGATTATTGTGCCGTTTGCAAGTGTAAATGTTGTGATGGGGCCCGGGTAGATGAAGCGTGTGCGCCCGCCCTTAGCAAAGAATCCCCCGGCGCCATGCGTAGCGTGATAGCTAAGGGAGAAGAACATTGAGTTGTAGATGGCATCCTTGTCTTGGTTTCCAACAGCCAGGGACCCAAAGTCATCCACATACTCAGCTGCGCTCACCCCATTTATCAGGGCAACAGCGCTAGCTGTGTCAGGGTTGGCAACGACGTCCTCTCCACTCTGGTCAGTGACTGTTTATGTGCCAGGACTACCGCAAAGAGAACCATGACCTACCATAGAGTTTAATAACCGGAAGGCTGACTCCATCTTCACTAATCGAAACCAGTGATTGCCGTCGTTCGAAGCCAAAGACCCTTGTCAACGCATCTGGGTAGAAAAGAAGATGGCCGTCGTGACCCTTTCCGGTAATGTTTAGATATAGGTCAAGCTGAAACTCGTACTCGTTCGCGTACTCGTCGGCCACCAGTCCTGCCCTAATTCTGGCAAGGTTGCCGAATATGTCGTACGCTTAGGCCTTCCGTGTTGGCAACATCACAATAATAGGACGCTCGGTTGGACGCACCTGGAAATGGGTAATCGGCCGGGGGGTCGGCTTTGTAGGTCGTGTCGCTCTGCCATTCCAGGTAAGGGACCATGGTGTCAACCAACTCGATGGCGGCATCCTTGCCCAGCGGGACGGAGTTGAGACATTCATACGCCAGCCGAGCAGCGACAGTCGGAGTTGCTGCATAGAGTCAGTATGGATATGCTATGTGCTGAGACACTGGTCACCGGCATACCAAGAGGCGAGGCTGATACTTGAGCGGCCCAGAGGGTAGAGACTTGAGCACAAGGCTCAACTGTCACGGCGGACTGGATGTGTCTAGTTGGGTCCGCGCTGGCGAAGCGGGCGGCTGCCAAAAGCGCGGCCAAGAGGCCAGAAGAGCACGTCGGCATCTTCCAGCTGCTTTTCCCGAACAATGTTTGCATATAACTCAGCGTGACAGGAACTGTGCCTTTGGCATGACCAGATCGTATTGGCAAACTATGTTTGTGGGTCTAGCATCGACATTTAAGATCTGCAAACAAAAAAAGAGAAGAAAAAGAGGCTTCTAGTGCCAACCTCCGTGCGGCGCCACCAGCGGCGAGCATGAGGAAGAAAGGCGGTGTTGTAACCCTTTGGCTACTCAACTCCGAAGTGCCAGGGAGAGGGAAATAGGAGTAGTATTCGCGCCAAACACTAGTATTATCCGACTACCTTGATGCATACCTTGGCAACGGCCCCCCCTGTTTAGTTGGGTACATAGGATTGTGGCCGCCTAGGTACTGTACTTGGTACTTGCTACATGCTCCAGACCAGGGGAGCCGCCGACCTTAATTTAGCGCCTTCCTTCGGCGCAAGCCGCTATAGGTGCTGCATGCTACCGCTTTTGGTATAAAATAAAACTCCACGTCGTAGCTGTACCAATTACATTGTAGCATTTTCATGAGATCACCTATTCTCGCAGCAAGTTTCGATCATATCGCGCCGGTTAGCGAGCGGCCCGATTCCCGATCGAACCCCCTCCCACCAATGTATTACGATGAACTAGCTTAGCCTTGGGAAGTCCGGGCTCGGGCATGTTGCTCCGAAGTAGAAGAGACTCTCACCTCCTTGCTAGATCTTTTGCCCTGTTTTGGGTAGGATATGGGCCTTTGCCAAGCCCTTAACAAATTTTGACCCAGACACGGTTGCTCGTATTCCGCCATCATTTTATGCCCGCATAGCCTCGCTTGATACTTCAATTAGGCTCATCTAGCTGGAAAGAACGAGATTTGGAGCTGATTTGGAGAACTTGAACTCGCTTCCCTACTGACTGTTCCCCTATGAAGATTGCCAGTAGACGGAAGATTCCCCGTCCCGCAACACATTCTGAGATTGACGGCTTCAAGATGCCAACAAACAGTGACGGAACACCGTACATTTGAAACAAGACTCCAAGCCTGACGGGCATCTATTGGAACTCCTCCTCTATGTACCTCCTACAAGACTAGACATGATTTGTGTATAGTTGCTCAGGCAGTACGCTTCTCAGCCCACCCAGCGACAGTGCCCGCAGCGTTGTACGCAACTACCTCGGAAGCGTCCGTGTTAGGCTCGCGCTTCTCAGCCCACCCAGCGACAGTGCCTGCAGCGTTGTACGCAACTACCTCGGAGGCGTCAGTGTTAGGCTCACGCTTCTCAGCCCACCCAGCGACAGTGCCCGCGGCGTTATAGGCAACTACCTCTGAGGCATCCGTGTTGGGGGCGCGCTTCTCCGCCCATCCAGCAACAGTGCCAGCTGCGTTGTACGCAACCACCTCGGAAGCATCCGTGTTGGGGGCACGTTTCTCCGCCCACCCAGCGACAGTGCCAGCAGCATTGTACGCAACTACCTCCGAGGCGTCCGTGTTGGGGGCGCGCTTCTCAGCCCATCCAGCAACAGTGCCTGCGGCGTTGTAGGCAACCACCTCGGAAGCATCCGTGTTAGGTGAGCGCTTTGTGCTGTAGACTTGTTAGTTTTGCCCAGTTAATTACGATAAATGCCATGACATACGGTGCAGCCAAAGCCACAGCGGCCACAACGACAACAGATTCGAAGAATCTCATGATGGTGTAATCGAACACGGAAGAAGTGATGGGCGATGTTAAGGTAGGAGGAAGGAGGATATCGGCGTGAAATTCCAAAGAGTCTGTAGTCGCTTTCATAATGGAGCCACATCTTTGGGCATCATACCATTTATACGTCCTAGCTCTCGCATAGCGATGTAATCGAGCCGCCCTGTAGCCTTCTCACTCGTCCCTGTACAGCTTTCTCGCCTAATACTGGAGTTTCCCGAGGGGTGGGTAGCTTCTTTGCTACAAAGTTACCTTCCCGAAACGGCGCTACGTAGCATGGCCACATAGACTTGCCGTACATCAATGTGAGCGTAGTAGGTGTGGGCAACAGGAGGGCGACTCTATTCCTAGATGGGAGGGGCCTTTCGGCGCCGCGGCACCCGGTCGCATGTGATCCTTGCGAGGATTCAGCGGTACGAGGAGCCGTACGAGGACCCTGTTAGATGCTACCGCATCTCTCTATCTTTGGTTGCTTGTGCAGGAAAGTAGATGGAACGGTGGAGATGGCGGGTGATACATACATACACTAGGATCACATCTCGGGCAAACTTTTCGTGGAGGATCAGACGCCGCGTTGTCCTAGATTGGCTGCATAGCATCCATGGTTCGGCGCAGAAGGTATTGCGAGCGACATTGCAGGGAGCACGAGACCCAGAATACCTGGTAGTACGATTCCCTGAAGGTACAACGGATCTAGTTCCCAGTCCTTCTATGCTTGTGGAGCTGTCGCACCAAGACGGAGTCCGCATAGAGTAAGGTACGGCGCATAGAAGAACGTGTTCGGGCATACCTACGGAGTGCCCGGGGCTCTGTAATGGACGGGTGGGTCAGGTGGGGCGCTATTCTATGTCCTTAGAAAGGGAGCAGCGGTTGGGTATGAGGTAGCGAACGCATAAGTGTTCCATGGACCTTGGCGAAGATTGTGTCCAGATCGAGTTAAGCAGCGCGAGGGAATCGATGGACATTGCGAGTAGTCTATACCCTACCCCTGCCCCCTGCCCCTAGCTATTGCTGAAGCCAGGTGTAGTTCGGTAAGTTAGTGCTTAGCTCCGAAATTCCCGAACAGTGGTTAAATTGTTCTGGCTTGGCAAAGCAAATTCCACTGCAAGTTCCGCTGCAAATCCGCAGTTGTTGAGCATTGATGGATGGGTATGTATCTTAACGGTGGGATAGTTACCGGCCAATCGCAAGAGATGGCGCCAGGAGCTCCAACCGACCGGGATTCTAAGTTCTACGGGTCCCACGAGTAGTAGCCAGTGGTAGTAGCTAAGGTAGTAGTAGAGTTGCAGTACTAGGGAGGCTGGTAAGGACCTGGTGTACGTGTACTTGACAGCACCTGCCATAAGCGGAGCCGCCAACACTGTGCCACAATCCACCCTTTTATCGGTTCTTGGCGAAGATGGCTCTAAGCTCCATACTTCTCGCTTAATCGTTACGATAGCACGACGCCTTGCCGTGTGAAGCCATAAAACATACCCCTTCACGGAAAAGCACGTGAAGGGGCTATTTATCATTGCGCGAAAATCTTTGACTGCCGCTGGCCTCCGAGACATAGTCACCATGAGGGATTGTTGGTCTCGTTCCAATTCAGACACCATGGATAAGCAGTCGTTCTTGTCGCGCCCCAACGCGCCTCTGAGCATGGAGTGGACCAAATATGAGAGCGCAAGGTCCTCAACAGATGAGGACGCGAACGATGGCTTGCTGACAGGAAAGGCCATAGCCCGGCGTGGTTCGAACAAGGCCGGGTGGCTGTGGGCCGCCTCACTGACTTTAAACGTCATACTCGGCGCTGGTTTGGTGTTCCTAGCGGTTCGCAAGCCAAACGACCCTTCACTTCAGATCTATTGTAGGTCCAAGATCCCGCACCTCTTCAAATCATCACTGATTTGTGCGTGCGCGTGTGTGGTTGGGCTGACGTAAAGTCAGCACCTGTGAATCACCTAGTCGAGTACCATGTTACCAACATCTCGGCCAGTTTCATGACCAAGACTCCATACATGGGCTTTCCAGATGATAAAATAGATCAAATGTGGGAGGATCTCTACCAGTGTGAGTATGCGAGCTGGCACTTCGTACATGGCTTTATTCCACATAGGCTCACGCTCTTGTCTTGCCCAAGTTGGCGATAGCTACATATCTCCCGAGCAGGCTAAGCTACTACCGTACCCTACGATCAACGAGCGGGGTACCGACAGATACCTTTTGCAGCTAGAGGTCTTCCATCAGCTCCATTGCCTCAACGACATTAGAAAGGCTTTTTATCCCGAGAGATGGCCGGACAAGTGGCCATACCACGAGGATGGGACTATCAACAGGAAGCACAACCAATTCCGTCACTGGGGTAGGCGTCGCTAGTATTCACGCATAGCCGAGTCCACAGGCCGCTAACAGAGCTTCAGAGCACTGCATTGACATTCTGCGGAGCACCCTCATGTGTAACGCAGATGTCTCGCCTATCTCATGGCGCCTAAATCTTCCTATAGGCGCCGTCCTCGCCCCGAATCTTGAAACGACACATACCTGTCGTAACTTCTCCAAAATCGTAGAATGGGCACGTGCGAACGAGGCAGTAGATCTACGGCAAGTGGTAACTGACGAGGAAAGACAAGATATTATTGATAACCCACCATTCGACCAGTCAGCGTGGGAGGACCTTTCAGAGTTTTGGCCCGCATTCCCCGGAAATACATATTTCAAGCAGTGGCAGCATGGTTGGAACGAGACTAACGAGGGGCGTGCTTTCTGGCAGCAGTGGAGAATAGACGAAGCTGCTGAGAAAACGCAGCTGCCTGAGTTCGTCGAACCGCATACACACCAGCCGCCGCATGGCAACTAGCTATAGAATACCCTCTAAATAATGACTGGATTTCTCAAAAAATGTAGTTTAAATATGTCAATAAGATTGTACATCAAGTATACTGTGCTTAGTATTCTAGCAAAGCGGTGCCATTTTCTTCAAGGCAGAGAGTATCGAGTCTACACCAAGCTCATTAAACTGTCCCGTAATGCTTTGCAGATATGTCGCTCATATGATGTGTGGCTAACGGAAAGAACGAGTGTAATATTTATAAAAACTTTGTAGTCCGCGATAATCTATGCATCATTGGGAACTAATATACATCAAATGGGATCCGTTTCTGGCCCGGGGGCGGTCTCAGGGCCAAGAACTGCTCTTCTGTATAAGGCTTTTCTGGATTCCAATGCAAAATATTCTCATAATTTTGGCATTTCCGCTTGACGTTGAAGTCCACCACGGGTGGCTTGGAACCTTCGACCCAGAAGGCCGTGTAGACGTCGGTGCTGTACTTGCACCGGAATGTCTGAACCAGGGTGTGCAGGCAATGCATAGCGTGGATTTCAAGCCTTCCTGTCTTGTTGCCGTAGTAATGGTCGGCATAAACCCACATCCGCATGTTGTTCAGGCAGTGGATATCATGTTGTCCTTGGTTCACGGCGAGGTATTGGTCCTCACCATACCCTAGATAGAGATCAGAACCAAATAGACATTATAGATAGCTAGGTAAGCCATCATTACGTACCCCAGTCTAGAGGCGCCTTAATCACGACCTCTGGGTCCTTCCCCATCTGCCGGACCTCTTCTTCACTGATGACGAATAGACGATCGCCCTTATGAAGCTTGCGCCATGCCTCGTCGACCTCAGGCGACGGCGGCTCGCGGTAGATAGAGGAACCCCCTTCGTTGTTTTTGTTTATCAGCGCCGTCTTTATTTGCTCCTCGTGCATATGTATTGTAGTGCGACTGAGGAGAGGTGCTATAGGAGCTATTAGCAACGCTCACGTCCCAAGTTCACCGGAAGGGACGTTCACTTACAATACGAATTTGTCGCGAGGATCAACTCATGGTCCGACGCGGTTCTTGTGCTAAGCCAGGCGTAGCCAAAAAGAGCAAAGGCCACGACCAGTAGAATAGCGTCTACAACTGCTAGCCATTGCATGCATCGACGCCAGAAAGGCGAGAATGCCCACGACTGGGAACAGTTCATGAGTTCAACATCCTTCTCAACTTGAGTCTAAATAGTGACGATATGAGCCAAGATTCACGCTGGGGCGATTTACGAGGAGGGCTGTTACCGAGTCGGAGCTGCTGGACCGGCCATCCTGGGATGGCGAACGTTCGGCATCCTCTGCTAGAGGAAAATATTTTCCCTTGGAGTCCATCATTCTCTGGTACTGCCGAGTTGATCCGTGGGCATGCGCAAAGGAGCAAAACAGATAGGACGTGACACCTGCCCAGAGCCTCTGCTTAGAAGGGGAGGGGTCGACTATCCTTTAGTGATACCGCCAGTTCTCTCGCATTTCCGTCCCGAGGCTAAAACTATTGGGGCGTGGCAATATTAACAGCGAGGATAGATGCGTGGGACTTTGCCTTGCTGGTTACAGGGCAAGGGGGTGTTTTCCTAGTGCCTGCTAGGCTCTGGCTACACAGAAGCGCATAGGTAGGTAGTTTTCCCGCCAAATAGAATCCTTGTCGGCGTCTCGCTAGATAGGGGAAATAGCAAAGATTCAAGGTCTCGTGTCCCAGCCCGCCCACGAAAGAGCAGCCGGACTAGGCGATTGGGGGATTGTGGAGTTCGCATGGGTGGAGATCTCGGCCTCGAGTCACGAACACATCCCCCTTCTGTTTCTCAGCCATGGGGATGAGTCGCCCTATTGCTATCAAAAGGAGTTGCCAAGAGGGATCTAACACGATGATGCGACCCTGACTGATGGATCCTCCCACCGTCGCTGGGACAGTGGACAGGGTTCGGTTACCAGGGCCCGCAATGCCCCTGGCTATGGAAGTACAGATACAAAGCTTCGCTTAGTAGCAGCGATGCAACCCAACTAGAATGGCAAGGAATAGGGCGAGTCATTTAGGGTATTTACTAAGTGTTCATACGATGCGCCTCCTGAACCCGACTGCTCTAGACCGCTATACTATGGTGCATTAGGAACCGGAGCGAATCCTTCCCGTGCGGCGCAAAAGCGCCGCTTCTCCGCTGCTTCTCCACCGCTACTAGTCTCCCAGGTATGCACTCTACTATAATTGGCCTCCAATATGGTTGCAAAGCACGCACTATACGAATGAGAAGGAACATGTAGCATGGGTTCTAGGTAGTCACAACGTCCTACGGCGACCCCGGGGGACACAGTCAGCCGGGCGTCTACTCTCTGCTCCCCGACCTTCATCAATTTTGCCACAAGGGCCTGCCTCAGTCTCTCTCTACTCGCGCACTTCTCCCTTATCCATTCCAGCGGTGATTCCTGTTTCTGCTAATCCAGTCAGGTCCAGAGGGCCTCAACCATGAAGCCCATACAGCGTTTCGCAGAAAGAGAGGGTGGGAAGGAGAGGTCATCGGTAAGGCTACAAGCCTCTCGGGGAAATCATTGTGAAGCACTTGTCTGTGATCCTTTGCTAAAAATCATGCTGCAGGACTTTGCAGAAATTTCCTTCAACAGCAATCGTGTGGATAGGCGCATCTACATGATTACACTAGCTCAAGTGTTGATCATCCCGCTCTCTTTGCTCGCGATATGGGCTGCCTGCGGCCAGATCTTCCAAAAGCCCACGGACCATGAGTTAGTAGTAGCTACTAACATGTGGTGTACGTAACCCATTCGGGAAAATTCGGGAGAAACGGTGAACGACTGACCCCAGAAACAGCTCCTTTCCTAGACCGCCGAGAGATGCATTTCAAAGAGACGTGGCTCAAGAGCTCCTTCGTCAACCACCACAACACACCTCCGTCGATCCTACGCCAGGAGCCATCGAAGGACGTAGATGCAGCGTGGGAGTATATGCACCAGAATGGTCGGATTTTCTTGGTAACAGAGGAAGAGGTTCGTCGCCTGGGGAAAGACCCCGAGATGACGGTAACCGCACCCAAGGAGTGGCGTAAGCAGCATAGTCTCTCCCCCCCCCAGAGACGCCCGGCTAACTTGAATACCTTGACCTTTAGAAAATGGGGAGGAAAAGTACTTTGCGATGACGCAGTCCCAGCACGACCTACACTGTTTAAATATGGTACGCAAGGCCATGTTCAAAGACTACTACTTCAACGGGACCATGGATTGGGGGACAGAGCAGCATTTCCTGCACTGCCTGCACTCATTGCTCCAGTCCCTCCAGTGCAAGTATAGTACCGACGTGTATCTTGCTTCGTGGGTCGAGGGCCAGGACACCGCTGTGGTTGATTTTAATGTTAGTCGTAAATGTCTTGACTATGACGTCGACATGAACCAGTGGATACCGCCTACGCAGAGAACGGAGGCGGATTTCTTTGGGCTACGGGCACCGCCGGATGCAAAATTCATGCCACCAACGGTGTTTTAGCCGAGCGCCGCAGGAATCCAAACTTTGCGCGCATGTAAAGCTATTGATCAGCTTTGAGCATATATGATTATACCCAAGAGCCTTCTCTTAGTGCAAGACAGTAGTTATTGAAGGTTAATTTCTTTCACATTTTTCTGCCTTGGATATAAATGCTTCGCCCCATCATATGTTAGTCACAACCGAAGCAGGTATTTGAGGCTGCCAAGGACAACGGCCAATTATAGCCAACTGACCACCAGTCCATGGCAAATATAAAAAGCGCTCTCATAGCCCCCGCCCCCCGGGAGTTAACACAGATGCTAGGTTTCCTTAAGTGTCTCATATCGAGGCTGGGTTGAAGAATCTCCCCCACCCTCGCTCCAAGCTCCTTCATCTTGGAAAAGAGCCCCGGGATTGGCTGGGTACCACTTTTTTTAACCCAATCAACCTTTTCCTTCCTACTCGGCGAGCAAATCCAAGTATATCGGAGATCTCGCTCGTATTTCCCGTTATCGGCAGAGTCGGCCAGACCGGCTCGGCCAAGCAGTTCCTAAGCTCCGAGATGTCTCAGCAGTTTCAGTTACAAGACAAACGTCCTCTCTAGTATAAAGACAACTGAATACGAACGGCTAGCCCCGCGTGACTATTAAGTTTCCGCCACCCCTAGAATCAGCAGTAGACTTTGCCTACCCCCGTTAATCCACCACTTATTTATTAGAGCAGCGCATTTCTCCTTTCTCGGGCCTTCCGCCTGGCTAATCACTAAAGTAACCCAGCACGTATCATGTCTCCAGACCCGAAAAATGCAGAGTCATCCCCAGGACCAACGGCACAATTGTCGTCCTGGGTACACTCCACCAAATTGGAAGACGTCCCAGAGCGAATAGTGGGCGCTCATCTTCCCTGGACCGAGAAAGCTGTCAGAGCCATTTGTAATCTCGAGCCAGGAGGCGAGACAACCATATTTGGGTGGTGCGACAGGAAGATTGGTCCACTCTCCGCTGCACTTCTCAATAGTACCTTCATCCAGGGCTTTGAGCTCGACGACTGGCATAGCGAGGCACCTCTACATTCCAACAGCATCCTCCTCCCAGCCTTGCTCGCTGCAGCTCAGCACGTGAACGCGCAAGACAAGCCACAGCCAATATCTGGATCTGACATTCTGCTCGCCACCATCGTCGGATATGAGGTGGGCCCGCGAGTTGGTCTCGCCCTCTACGGGTCCCATGTGCTGACTACCGGTTGGCACTCTGGCGCCGTGTTTGGGCCCGCGGCATCGGCTGCCGCGGTTGGGAGGCTTTTGAGCCTCACATCCGCGCAGATTGAGGACGCTTTAGGGATTGCGTGTACTCAATCCTGTGGCTTGATGTCTGCGCAGTTCGGGAGCGATGTCAAGCGCATGCAACACGGCTTTGCTGCGCGAAACGGCCTGCTCGCTGCATTCCTAGCCCGTGGAGGGTTTACCGGGATCAAGGGCGTCTTCGAGCAAGAATATGGAGGCTTTCTTCAACAGTTTAGCTCGGGTAACGGTAAAAGCCCACAGTATCTGCCAAAAGAGCTAAACCGAGATCTCGGTATCAAGTGGCAGGTCGACGGTGTGCGGGTCAAGCCATATGCGTCCATGGCTGGCACGCACCCGACCGTGGATTGCGTACGTGGACTGCAAGAACGGTTCCCAGAGCAGATGAGAAACAGGATCCACGAGATCAAGAAAATCAACATCAAACTGGGCGAGGCAGCATTCCATCATGGTGGCTGGAAGGCAACGCGGCCACTGACTAGCACAGGCGCGCAAATGAGCAATTCGTACGTTGCCGCGACGCAGATTATCCACAGGCACGTGCTTCCCGCGCAATTCCGGCACGACATGCTGGAAAACGAGGAAGTATGGAGGTTGGTGGATCTAACAGACTGCGAGATGACCGACGACTTCGGTTCTTTCAAAGGACGGCAGACCGTTACAATCGAGTTTGCCGATGGAACTGTGCTAGAACAGTCGGTTGTTGCTGCACGAGGAGTTCAACCGCCTCTTTCCAACGACGAAATAGTGGACAAGTGGAGACAACTCATGAAAGGTGTTATTGACGATGAGAGGGTGGCGAAGATCGAATCGCTAGTACTGAGCTTGGAGGAGTGCAGTGATATTTTGCCGCTCATAGAGTTGATGGCAGGCCGGACGGAGAATCCAATTGAATAGATGGAAAAAGAAAAAAAGAACCGAAAAAAGGGGGGAGGGGGGGCTGCAAGACACAACCTTATCGTGTAGCCAATATTCACCTATGTTGCCGAGATCTCGTTTCTCGGAGCACCGCTATGCCGTTCGAAGGGCTAAAAGAGGCTCAATTCCAGTTCCAGTCCAGATCCTCGAGTCCTTCCCAGTTCCAATCGGGAACTTCCGTGAGATCGAGCAACGTGGCTGGAAGCGTCGTTGGGTGCATAGGTGGTTCGTCATTGAGAGAATCCGATTTTTCTGGCGCCGTTGCTGATGCTGTTGTGTGCGCAGTCCGAACAAACCCCGGCGGTGCTTCACTTTCCTGCTCGATATATGGATTCGACTTGCCTCCAAACTCAGCTCGCCACCACCAGAGACAGTCGAAAACGATACTCATGGACTGTCGTCTGTGAGCGTAGAGCCTAGAGCTGATTTTCAGAAGGCTTACTAGTCGACCTCGGAGCAAAAGACGAAGGCCATCTACCGAGCCGTCCTTGAACTTGAAAACTCTTGTACTGGACCATAGCTGGGTCAAGATGATGGCAGTCCTGGAGCCGAGGTCGTTGTTCTGAATCGAATGCTTTTTGGACAAGCGAATAGCCTCAAAGAACATGTCTTCTCCCAGCCCAGTGCTAACACGCGCACGTAGACAGCTACGCTGGACTCGGAGGATACATACGGCTGCACACGCCAATGCGCGCGCCTGGAGAGCGTTGCAGTAATTCCCAAAGTCCTGATACCTGTCGAGCCTGGAAGCCGTCCCTATCAGCTCGCAGGAAATATAGTAAGCCTGCAGGACCCCTGAGATGCAAGCGCCATCAGAGGGAGTGAAAAGGTGGAAAGCCCGAATCATAAGGCGTACGCTGCTGAGAGTATAACTGCCTAGAATCAATTAGCGGCTTGCTGGTTCCAGGCGAGGGATATTCATGCTTTTGGTCACTGATGGCAGTACCAGGTGACCGACATTCTGGAATGCGGGCTTACTTAGATCAGACTCTTCTGGTGCATAGACTTGCAGAGCCTGTGCGTCAAAGTAGTCGATAAGAGAATTCAGCAGCTCACTGTTGCGACCCGAATCGAGATCGATTGCTCGCATAATTGTAGACACCGCATCTATGTGGACCCGGTGCAGGTGATTCCGGTAGGAGATTTTCGGAGGCAGACCGTCAAGTAACGAAACGCTGCGATCACAACCGGCGGGAGTCATCGTGGAGGGAAAGGGAAACCCGTCGCAGAGACTCGTGCTATTTGACACGTGAGTTCAGGGATCCAAGCCATAAGTGAACAGCGTGAAAGGAGCAAACCTCTGAAATACAGTCATGCAACTGACCCATAGTCGAGCGCGGAACTGCTTTTCTCCTTCGGACTGTCTTGATGGCACGCGAGAAAAGTCTTGTTTCTTGGCTGCGTAAGGCAGGCCCTTCTGGATAGCGAGCTGCATTGCTGCGCCTACGAGCGCATGACTCTGATCTTCGAAGGTGCTGTTTGTCGGCAAGGGCCAGAGGCACAAAATTACAACGGCCTGTATGGCCGAGATCGCATCGTCTGGGTCGAAGACGGATTGCCGAGCCAGCTGTTTCAGCGGCTTTATGAGCGATTCGACGATGGTAGGGTCTTCGTACTTGCGCGACCCTACGTAGACAATGGTCCAGAACAGAAAAACGGAGTACTCGTATACTTCATTGGGAGTCCTTTCGCAGTCAATGATGTCTAGAACATCAGGGGCATAGCGATCCCGGAACCTTGTTTGTCTGGTCAAGAGTCGGCCTTCTTTGGCCAAGAATAGAAGAGTCTCACATGGAAAAGCACCCGTTGACCTTGGGGGCACTCAACTCGAGAGCCCCTATTTTGCGGGACATCGTTTGCGAGTCGTATGATATTGTCCGTGCCGGAGAGCTCTGGCCTATGTCGGCTGGATGAATGAAGGCAGCACCGAAACCGGGTTGTGCATCCTGCTTGGGGCTCGGCCAATTTTCCGTGGCCATGGTACCGCTTTGGACCAAAAGACGGGGGCTACTCGATGCGGAAAGTTCCTGGCTTACGCTCAGCAGAGTCCTACTGGGTGTCGAAGTATTTTCGTTCTGGTGGATGTCGGTCTGCTCCGCTAGCATCCGGGGGGCGGTTAAAGGTGGCGACTCATACCGCGATCGCAGCCTATTCAGCTCACGCTCTAGCTGCGCTTTCCTTTGGGCAGTTAGCAAATAAAGGGGTTATAGTAGAATTCGGAGCACCAACGTCTGCCGAGTCCGTCGTTCCGATGTATCGGATATGATGCAGTCTCGCTGCATCTTCCGGCACCGGGAACATGGGCCGTAATTGTCTTCGTGGGCATCACATCGTAGCTGTCAATTGGTGCCATCATCAGACTTGGAGCGTTCAAGGGCAAAGCAAGGAGCTTCCGGGTATTCTATTTCCCACCTTAAGCTGTCGGCAAGCGTTGCAGGCCTTCACGCGACCGTGTACAACGAGCCTACGAGCAGAGCGTGACGCGTGGTCGCGCCGTGGACCAGTCCTAAGCTCTGGTGACCCGGTACTTAGCTCCATTTCTACCGCGAATGCACGAGGAAGCAGAACAGGCGCGTTGGAGGAGAGAATGCGGACCAATGTTGACGTGGTCTTACGTCTGACGCATGTAGATATATATATGGCGTGCACGGTTAAGAACAGCGTTTTCAGGAAGGTAGTGGGGTTAGCTGACAGCTCTATTTTATTCTTTCGTGCTCGGGACCGGATCGGGTACTCAATCGGCCCACTTTGCCCTATCTAGCGGCCCTATCCAGCGGCCCTGGTTTCCTAGGCTCATCGATCGGGATATTACTGTTGTTTATCGAGGGCCAGAGGAACTAGAATTTAGATACCGTATTTATACGCGTATCTATCTTTACGTTGGCGAGCAGGTCGTGTACAGGAACAATAACCAGGCCAGGTGTATCTAGGCGAGGTGCCGCTGTGCCTAAACTGGCCTAGACATGGCAATGATATCTAAACTACACATCACTACATGGAGAGCGCACTATCAATAAACAATCTAAGTCACCCGGGAGCACAATGCGAGCCGTGGGGCCATTATAAACACCAGGACATATAACTGTTTGATCATGTCAACGCGGTGGGTCACTTGCAACAACTGGAATGCCGCCCAAGGCCATATTTAGCAAGCTTGCTGGAGATATTTATTTTGTGGACAAAATGTCTTAGGTTGGTAAGAACTATACCCCGCTGGTTACCTATTCACCTAGCTACCTAGTTTACGGCCCGAGATTGGCGTTTTCTATTATCGTGAGGCGATGCTGCCTGCATTCAATTGCCGAATCCGATTTGCGGCACGGCCGACTCGGGCCGATTCGGCCCCGGTGTTAGCACCGCTGGGCCTTACCTTGTGTAGTAACAACGTAGTAACAATAACGACAACAGAAGGAAACCTAGATGAATAATAGGGGCTACGAATGTAGGGAAATTATCTTGCGTCTATTCGACCTCACTCATGCCGGCTCCTCCGCGGACAAATCAATCAAGCCTGGCTTCCCGTCACGGGCTTCTTAATCCTGAAGGGCTGGCTCAGTGTCACCTAGGAGGCGACATACAAGAGAATCCGGAAGGATTTCACGTCACCCTTGTCGCCAAACACCCATGACAGCGCTGTTTAACGACGGCAGAATTCACAAACCTGATAGCGTCGACCGCCTCTTGCGTGCACGTCTTCTCCAGCAAGCGGTGCATAGGCCTATCCTCCAGGAAGCTGCTAGATGCCGAGAGCGGGTGCTTCTTGCGCTCGTGCTGTTCCTAGGTGAGATAGGGCTTCCCAGCCTCACGGAGGTTCCAGTTTTTGACAAAAGGGTTTGGTATGGAATCCAACAACCCTGCGTGCTTCGGGGTTTCCCGCTCTAGAAGATTCTCTCTTGGTCCTCGGAAGAGAATCGTGGGTTGAGGCGAAGAGGGATGGAATTAAAATAACTTACCAGCTCGTGGTCGAGGAACGGGGCGCCCCCTCAAGACCGTGCCACATTTCACTGCGATCCTCCATACCACATAGAAAGATGCTAGTTAGAACTGAGCTGGTCATCACATACTCGAAAAAATGCAACGGATGCTATTTGTTCAGAACCTTGTCCTTCGTGCCGGGCGCGAGCGATCGGAGTAATGTGCCGCTAAGATCCTGCTGCATGTTCTGCTACTGAACCCATGGCATATATAAACTCCCTGGTGGCTCCATGGTACGTACGTATGAGGTTGAGGATTTCAAAGCCTCAGCAACAACGCCTCAGGGCTTACGTCTCTAGTAGTTCTCCACGAATAAGTCGGCGAGTGAGGTGGGGCGTTTTGGGGTCAGCTCCTAGCTTTCAGCCATCTGCAGGGACACGCTCTGCGGGATAGTCTATCTAGTTCTTCTGCGTCGAAATGAAGAAAATAGATGACAAAACAACGTCGCCGAGCGTGGATATGACCTGGCCGAGGCAAAGGCATGGCGATGACGTATGGGGAGCACGAGGACTCGTGTGCATGCAGCCTTACGGACCGGCCACTCGGTTGGTACGTAAGGTAGCACTTGAGCAGGGGTGGGTGAGTTTCCAACTCCACATCAAACCCGGTATTCTTTTTATTTTAAAAATTTAAAATTTTTTTTATTTAAAAAAAATGCTTGCCGCAGAGGAACCTCGTCTGTGTTTATACAAGGCCTCCAATGGGTCAATAAGCCAATCGGTCAGGGCTCACTGACAGACTGAGACTGCATCAAGACTGCATTACTCTCAAGCTAAGACTTTGTATGGTGGCGTAGGTGCTTCTCCCCCCCCTTTTTTTTTTCTTCCAACTCGGCAATCTGTTCATAGGGAAAGGTTAATTGGGGAGGCTGTGAGGCTTGGCGGGGCGAAGTTCGCGTCAGTACTCCGCTAGCTTTAAGACTGCCTGGAACGTTCATTTTAGATGGTTATAATTAGGTAGAGAGACATGCGGCGCCCGGCCGCGTCTGCTGGGGTTTGGGGGATTTGGGGGGATTTCGGGGAGGAAATGTGGGTCTGGGAGATCTCCGGATCCAAAAAGGGGCTTGTCTGGCCCCCCCAAAATTCGGTCGTCTTTTTTTTCCCTTTCCTTCTCCACCTCACCACCATCAACCCCCATGTCCACCTCCTGCTGCCTCGCGCAGTTGTATCAACCACCCGGCCGGCACAGTCAGATCTCCCGATGTTGAGGTTAGCAACGCCGTCTGCATCTCCGATTGGAGAGAGGATACGAAGCTGCACCTCTCGGGTCCCTCTGCCGCGGCCGGCGCGCTTCACGCTTGCCAAGCTCGCCGCCCTGACGCTGCTGCTCTACATCTCGTATCTCGTCACCTCGCCCTTAGCGCCGGGGCGCTGGGCAAGCGCGGTTCCGCGCTATGGCAATCCCGATGAACCCCAGCGTCCGCCCATCGCGCCCAAGGTGGCAACCTTTTGGGGGGAGCTCCTCGAAGCCTTGATTGCGGCTGAGCCGGACCAGACGCAGATCACGCCCAATCACACCCTGGAGCGGGCCGACTTTGACCCAACACATCCCGACCACCACCTCGGGCTCGACATCATCCTCAACGTGACCGAGGCCCAGAAGATGTCGCTAAAGACCAACCACCAAACCTTCCTTGGCTCACTCCCCGCCCTCGCGCCAAAGCTGCCCTATGAAAAGGGCTCCCGCGGCATCGTCATCACCGCCAACCCTGACCTGCTGGGCATCACCGTGACCTCGCTCCTTATGCTCCGCCGTTCCGGCTCGGCGCTCCCTGTGGAGGTCTTCCTGAGCAACTCTACAGATCATGGCCGCGTCCTGTGCGACAAGGCGCTCCGCCCACTGGGCGCCCAGTGCTTCAACATGGAGGACTTCCTCCGTGGGCACCCTGGCGCTGCGGACTTGGTCGCCCCGGAGCTCGTGAAGTTCCAGTTCAAAGTCTTCGCCCTCCTCTTCTCCTCCTTCCAGTCGGTTCTCTTTCTCGACGCAGACGCGTTCCCTCTGCACAATCCGGACTATCTCATGCGCGCCGAGCCTTTTGCTAGCCACGGCCTGGTCACGTTTCCCGATTTTTGGCTGCCGACCGTGTCCCCGATCTTCTGGGACATTGCCTCGCCCAGAGGCAGGGAGGCCGCTCCCGAGGTGACCGTTTCGTCGCGGGCCACCGAGTCTGGCATCATGCTCTTCGACAAGCAAGTCCACAGCGAGACCTTGCTGCTGGCCACCTACTACAATCTGTACGGGCCGCGTGTGTACTACTGGTTGCAGTCATCAGGAGCCTGGGGCACGGGCGACAAGGAGACGTTTCGGCTGGCCGCTGAGGTGCTTGGGAAGCCTGTCTGGCATGTTCGGGTGGGGCCCGATTTCATGAGCCCGGATTCGGTCCACGATGGGAGCGGTATCAGGCAGTATGATCCCGAGGAGGACTGGTACAGGTACAAGCAGGAGATTGCCGCAGCAAAGGTGAAGCGGGCAACGCAGGACGAGGCAGCCGGGGAGATGGAGAAGAGGGAGGAGGAGAAGAAGGACGGTGATGCACAAGCGGCCGAGGGAGAAAAGATCACATCGCGGTGGATCTTTGTCCATACGAACAGGGTCAAGATTGATGCCCGCCGGCTGCTTAAGACCATCAAAATCGCCAAAGACAAAGACGGCAACTGGATGAGGATGTGGGGTGATGACAGTGGGCCGCTCATCGAGGCGGCAGGTTATGATCTCGAGAAGACTTTGTGGCAGGAGCTTATCAAAGCTGACTGCAGTCATTCGTCATATCTGGAGGATTGCGAGGCCATGCATGATTTTTATAACACGGTTTTTAGAGACTAACCTCACGCCATAGCACGGGAAAGGGCATTGTATAGACTATGTAGCAATTATTAATTCGGTACTGGCTAGATAACGTTGGGCGGCGCAAATTGGCATATACGATTCTATTATAATACCTGCCGTGCCTTGCAGCTGTTGTGCTGCGAATTCCTGCCCTTGATCACTATAACATATATTAACCAGTGAAGGCTCCTGGTATTCTTATTCTTGCCTCAGACCTTTCAGTTCCACATCTTTCCTAATCATCCTAGATGCTCCGAGAAGAGTGCTGCCTATTGCCTCCCTCAACCTAGTACCTATTATCCACCCTGTAAACTTGTTACAAGCATGCCTTATCCCGACTCCTTAGAGAGAGGCCTAGTGCTAATCTAAGGTAGATAGAAGTGGTAGAACCTCTAAGTTATTGCTTTAGGCTATAATAGCAGACTAATTAAAAGGAGAAGAGCGTGTGGCTTACTAGGTAAGCTTTAAGAGCATTTCATAATTAAAAGCTTTATAAAAAGAGTAAATTAATATTTAAGACTATAGTCTTTACTTAGATAAATTATTTTAATAATTAATTTAGTTTATATTATAGTAAGAATCGCTAGTATAATATAAAACTAGTTAACTATACTTTAATTATAATAAGACTCTTATTATAATCAGGGCTGTGAATTTAGTTGTTAGTTTTTAGTTGTAGTTTTAGTTTTCTTAGTTAGTTTAGTATTAATTACTAGTAAAACTAAACTAGACTAGTATTAGTTTTAGTAAAAACTAAACTAGGGTGGGTCTAGTTTTTACTAAACTAAACTAGATTAGTTTTAGTTTTAGTAAAAACTAAACTAAAGAAA
>MU270034.1:398002-432320 GCA_021432635.1 Thozetella sp. PMI_491
TATATTTATAAGTGATTAAACCTTAAAAGAAACTAAAAAAGCTTTAATCTTTATTAATATTAATTATATTTATATTTATAACCTTATATAAAATACTATAGGTTTCTTTAGTTTAGTTTTTACTAAAACTAAAACTAATCTAGTTTAGTTTAGTAAAAACTAGACCCACCCTAGTTTAGTTTTTACTAAAACTAATACTAGTCTAGTTTAGTTTTACCAGCAACTAATACTAAACTAACTAAGAAAACTAAAACTACAACTAAAAACTAACAACTAAATTCACAGCCCTGGGCATGGCCAATACACGCAGAGCACTTGGAATGAAGCCCAAATTGTTCAAAGACAAGTATGCTACATTATAGAGCCGGAATATATCCATGTGCATAAACATAGGCGGAAATAATTTCTCAAATCTAGCACTAATAAAACTAGCTGCAATAAATAGTGTGTTACAAGAGATGCAATTATAGTAGCTACCTTAGGAAATAATATTGTAAGCTTATCACTTTTTAAGTGAAGAAGTGAGTTTTATGGTCTCGCATTTAGGCGCCGTCAGCTCATGAGCTGTTTCACTGTCTCGTTTAGAGTTCTTAACTGCTACATGGTTCTCATTTACCAGATACCGAGAAGCAAAGAGTCGTAGCCCTTGATCGGTTTTGCAAAACGTGGTGTAATAGGTTAGATATTTGTCGCCTTGCAGTCCAAGAGTGAGACCATATGCTTGGTAGTCTTTATCGGATGATTTTAGTATCTTGAGGGAACTATGTTGAGCAATAGTCAGTAATAGATCACAACGTTGATATCAATAAGATAATGCAACAAGATAGACTGTGAAAACTAATGACAGGCAGCTGGCCTTATTTAAGCAGTTGAGGGGTAGACAGGAGACATACACAGCTTTTGTCTTAAGGGGTGTTTTCGCAGGGTCCCATAACCGTACTTCGGCGCCAGATTTATATGGAGCAATGAATTTATAGCCCATAAGGCGACCCAGGACATCCATATTAACCGCTCCATCTTTGAGATTGACCGTCCCCCACGGAGCGGTTTCGTCATAATTCTCCTTAGTGTCGACAAGGTAGATATACCCATCAGTTCCTGCAACGAGAATTGACGTTTTGGCGCCATCCATGATGAGGCGGTAACCTTCTGGCCTTGTTTGCGGTTTTTGGTTTGCAACAAGATTGCTGGCTACCGGTTTCTTCTTCGCAATATCAGTTGCCAGTTTCTCGAGACAGAAGTAAATGCTGCTGTATCTGGTTTCTCAGCCCCAGATCTCAACCGTTGACCCTGGTGAGGTACAACAGTTAGCTTATACTACTGACTTATAGTTGCCAGGCGGCAGCTTAATTTTGCTCACGTACGTAACACAAGCTATACTCTTCTCATAGAGAATGTCCGTCCGAAGGTCGTAGTTCCATAGGTCAAGGGCCGTGAAGTAAATAATGTTCTTAACGCCGAGAAGAAGCTCTACTCCATTCTGACACGCGGAATCTGCCTTGTTTGTTGCCACAGCGGATGTATAGATGGATGGTTTGTTAACAAGTCCAACCGTTTTTTTAAACTTGCCGTTCAAGACATTGACGCCAACCTCAAAAGCCATAGGAAAACCAAGCTCAAGAGTAGCCGAAATTGTACCATTGAACTATACAGAGCCAATAAATCAGTATTTTCAGCCTCGAGGAGTGGGAGGGTATTTTCCAACAGTAGCTTGTGTTGCTTACCTCTGCTACTGGTTTGAATTTTGCCTTGAAGCCGTCAATCCCGTTGTCGGCTCGGTTTTTGATGCTAAGCTTGGCTTTTCCAGGGCTGATAGATAGAGTACCGCCAATAAGTAGCTCAGCACTTCCATCAATACTAAAGACGATATCTGTGTTGAGAGTAATTTCAGGGCCAAGAGTGATGACCCCTGGGATGGTGAGGGGGCTCAACGGTACTGAGGCAAGTTGCTTTTCATAAATCGTCTTTGCATATTTACCATTGGTTGTGATTCCCACGATAGCACTGATAACAAAGTCTTCTTTGCTGGTTAACGCAATACTGCCCTCCGTCAGACCATTTTGTAGACTGACTAAGAGACTGTTAGCTAATTGCCACCATCTCAAAACTATCTCCACGTTTAAAAGACACGCCACAGCAGCCTATTTCTAGATGCCAACTAGCTTTGAAGAGTGCCGGTCTAGGTGTCTTCTAAAGGGGGAATAGAACGCATTGGAGGTACTTGCATGCCAGACGCCCGTCCACTGAGAAATGGCCTTGGAAACCACACTGAACACATTCAATGCTATAGTCGCTTCCAGTCTTGGCAAGAGAGAAGCCAGTTCCGAGACTAGAAATTTGAGGCGGCTTGTTACTATATTTAAGCCCAACAAAGCGGCTAAAGCGGAAGTCATCGTGGTAGGAATGGTCGAACGGAACTCCGAAGAGAACCCCAACGAGCTTGGCGCTGACAACGGCAACTTCGATAACAAATTTTCCGACTCTTTGGATTATCTCCACGGCCCTCTCGAAGAACGTTTGGACTTTCTGTGCAGTTTTACGTATTAATGAATGGAGATTATAATATTCCAGCCATGCCATGTGATATGGTCGCCCTTTTGGCCCCACTCACCGAAAAGAAACGAGCGATGCCTCGGAAAACACCTTTAAAAAATCCGATGAAATCGCGTTTCTCAAGACCGACTTTTCCGTAGTCACGTCGGGTCTGCTTCTTGCTTCTTTCTTCTCCGGGTATCACCTCCCCATTGCTAGCAAGAACAGATAAGGTATCTTTCGAGACAGGTTTGTTGACGACGGCTGAATATTCGCCCCGGTTACCACCGAAGAAACCTGCGTCAGCCTGGGGGTCATTATCAAGATTAACAGTTCACCCGCCGCTTTAGATGAAGACGCCGCTTTAGATGAAGAGATGTTGTTAGTTGTGGGCTCCATATCTCATTTGCTTTTCGAGCTTATGCTGAGCCACGGATGCGGCAAGGATAAGGCTCTGCAAGCCCTAAGTGGCTGTATCTATTAATGTAGATCAATTATGATTATTACTGTACTTTTGCTGTGCTTAGAGATACCAGGTATGGTATTTACTATGTGGATTGACGGGTTTTCATTTCTTCTGTGTGCACAGCCCAACTTTTGAGGCTTGCTAAAGATAAATTTCCTTGCATACACTAGCTATATAGAGCTATATTATAACTTAGTTAGTAAACCTTCTTTATTATAACTAGAGCACCTCTTGCTTTTGTTGGTTTTTGCTACAGTCCCCTGCTCTAGATTAGTAGCGATATAGGTGGTTATTGCTATAGTACGCTATATTCCTTATTATACCAGGAGAATCAATTAGAATCTAGACCTTAAGGTCACTAAGGAGTTTTAATCCGTCTCTAGATTACTTCTTACAAAGAAAGGTAAATTATCATTAGCAAGTCACGAAACCTAGGCAGGCTATCTGCAAACTAAAAATATACTGGCAGATCCATACGGTAGTTACCTTACTATGCCCGATATATCTATATTTAACTCGACATCCCTAAAGACAGCGACAGTCTAGTAATAATAAGCACCAAGATCTACTTTGACAGATGCGATCACCCAACGTCACGGAGCCTCATCCCGGACTGTCACGTGCTGCGCACATCAAGATTAACGGGTGCCTCACGACGATCGCAATAAGGTTTAGCTACAATACCTGCCCGCCTAGATAATCAAGACTAACAACGGCTAAGAGTTATTATAACGAATTAATTCAGCTAGTGACCTAACGATGACGAAATATTGACAGCATTGAACTCAAGTCTACGGCTCAGGCTTATTCTACTTGCAGCCCTCCAATTGTAAATCTTTCAAGAATAAAATACAAAATATCAATTAATAGACAGCTTAGACAGGGCATTAAGCCAGTGCTAAACTGTAGCTTACTGAGGCGCCCAACCCTCGATGTCCACCATCTTGGCCTACGTACTGCTTCACTTCTGTTTGGCTTTGAGACATATTTTGACCTCGCACTTTCTGTCCCTCGGCTTGGGTGTTTGGCAATAATCAAAGATAAATGAATTTATGCTTAACCTCAATTTTCTCTTCTAACGTCAAAATGTGTTATCTTGGAAAATGTACAATATGCTGGAATTGTTACAGACACTCCGTGCGGCGCTAAAGACGACTGGATCCCTTCCCGTCGGAGAACTAAATACCTAGTCCTATCCCCACGAGAACTACACCTTTGAAACTTCAGAAACTTTTCCATACCTTGAATCAGAGCCGCTACGGCACTTATCTAAATATTTTTCAAGGTATACTCGCAGTACTATAGATATATTTTGTAGTAATAGGCAAGGTTCGGAATCTTCCTGGTGTACTAATAAGGCTGTAAAGCGGAGATGATCCGCCGCCTATCTATACGCCTTGTCGTCAGAGTACTTAACTGTGGGCTGAAATTGGCAATCGGAGGTATGAATGTTCGTCGTAGGGGTCCACTGATCAATCGAACTCTAAAAGTCCCAGTTAGATGAAGTTACTTCGAAGCTAAGTAACGGCTATTTTCCGGACTGCAGAAGCCCCCCCCCTTTACAAGTCAAGTTGCCCAATAAAAGATTAAAAATAAGCTAAATTTAACTAACTTCGCGTGTATCATCCCTGTAAGATATAAGAGGCTTATGGCTAGCTCAAAAATCATCCCTGGATCGACATAGTGAGACATCCTCGCTAAGCATCCATTTAAAAGGTTTATCCATTTGACGGCTAACTCTAACTTCCTAGCTCTCACTAGGAGGATGCCCTAAAACCTTAACGATGTGAAACTCCTCATTAACACTGAATTACAAAGACAAGGTGATGCTATACTAATTTTACATGGCTAGACTGAATTCCGTCACTCTGTATGTCTTATAATCCTCGTATCCCTGACATTAGCCGAACGAGAGGGGCTCTGCCTAAAAAATATTACTTTCATCTGCCAATTCTAAACAAGCACTAACCCGAGTTCTTTTGCACGTTGGGGGATAGATGGCTTCCTCCATGTCTTAAATGGGGGAATTCTCTCAACTTGACGATGTGAACTTTCAGCTACCCTTACGATCAGCCCAGAGATATATCTTTCTAAAGTCTCTAATAGACTTGCTACTTCAATATTCTATTAGTAATTCTGAAGGCCTCAGGTCTTCAAGAAGTTAATTTAGAGTTAGGGTAGCCTATGTCGTCGGTTAGAGGAAGTATATGTATAGCAATACATTCTGAGACGCTGTGTCGATCACCAAGGTGTTTAAGGCTGCGCCTAACTCATTTAGTAATAGCTGACACATCTCTCTCAGCTGGTTTCTAACTATAGGATAAGTGGTAAGCAGTTGATTTAGAGGCTTGCATCTAATATAAATACCTGGTCTGCCCGCGGCGTTCTCCGCTCTCATCACCACTACCACCACCACCACTTCTAGTACTATTGGCTCTTGCAATATCAAGATTCACCTTTCTAACTTTAATTTTGATAACACAAGGAATCATGCAGTTAACCGACTTTCTCGCAGTCCTCGCTTTGGTGGCTCCTGCGGTCGCTCAGAAGGAGGTGGTAAGCACTCTAGTATCTCTCTCTTAAGAAATACATGTACTCACTAGTAATAGCTTGCCACAATCTCGGGTGTAGGCGGGGTAAAACATCGGATCAGGATTCCTGGGCGATGCTATGATCTAATACAGGGCGTGTGAGTTTGTCACGATACTGAATTTATGATCGCACATGTTAACACGACAACTAGTGCTCACATTGTTTCTGACATCGAAATAAAACCCGACGGTGTGAAGTACTGTCAACTATTTACGTAAGATTATCCACGTCTACTTTCTATTCCACTGCTAATGGCATACAGGAAAAAGAGGTGCCTGGAACCCATTGGACCTCCATTCAACCAAAAGAATCAGGGCCCCATTGATAAGCAACACAGTAATTCTCTCTCCGTCAAGTGCGAGCCTTGAAACTCTTTAGAGAACGACGGGGAGGGCGGAGATGATTAAAAATGGCCGACATACCTCGTGCGCAAATCTTGAAGGTGGTGACGTACACCGAATACGACTTTTGAGAGTCCTTGGTATAGGTTTTCCCCAGCTTATCTTCCTACTCATAGATCTCTATAGGTTTTACTATACGATATGCCAGTAGAGATTTTATATTAAATTCTTAGTACAATATATAATAAAAGGTACTCCCCTAAATTCCTTATAGCTACATAAAAATCGCCGAGAGGTTTCAGAATTTAAGAAGCAAGACAAGAGTTTAAAATGGAGGAATAGAATACATTAATCAAAGTTAGGCAAGGACATAGTTTATATTTACACAAGATAGGATAACTTTTACAAGGCTTTCTAAAAGCTAAATACAATTACAAGGTCACGCAAGCCATATTCTGAGACCTACCTTCTCGGAAGGACTTCAAGATCCTGCTCGGGAGGATCCGTCATGTGTCGATGTTGCGGTGCCAGTCGAACTATAAGTGTAGTAGTCGAATCCACCACGATGCGTTGACCAAGGCACAGATTCTGCTGACGAGTTCTCAATATGGTGAATCACATCCCGTCTTGTCGGCTCAGCAGATATTGCGGTTGGCGGCCGCAGTACAATACCTATCTCCAAACGAAGTAATTTCCGGTCTTAGTCAACATCATCACAACATCATGGAAAGCATGGTCGAGTCAGCGATCAACAGAGTCACTACGAATGACGCATTGCTAGGCACCCTAGAAGGCGTTGAGAATATCATCTTAGAATCCTATCATCACATTGACAATGGAAACATCCGACAAGCATGGGTTACTATGCGTCGAGCTGTGACGGCAGCGCAACTGCTGGGCTTGGATTTACCCGGCCACTATCGCTTTAAAGTCATCAGCTTAGAGAACGAGCTAGATTCTGAGTCCATATGGGTTTTTATCGTATCCCTGGAGCGCTCCCTGTCGCTCCCTGCATCAAAGCGGTAACTAAGTAAAACAGGTAAACTCTAGTAGAATCTACGCTATTGCTATAGCCCGGCCAGGGCCTCCTTCGTCGGCAGTACGCTGGATGTGAGGGCGGGTCTCCTGAACGACCCTAATCTTTATCTTGGGTGAAGCTTCCCTTTATCGATATGGGGGTGAGTATGGATAACTACGTTCTGACCAAGTATAAGTAAAGTATGTGTGATAAAGCTTGACTCTTTAGAGCTAGAGGGGGCCGTAATGTTCTGGTGGGTATTCCCAGACGCTCCGCAAAATATTCAAGGATTTTCCGAAGAGGAGCGCCATCTGCTGATGAAGCGTATACGTGGGAACAACGCCGACGCGGAGAATAAGACATTCAAGCCCTACCAGGTTCTCGAAGCGTTTAAGGACTATCAGCTCTGGGGAGTGTCGGTCTTGTCCGTTCTAACCTGCACGGGTTCTGGTGCTGTTACTACCTTCGCCCCTATAGTATTCAACGGCATGGAGTTTAAGGTTTTCGAATCAATGCCCCTCAACGTTCCAATTAGAGGGTAGCATTCATTTGCATACTCGGATTAGGCTATCTAAGCAAAAATATTCCGAACGCCCGGTTGCACATCACCTCCTGCTCCTGGTTGCCCATCATTTTAGGGTACAGTCATCTGTATGCCCATTTCAATGGCAACATCCTACGCATTTAAAGAAGTGGGAAATTATAATATTTCTGGCAGCTGACAACTCCCATCAAACCGCGCTGGGCGGATCTTCGGGTATTATCTGATTAATTTTTTCTCTTCTGCCTGGCCGTAGTGTGTCGGTCTCGGCACTTCCAACGTGGCAGGGCACGCGAAACGACGGTCTATGCCGCGGTAACTTTCATTGCCTACCCTAGTGGTAGCTTGATTGTCCTCCATGGCTTGCTGTATCCACAAAGCCCTACCATGTCATGTGATTGCCAGGTGTGGGGGCAGTCTGCCACACATCTAGACAAATAAAGGGGAAACTCTTTGAAAATCACAGAAAAAAAAAGGAAAGAGAATTATTTTTTCTTCTTTTGGAATGGTCCAGCACAGGCTGATATCAGGAGGGTTAGTTACTAACACATTCGGAATGGCGGAAATGTTGAGAACAACTGACCTCGAACTGTGGGCCTTCGCATACATGATACAATTACTTGTATTAGTACGACGCTCTAACCAACTGACTGGAAGAGGGTTAGTACAAACGATGCGAGTGGAACCACATGACACTTACGCTACAAGACCGAATTGTTACGTCATGAACAAATTCTAAATTATATAGAGTAATTTTAACCTTGGCCACACCCATCTCTAACATAGGCACTTTAAAATTCAATCTGGCTGTCCAGATTTGTACCCATCTAACAAACTAAATTTTGCACAAGACTCCCAGCTTTAACTATAGGAGTACTGTTTAAACTCAGATAACAGCGTGGTAGTCAAGATCTTAACTAAGACTAATAGTTATTTATAAAATATACCTCTTTGTTTATAATTAGTTAATATTAAATCTATAGTAAGATCTATGTTTAAAATACTCTATTGTTTTTGCTTAACTTTAGCTATCTTTATTTTCTTCCTATTATCTCGATGTTCTTAATTTTCAATATGTTTTCAAATTTAATTACTTTGAATCTACTTTTAAATCTATAACTATTAATTTTAATTAACTAGATTTAAATAACATTCTACACAATGTTTACATATTTACAGACTGGGGTGGCACAGAACTATTAAAAAAACTCACAGTCTACTACAATGTGACACAGACTTATAGATAGTGTGCTTAAGCTCCTCAGTTATACTTGGCAAATATTTCTTTGTGAGCTGTGGTAGTTATTCTTTGCAATAGTTGCTGCACAACACGACATTTCAGATTCCCTATACTGGTATGTGTGGCCCCTTTCTCCATCGTGCTGCTAAAGTCAAAGACATCCGCGTAAGGCTGAACTTTCCAGCAGTCTTTAAAACCATATGGGGCCCGAAGAGTCTCTATCCTCAATCCAAATGTCTACCTTCAGCTTCGCCCCCAAAGCACGAGGACATTGTATAAGCCGTGGCACTCATACGTCGTAATCTCCCGAGTCACTCCATCCATCCATCCCTTCTACCTCCCGCATGAAGAGCATGGCATCCTGTGAAGTACCTTGAATACCCTTGGTGTGTATATTCTGAACGACCTGGTGCCAAATTTTGGCTTCATATGTGGCCTCATCCTCATCCCCGACATCGTTGACTCCTGCGGGCGAATGTGTTCTTAGTCGAGCGGCAATAGCATGGCTGATTCTGAAAGGTACACCTAGTGCTGAACGCACATGATTATTCATCAGCCTTGAGAGTTTATCAATGAGTCCAATAGCCCCAACGAGGAGTATCTGAACAATATACATGATGGCCGATTTGGTGTGGGATGGATCCCAGGCGCTCCATTGGCAACTTAAGGTCTTTCTGGGTGGAGGACTTCTGGAAAGTAAAGCAAGAGATCGAGTGCGTATACAATGCCGCCGCTATGGCACCCTATTGCGACGTGTGGTATCCCTAGATGCTTAGGCAAAGCAGCCATTACTTCTGCTCTCATTTCATTAGCTTGAAATTAGAGGTGGGTAGACATCAATAGATTTGCGCCATAGCTGCCAAAACACAACTATGACAGGCAGTGAACTTACTTCTTCATACCTCCATTCTTCGATCGGCATCGACAGCATCTGTACCGCCAGTGCCGGGCCGATCTATGGCTAAGACCCGGATCTTATGTCTTCGAGCGTACTATCTTGCGTAATATAAAGTAATCGTAATCCCAGCAAGGGACTGAGGAAGAGAAAGGCATTCTCTTGTTCGCCATGGTATCCGTAGTCGGAAAACTAATTGCGCAAAGCTATCCTAACTGCAAAACCGAGAGATCTTGACGAAAATGTTCTTCAACAGCTGCTGAGTTTTTCGGGCAAGCAACAGGGCCGGTCAATCGAGAAAGCCTTTACTACATCCCCAAGTCTTCCCCCGGCAATTATTGACATGACCTATTGCCATGGAGCACAAGCAGAGGCACACATAGCCCGGCCTCGGCCAAAGTCCGAAAACGCGCGAGAGGTGTCGGCTGTGCCTTGAATTATATACTTACCACCAAGGCTAGTATAGATATTAGTAACAGGAGATTGATACTAGTATATATCTTAGATTATCTTTAGTACTCTTCGCTGCCAACCATGGGTGTTAAACGAGTCCCGAGGGCCCATAGACGTACAGAACTCTCCATTTACAAAGCCGCAGACACTCGGAATGTGATACGCCACCAACCCAATCCGACGGAAGGTAGCCTTGCTTTCTGTCTCACAGAGAAGTAGCCCGCAGATGACAGGGTCATCATCAGGGTCAAAGCTCTTGGTTTTCCATAGTAGCTGCATCAAAACAACTTCCTCGGGGCTATTCCCAAACAACGGTCTTCCGTTGAGGGTCGCGCCGTACCCTCTTCCATCAAATTGTATTTTGCAAGTTCCCAGCTTGCAGGCGTCCATGCAGTTTCCCTCTAATATAATGAAGGAACCCTCCTTAACACCCATATAAGGATTTTTCCCACCCAGAAGTATCATATTATGATTAACTAGGCAACGGCTATGCCGATTCAGCCATGGTGAAGAAGCGATTGAGTCGTGAAGGACATGGTCCGCATCTTCCCAGGCGTACTCCACCCGGCCTTCCATCGACGCCCAACTCCACGACGGCGCCCGATAAGTTGCGGCCTCGCTATCACTCGAATACATCCGACACTACCAGGCGAGACAACGTGCCAATTGGTGAGCCAGCCCCGGGAACGGAAGCTCTAGTCCTGCTGAAATATCAGGCTGAGTGGGCCAATGTATTCTGCAAGCTGATCGAGAACCGTATCTAGTGATGGAAAGAAGACTCTGCGAAAGCATAGATTAAAGTAAGGGCGTGACGACTAAATGATAATCCATAGGTAGGAATAAATAGTATTTAGTAGCTATGTCTCCTCTAGCTGAGATTTAGATGTTATCTACATCTCTTTGACTTATAATGGTAGCCCAAGTACCGCAGAGCGTGCCACTAGGTATTGAGCCTATTACCTCGCTCGTACCATGAACTCTCTCGCAAGCTTGACATGCTTGATATCCAGGAATACGAATCCTTAAGCTACACTAGAGCTGACAATAACGTCCAACTGCTCTTGGCATTCTTATAGTATCAGCAACGGGCGTATTGCCACGGGTGTACACCCTAATGTTAATGCTGACTAGGCCACTAGGCCGTGCCTATACTCCCCTTCTAGTCGCGTACCCGTCGTCTCCCACAAGGATTTAATGGGCAAGTGTTAACAGACTTAATTAACAGGACAGGACAACGCTGTCCTTTCGCAGGCAAAGTCGTCGCAGGCGCTGCTCTCGGTACTCCGTAAAGTTGCAAGCAGGGACAGAAGGAATACGCTGCAGATGATTTAGTATAGGAGCTACAAAACTATTCCCGACGGGATAAAGGTAGAAATGCTTACATTGAGACCTACAGGCATCGCTAATAATATTGAAATGCGAACTAACATCCAAATCGCCATTATGGAAGGCTGGTCGTAACTATGTACTTTACAAGTTATCGAATGGGATTAAAGAGCTGTGGTTTACTAACTTGAAGACTGCAAGGCGATGCCAGTTGGCGGGTTCTAGTAGCCGTTTGGGCAGTACTTAAACTTCCCAGCAGCCCTTTATGCCATACAGTCCAATATACACCTAATCTCGCGTCAAAGACAGTACAGCTCGTCCATCCGGTCTATGAAATCAGCCCGTGTCACTATCATACTAGCCTTAGAAATAGTTAGACCAATCCTCCAGAATGCAGATAAACTAGATGACTCACATTCAGAGGGTAACGAGCATCTTTTTCTCTTTCGGTTCCAGGCCTGGTGTCTTTCTCCATTTGCTTCAGTAGTATCCGGCGCGGCCAAACCTCCTTGAACAGGTACTCAAAAGACTCTGGATTGCTTCCTCGAAGACGGAGCGTTTGGATTTCCTGGAGAATTTCGTCCTCCCGCCGCGCAACAGATACTCCGCCGATTCTTTAAGCATCGATGGCAATAACCGTAAGCGCGCTTTGCCCATATCTCGTAGAAATAGCTTCGATCTCCAGATCAGCACCCCAGTAGAGCAATTGGCATGCGACCCTCGGGCGTCCTTGGGTTACGGCTTCGTAGAGTGGAGTATGGCCTTTGGCCATGGTGTCTATGTCACAGCCAGCATCGCGCAGAACTTTCATGGCCCTGAGCGATCCTGATCTCGCGGCTCGGAGGAACACCGTAGAGCCCCCTTCGTTCTCCGCATGTGGCGACGCACCATACTTGAGAAGCATTTCCATAGCTGCTACGTGTCCTCCTTCCGCGGCGTAGTGCAGCGCAGTCATCAGGGATGTGATGCCTTGAGGGTCTCTGGCGGTTCTCATATCTACCTCAGACCCAAGGTCAAGCAAGGTCTCGATTGCTCGAAGGGAGCCGCACTGTGCCGCTAATTACATGCAACGCCGTCATATGACCATGAAGTTGGTTGATGCTCTGCTTGTCGGGCAGAAGACTGGCTACCAAGCTATCCAGTTGGAATTCGATCGCGTAATAAAGTGGTGGTCGACCGGGACAATAATAGACCACATCACGGTGGTACATCTGCTGCCATGACTGGTATACCCCAACGTGGGAAGAAGGGTTTGTGAACCATGTGAGCAGGCTTTGTAATTCTTCTTCTTGCTCATTGAGGCCGCGACAGTGGCGCAAGTGGTCTGCCCAGTACCGGCAAGCGTAATCATAGAATTCGTAGTTGCTTATTCTATTTCGCAATAATTGACGTTCTGCATGCAGATCATGCTGGTACCTGTGAGAAGGAATGCAGATTTCCTGATTCCAAGCTCCGGTTAGCAGACAATAGATAGTAATGAAACCCTTACGAGAGGTCGCTTCATACCGGTCCTGCAATGGGACACTTGAAGTCATCAAATGCAATGTATTGCAAGCAGAGCTTAGCGCATTGGAGATGAATGCTATCCGGATCCATGGGAAATACCATAGCAAGCTCCGGATCCATCTTGCCGGATATGAGATACTCTTCCACCGAATAATGTGCTAGAGTCATGACGGTGACCTGCGTTCCGCGGAGGTCGGTATAGATTTCTCCACTAGTGTCCTCTGTGTGCAGAGTAACTAGACTTCCTAGGCAGGATGCGAGATCCCAAACGTCTGTCGCAATGCCAGATTCATCAAGGTATTGGTCTCCTTTCCGGATAGAGACTATTTCAGCGACTTGTCGTAGAGTCAGTGGCACTTTGCAGTGAATGAGCCACTGCAAAATGGATTTCATGGTCTCAATATCGCCTGGCCGCTTGGAACATAGCTGCCGGAGGATCTCGTCATAGGTCGCATACATAGAAGATGGTGATCGGTTCATTGCTTCTTTGATAGCTCTATCCGACCGGAGCCCGCAGATGTAATCCAGCTGCAACTTAGACAGCAGGATCCTAAGGATATCTGTATCAGTTTCTGCATCTCAATTTCCGCGTTCAATTCACTCACATGCCATCGGCCTTCTGTTTGAGATCCGACAACAACTCTGAGCGCAGGTCTTTATTTTTGATTTTCAAAGACCCGGCCGCAAGTCTTCGATCAATCTCTGAAGCCAGAAAAATCTCAATGTCTTCTTGCATGAAATCAGATACGAGTACGCTGTAGGAAGCAATGCTAGTTCGTAAGTTTCGCCTTCAAGTCTGTTTTTATCCTTTCTGCTTGCCTGTTAGCCATTGTTTTGGTCTCGGTGAAAATGTACCGGACTCGCCCATCCGTTTCCGTCATCACGACATCACCTTTTTCTATGCTCAAAGGGCCCAGTCCTATTTGGCCATCCGTCGTGATGGAAATATCCAGCAAACATGGTCCTCGCGCGCTTAAGCCCATAAAGTTGGCTGAAGATGGAGGTCCCGTGGTTTCCCAGCGCTCGTCTGTACTCGGACTTGCGGCCTCGTCTTGGCTTCGCTCCGATTTCTCGGGCCAAGGCGACTCTGGAGAGGCGGTTTCAATCTGTTAGACGCCGCAAGAAACCCTGTCTATCTTTTCTCTGTTGACTCTAGAGCTGTAATTACACTTTATCACCATCTTATACAGTATTGTATCTAATATCTTCAGAATAACTAATACTTCAACAACAAAAAAGCTGCAAAAGTGAGCGACTGAATCCTCAGCTTCCAATGGCTAAACTAACGTCTCTTTCCACCTCCAAGCTACACAAGTAACAAAGCCAAACAAGCTCGAATGACTCCCGGGCTGCCGCGAGATCGTGTCCATCATCTAGTTTAGAAATTAGATGAAAATTGGGGGTATGCTGTCATGAAACAAAGGCACTGCGCTTGCATGATCGCCACAGTCGCTACCCGGACCGAGGACACGAAGAGGGTTGTGCCGCCGTGAGAGATGCGGGGCCACGAATGCTGTGCGAAGACGACGTCCGATAGCACAGACAACCTTTCATCATCAATGGGCATAACAAGACGAGGCATAGTTAGCTTTCGCGTAGTAGAATTCGGCGAGGGTTTCGGGACCCAGATCGAAATACCGGTGCAAATGGGCCGAAGGGGTTCCCATATACGATAATGAGGATCGCTGAAGCTGGTAGTGTAGCCGAAGAAGCTGCCAACTCCTTGTAGCTGCGAATGGAGACAAGCAACCAAGTTGAGCAGGATCTCCGGCGTTTCTGCCTTCTAAATCGGGTACAAGACTGGCCAGCGGCTAGAAAGGGGCTCGGGGTCTCGCGGAGAAGTACAGCCTGCGTTATCTTGTGCAGTTGACGGTCGGAGCTGGAGACTTCGATTGATTTCAGCGTGGGCCGGACAAACGGTAACGCAGCATAAACGTCGCCTCAAGCAACCGATGCTTGTCGGTTCTTGCTGATGTGGAGCTACTGCTCCAGAGTCCACAGGCCACCCCCTCGGAAAAAGTCACGACTTCCCAGTGTTGTGTAGAAGTCGAACAAGAAGTCGAACACTGAGCTGCCAAAAAGAGACACTATGTGTCTAGCCGCGCCGCGTACTGCCACCGCATCCAAGTTGACTCGCCTCCAAGAAACGCTTCCCCTATAGGGCTCTCTTTGCACTTGCGTAGTGTAATGATGAGCGTGTCGGCATCCATGCTGTATTATCCGTGCATGAAAACAATGCAACGACCCAGGCAAGTTCCCTGAAGCACGTAAAGACGGTGAAACCATCGTCGCGAGAGGACATAGGCCCCAGCCAACGCGATCGACAAATCGCTCCCATGTTTGGCATCGGGTCATGTTCAGCGAGGAGGAAGCTTTGTTGCGTCGTCTGACGCAGGCAGTAGGTCGTACTAGACTGTATCGACGAGACCACGAGGCTTAGCAAAGCTAGGCGAAAGATGAGTCGGGGGCTTCCTGAGCCAGATCACCTCTTCTGCGCTACTGTAGATCTGCCCCATCTTCCGGACCTGAGATGCTCTCCCTTCAAGATCTAGCAGATTGATGCACATGGCATCGAGCCAGTAGTCTTCGGGGCGAGTTAGCCGGAGCCAGAGTAATGCGTAGTAAAGATTTGGGGCACGCGAAACCTGCGCCCATTGAGGAGAACGGTCCTGCTGTGGTCAGCGAGCCGCTTGGTCTGTTTCCGAACAGAAGCCGCCAATCGCTTCGAGCTTTTGTATTTCCCCTCTGGTTTGATCCTGTCGAAAATGGACGCTGTTGATTCACTCGTTAAACGTCCTCGGCAGCGGTGATACATGATGAGACTAGCTCGCCAAGAAGCTCTGCTACCCCACTGGCCCCAGACCTAGCCCAGGACTTGTCTTTGAGCCAAGAGTATGACACTGCCGCGTAGCTTGGCATCTCTTCTAGTTCTAATATCACATTCAGGACGTCGCGGAAAAGAGTTATCTCGCATATCCTTCTCCTCGCCGGAGCCGACTCGCTAGTGGTGGATTCCTCTAAAAGAACTCCAATCCACAGCGCGATTAGTCCTGACAATCTCAAAACATTCGATTGGTTTTCAGATATTGGTATATCGACGGCTGCCATGAATACCAACGATGATGCGGGCCATACTCTGCTGATACTCTTGTGAGATTGGCCTCCATGACAGAGAGTATCAGGAAGGGGCGGACCCGGGGGCGAGCTCGAGGTCTTGTAGCCTCGCAACGCGTGCGGCTGGCAGAACGGCGAAAGCGGTGTAAGGAAACCTCCTAATGGGGAAGAGGCTAGCACCGAAGCAGCCCGACCCCAAGTCGCAGTGAACAACCCTCGAACATAAACGGTGACTAGGTAGGCTGCCCTGCCGAAGTTGCCACCGCTCTGATAACCCGGCTTTGAACGTTTAAAACAAGGCACTGCTTTTGATATTTTCCCTGAACAGACTGAGCCGTGTAATGCGGGTTGGAAGACCGATTCTGATGCACTCTATAGATAGACTCTTGTATACTTACATTAACATTAGGTAAGGCCTCGTGATCCATCTGGGACATCGCTTTGCCGTTTTCCCGGCTGCTTCACTGGCTGACCGCGGGGTAAATATTCTCCGCTAGCCTGCAATAATATAAATATGATATATGATGCTCTAAACATAGAGGCTGATGTGACCATTATCGTGATGCCTCCAGCTCTGCTGGTTCTCTGTGGGTCTCAAGCTCTGAAAAATATTTGGACTCCTCTAACTGGTAGACCGAGTTTAGATAGACGCTCGGCTCCTGTACTTCGCTTGGCCCTGACGTCAACCCATTATGACTCTGACTGTCCGCTGTCGCTGTCTTCCGACTTCTATGGCAGAGCCACCATATAATCCCCACTAAAATAGCCAGAATAGCGGCACCACCAACTGCGGCACCTATTATTACAGGTGCTTTGCTAGGGCTGCTTGGCTGTGGATTGCTACTTGGCTGTGAATCTTGGGGGTTACTTTGGTTTGTCGAGTCTGGAATAGAGTTCAGCCATGCTGCTATATATTAAGAGCAGAGAAAGCCTGATTACATACTGGTGGTATTTGACTTGTTTGAACTGACGAACAATTCTTTGACGGCCCTGGAAGACCAGTGCACTGAGTCCAACCCCCTACGATCACGGTTAACGTATATGGCGGAGTATATGAAATGATAGGTAACATACCTATTACTATACCAATCTTTCACGACTTGAGGGGAGTCGTATGGACCGGCCTCGGGATCGTAAGAGGCCTTTAGAGACATAGAGGGCAGGTCGAATACTCCAATTCCTTGGCCCCACGGATCAGGGTCTGAACCGGTGGTTCCACCTATGATAATCATCTGAGAGTCCCCTAAAGCGGCGCAGCGGCTAAACCCGCGCGTGGTTGTTGGTGTGTAATTGGCCTTGAACCAAACAAACCCAGGCAGGCTAAGTACGTAGAGATCCCCGAACAAAGAGCCGCTCTGTGTTGAAAACCCGGAGTAAACATAACTAAAGCAGCCGTTAGCTATAGGTACTGAAAGTAATATTGTGAAACGAGGATTTATACATCTCGAACGTGCCCTGGGGTCCTTCAACGCCCTCGGCGCAGAACTCGTGCCTTGGGGTTGGTCGGTTCCCTGTGGTTGTCTGCCAGTACCACTGCTTTGCAAACGGATCGTATAAGGTGATGTTATCAAAAGGAACCCCTGCGCTGGTGCCCAAAGCGCTATAGGCATTATAAGCGTCGTCGCTAACCGAAGTCACACCTCCAATAAAGAGAACGAGGCCGTGCGGACCAAAGCACGGTAAGCATACCGCCTCGGCACCCAAGGAGGTCCCATGAGAAGTAAATGCAGTGGCAGAGTCATTAGCCCACAGCTGACTCGTCATATTGTATGTCAAAAGCCCCGGCACGAGTATCTTTTTCTCATTTTCGCCCGTCATTTGGCCGCCCACCTGAAATCCAGTATTGAAGCATGTGGCTGCGGCTCCCGCGGTGGCACGGTGAAAGCCTGCTGTCTGTGTCTGTGCAACACTGTCCGAGTCTTCAAACTTCCAAAATCCTCCTCCGGTTCCGTCAACTACTAGTTTCCAGATACGAGTGTCGTTGGAGAGGGTTCCGTCGGTTTTTTGCCTGTCTGCCCACATATATATTGCTTGCCTGTTATGGTCGATCCACAGTGTCTCCCTAATAAGATCCGGGGCGTCTGACTTCTTGATCTCGTTCATTGCCACGGTCGTGTTGGTCCATTTTGTCTTGAGAGGGATCGACAAGGTTGAGTTCACTGGAACCATGATCGAGTCAGTGTAAGTTTCGAGCGATAAAGCTGTATAAGTACGATATTCATAATGTATTACCTGGAACCATGGGGAGTCCTTCAGGCTCCCCATCCCCGTGCTGTATGATCCAGCCACCATCGATATATAGGAAGTCTCCGAGTCGAGCGACTAAGCGTGCGGCACGAAGAATTAGCTCTAGTATCCAAGGCGAGGTTCTCAGCAAACCATGTTCGCCTACCTGAGTGTCCTGTCCGCTGGAGATAGTTCTCCGGGGTCGGATGGTCGGACAAACAGAGCACAGGGGCTATGACGGCGACGAATAACACCACCACAAACGAGAGCGCCATAAAGGCAGCGGTAGAGGCCCAATGCAGCCTCGATGAGTTTTGTGAACGCAGATAGATCAAGTGGGTAAAATCACGGAACCATCATGACAACAACCAGCGGATTATATTAGATTCTAAGCGCCCGGGCGGTGATAAAGCAGCTGGTCTGCAGGGAGCCTGTTGGTAAGGTTCTCAATTTCATACCGAAATACTATGTGGGTCATTTCTAATTACGGGTATACTTGGAACCAACATCTCCCGTCATTGAAACGCGTCCTCAGCGGCCGGAAGAGGGAGCCTGCGAAGTACCAACATCGCAATCAAGAGGAGAACTATTCAGCTTGGCGTAGGAGGAAAACGGAAAGAAGCGAAATAGGCTATAGGCAAATCTATCAACATACCCTCGAGGTTGTAAGTGGGCGCGTAATATTGGAAGGAGAGAGCGAGGCTTTCAAAGAGATGGTAGATGTCATATTAATGCATCTTTGGTAGTGCAAAATCGGGGAATCACCGGGCAAAATATATGTCGTAGACTGGGATAGAGACCGCCGTGGGATCACCGTCCTGGGGGAGCGGGAAAGCGCGAACCTTAGGCTAATTATAGAGGATTGATTGCATGGACTGTGTGGCAAGGCGGCTCCAGGACGACTTTGGATTGGCCTGTTGGCGGTTGGCGCCTCCCATTTGGCCAGGGTTAGCACAATTGCGGGCGCCTCGGTACCGCATTAAAATCGGGGTTTTGCTACCAACATCTTCGCTAACAGCCAGCTCATTGGCTCATTGGCTCATTGGCCCTTGGTATGCAATGTCAGCCCACAGGGGCTTGCCTGTGCCAGACCAACACCAGATCCGCGGCCATACGAGGTGGCTATAAATCCTTTCTTTCTTGCATGGAGCAAATATCAGATGGGTCCAGCTTTGCGGTTTGATGCCAATCGAGCGAGAATTCACTCTACCGACGATGCAGCATGCCGCGCGATGAACAGGCGATCAGGCTATTGGATTCTCAGGACAGCGATGACTTCGATATGGAAGATGTCGAGCAGGATCTCGCGTGCGCCGACCAGAAAGCCCAACAGAGAGTATGCCAAAACCAGAAGTGGCGAATGGTAGTACTAGCAGCCGCAATCCTTATCTTGAGTGCTGTTTGCGGCGCCATGGGTTATGTATTTGGGACAAGAAGCGCTCGTTCCAGAGCACCCTCGCCTCCCATCCGTGTCATGATTGCCGGCGATTCCATCTCCGGGGGCTGGGAAGGAACACACACCTGGCGTTATCGACTTTGGCAGTGGTTCCAGACAAACAACGTCGACGTGGTTTTTGTCGGTCCATATAATGGAACAAAGTCTCCCCCGGCGGATGACGAGGCCTCGGTAACTCTCAGTCTAGGCCCTGTCATCCGCCGCTCCGACGATGATCTTCAACACCCCTCTGGGGTATACGGGGGCTATGCTCTCGACGTGGAGCCGGAATTCCTCCACAGCGGAAGCGCTCACTTCGCCGTTTGGAGCAGACAAGTCGCACAAGATGTCGACCTCATCAGCCAACATATCCGCGATTACAGTCCAGATTATCTCCTCGTTGAACTGGGCTTCAACGACCTTATATGGGGCGGACTTGATCCCGAGCAGGCATTACAAGTAATGAAAAAGTTTGTGGACAACGCGCGGGCTGCCAGCCCAGAGCTCCGGTTTGCCCTTGCCAACGTGCCACAATGGACTGGTATCGAGGGAACCGATTTCTTTAACAGAACAAACCAATATAACGATAAATTACGAGAAGTCATACCGACGTGGTCGTCGCTTAGCTCACCCGTTCAACTGGTCGAGTTTAAGGAATCATACTCTTGTTTGTCGCGCCCCTCCTGCATCACTTCCAGCCAGCTCCCGCTAATCATCCATTCCATAGGCGGTCAAACAGGCTGTCCCGCAAGTCTCGACGGGCTCCACCCCAATTTCCAAGGGGAATTCGAGCTCGCCTCTGCTTTTAGCAAAACCCTGTATGATAAGTTCAGTGTGGGACGGCAGCCATTAATACTGCCGGCTGAGTTCCTTAAACCGCCCTGTATCGCCCCTGCGAATCCGGCTACCCATCTAGGCTCAGACGGCATCAGGTTCACATGGAGTTCAGTGTACGGAGCGTATGGCTATGAGGCTCAAATTCGGAATCAAGGTGCGCAGTGGTCCACAGACTCGGTAAACTCTACCCAAGGACTACATATGGATACTCCTTGGATAACCGAAGGAAAGTCGTGGGAGTTTAGAGTGAGGACATACTGCGATATATCTACTAGGTCCCAGTGGACCGATGTGGTATCTGCTAGTGTAGTATGACTTAAGTCCCAATGCTCCGGGCATGCATTGTCGGCGGGACAGGCTTGACGTTGGTAGTGGATATTTCAAGACATAGGTCCATTCTTGACGGAAGATAGAAGAAGTGCCGTATATAAAATCCATAAGTCTCCGACGTTAAGCGTCCCAATATATCTAACATAGATGTTATAGCTCTAGGGTCGTAAGGTTAGTGATTTTATAGGGGTTAGTCCGCGGTAAATTCTTTAAAGTTAGCCGCAAAACCCATGAATATCCCAACAGACAAGTGACATCGGGCTGTTCGGTTTAAGATTCGGGGGATATAGGGGGAAGGATTTAGTTTTAGGGCGTGGCAAGGGTAGGTGATAGATTATAAGGCATGTGTAGTAGGCTACAATATAGAATGGGAGGAGATTTCGAGCAAGCTGTCGATTGAAATGGAAAAGAGAGGCTGTCTTGCTATCGATATTATACAATTTTATCCTAAAAGAGAAGTAATCTCGGCTCTAGGCTAAGTCGACCTACGTTCCAACCGCCCATCCTTATATATTAATACACTAACGTGTCTCTCCCTCACCCTGTTTATACTAATAGCTACTATGTAAGATTTATATGCTTAATTGATATAGTAAGTAGCTCGTTAGAATTAACGTAATCCATAAGCGAGCGCCGCACACAAGCGAGCGCCGCACTTCAAATCGCATATAAACTTGAGAATTTCATAATCTTCTAACGCTACCAATTTATACTTAAACATTTTTAAACTTCCCCTGCCTATTCATTATAGATAATTTAATGAGATGTAGCTTTAAGTAATTTTCAAAATATTCTTTTGTGATAGTAGTATGAAGATAAATAAAAGTAGAGAAATTTTTCTCCACTTTTTTATTACTCGGTGAATAAAATATTTAAAAATTAGATTAAAGATATAATAGTTAATTATTATTATTTAATAATGTTATATAAGTTTTATAATGTTTTGATTAGAATTAGTGGTGTTAAAGAGTTATGAAATTCTCGAGTTAATATGCGATTTGAAGTGCGGCGCTCGCTTGTGTGCGGCGCTCGCTTATGGATTACGTTATGGTTTTATTATTATTTTTATAATTTCTTACTCCAGTTTAGATTTTTTTTTAGCTGTTTTTAATATTAGTAACATTATACTAGTCTATAAAGCAAGCAAGATTTGAAATATTTTTCAAAGTATGTTTTGTAGTTGTATCTAGGGGGGTTCTCTTTAAGAAGAGAATGCTTAGTATTAGTAAAGGGTATTTTGAAAGACTAAAGAATAGCTAGTTAAGTAGATTTTATATTAAAAATCTCTTAATTTTACTTCTATCTACTTTTAATCGTGCACCGACCAACACGACTTCGACGGTTGCTTGAGGTGGAAGAATAAGCGGAGGTGGTTTAGAAGGCGTTCGGCCTGGATAAAACAGCTTTTTATAGAGTGTATCGGTAACAAAATGTGTACCAGTATTATGAAATGGTATCGTTTGTCTCCTTGTTATCTATCTAATAGTCTCTGTTTTGCAGCCGGTACAATTCCTCGCTAGATATATCGTTAGAGTGATACAGGTTGCGGTGCGCGACACCGACGAGGCAATTAGAGCGGATATAAGAGAGTTTCTGGGATTCCTATGCTGCGGGTGATATATCTTGTGGCAAGGAGATCTCGTGCTGACAAACAGGTTGTAGAAGATTGTCAGCGTGCGAGTGGCCGACCTTGCAGGCACGAATAGGGAGACCTGAGGATACTTAAGTATTTACAGAACCGCAGCATCTCTCTACACGCGCAATCCGGCTCTACGCCCCGTGCAGGCAGCTCTATATCTGCCTCGCTGGATACTTTACTTGGCTTTAGGCGCTTATGACCAGTATTATCGTATCAAAGCGTGAAACATATGTCCTAATAGCGACGCCTATATGCGTTGCCGGTGACTCGACTACCAATATATTACCCACCACGCCGTCTTACGACCGGGCCGGCGTACACCGTCAGTGATTATCGCTGATGCTATCTAGCTAAGTGTAGCTGGTTCACTGGCTACCTTAACTGTAGGGTCTTTCTAGCATGAGGCTAACGCTAAAGCCACATCGTTATTCTTCTAGCCTGTTGGCCATACCTTCAATATGAGCAAAAAATCTAAAGGAGTAGACTTGAGGTTCTGTGGTGTGTGTATTTCGGTGTGTGTTCACAGCTACCATGCGCTTTACAGACCACGGAGCGCTCCCCTCTTTCAATATATCTGCAAACATAGAGCGATGGGAAGCCTACAAGGCAGCGTGCCGCTACCCGCAGGTCGAACTGCTGCAATGCCACTCAGCTATTCAGTCCTAGGGGCGCAAGTATCATTGTTCCCCTCTCCGTTGTCCTGGCATACATAATCATCGGGGCACTTCTGGCCGCCAGCCATGGACGGCTGGTACCTGGTGCATGAATTCCAGCGGGCACACGCAAAGCGATTCGTCCGGTAGCCCGGAGGTCCCCGGTGTCCTTTCAAATACATTCATGAGCCCTGCTTCATCGTATCCTATGGTCACGGTAAGCTAGAGCAAGGAAATGCCTGGATCGACATACCACAGCCATCTCGGAGCGTGGTAAAAACAGTACATGAGACTTGTGGAGCACTGCTGATTCAATGGCATAAGGCAGGGCAGGTCGTCGGCCACAGCCATCGCAAGAAGCGGAATAAGACGTACTGTAGTTTTCATTGTCGACAATAACAAATAGAATCGAGGGACTTGGGTTCTGTAAGGGTCCAACTATGCTTTATGTCGCATAGTACTCTTTTGCCTCTTTTATAATTACTCTCTGCCATCAACGTACTCCGTAGGCGAGCTCCGGCGAACATAGGCCGGAACAGACCGGAACAGGCCGGACACACAAGCGAGCCCCATACCCAATTGCATACCCCGGCTGCTCTATATTCGTCGATATATCGATACATTTACTTACCACAAGTTCGATCTGGAATCTTTGTATACCCGGCAAATGAGACATGGGTCGATACTGCCCTAACCGGGGGCGGCGAGCCTCTGAAACGTTGGACTTGTGGTGCCTCGGCGTAGGGTTCCTTGCGGGGATTCCCATTGCTGCCGAGGAACCATTCGAGGTAGTCGATCCTCTTCTCTACCTGTAGAGGGAAACCAAACTCCATTCTCGCGATCTCCTTGCTAGGTAGAGGATACGCGTCAAATACATAGCAAGGTCTGGAAAGGCAACCAGGCTGGCCACGATCACTGTCCAGGGCACGGTCGGTCAAGCATGTCCTGGATGGTGCAAGACGTTACACGTACCACCTAGCTCGTGAAATATCTCGGATGAACAAGAAAATATAGTCCCAACGCATCGCTTATTTATCGGGCCATCTCCTATCGTTCCTCGCCCTCGCCGTCTCTACAACCCAAGAAACACTACCCAATCTATCCTGATTCTGTTCCCTACCACTGCTTATCTTCGCAATGCACGCGGCACTTGTCCTCCTCACCGCACTGGCATCCCGTCTCGGGGCTGCACAGTCTGACAGCATTGTCGCCCATCTCGATCTGTTCACTCAAGCTCGATGCCCAGGCGAGCCTTCCGACAGTCTCAGCATATCTAGCGAGGATCTAGATAGTTGCTTTACCTTTGACAACTCCTGGAAATCCATCGACATTCCGCGCTCGCTAGCGGCATCGCCGGTAAGTATCCCGACCCTTTAGATACGCCGACGGTAGCTAAGCCGTATAGTTGAATTGTTCCAATCCAAAGAGTGTGTTGGCGGCCACGTGACCGTTACTGCTGCAGGTTGTACTTCTGGAAGCCAGTTTTGGTCCGTCAGGGCAACTGCTAGTCTTTGATGGGTCCGCTGTCGGTATCGATGCAATACGCGGTATATCATATCGGCTTCAAAGTTTTCCAGTATTGGACGTGCGTAGCTAGCTGCCTTTAGCAGTGAGGCTATTATATATTCCAGCTTGATTCTTCGGGATACTAGAATATCAACATTCTCTTGGCATTTTTTACTAGTATTGACCACCCCCTCGTTTGTATGCTTGATAAATATTACCAGCCTACGCGCAGTAGCCCGGCCGGCGTGCCTGCGCTGCCTGGCGCCGGTTCAGCGTCAAAGCTCGAGAGCAACTCTGTAGTCCGCACTGTTGCACCTTCCCGCCACCGGGTTGCCTGTTGAACCGTAGCGATTTTGCTATTGGGTAAGCAATGGTGTGGTGGCGTCCTAGAAGGCGATCGCAATTGGTCCTCGCAGGTGGAGCCGCCAGCAGCGCGCCAGGCTCTAAGCCAAACCTGCCCCGGGACCGCGTCAGACCTTGCGCCGCGCGGGAGAAATCCAAAAAAATTCACCCCGGCTGCTTCGGCGCGTGGAGCCCTCTAATTACCGGACCCCCCTCCCGGGGCGGCACGGGCCGGTTCTCTGCGAGCTGTACTGCAGCGCCGCGCGGATTGGGGGCCAGGGCCTGGAAAATGTCCCAACTGTGAGCTGTGTATAGCCCCGGGAAAATCTTTGTCTAAGAGCTATCTATAGCAGAGTGAACTCGTCTGTAGCCCAGTGGTCCGCAGAGACCAAGGCCGACGAGATGGCTTTGTCTCCGTATTATTTGCTATAACAGTGAGCCCTCTAAAGGCGCGTGATGAGCTGGGCGTACGTTGCAGCTTCCTAGCATTCGCTGCAGACGAGGAATCTATATTGAGAATGGACAACCAGGTTTTAAAATGTTTCGCTCGAGGCGACGTCTACATCGTATTGCGGGCTATCACATCGATTTGTTCGGCGTGCGAGGGGGGCCACAGCCACCACTAGAAACTAGCTGTTTCGCTTACATTTTTATCCTGTAAACTGTTGATTCCTAGATTTTAGCTATATTTTTACTGGCCAGCCGCCGCCTGCTTCGTACCGATCTCGCAATTAAACCAGGGGTGTACTGACATACTTATTGCACCAACGTTTCCATATATTTGCAGTAGTGTGGTTTTCTGGGGGAGGTGCGGGGTTGTCATTGGTCCTCGCTAATTTGGGGGCAGTGGCCGGTCCGAATATCCGGTTCCGGAAGCCGCACGCATGCTCTCGTCGAGTCCTGGACGGAGTTCACTTTTGTCCTAGTGCTTAAGTGCACCTAAGGAATAATTCGCGGGGATGCGACAATAGAGGGATGCCGAGTGAGCTTGCTAACCAACCGGCACCAGACATTGTCCTAGGGGTAGGGGTAAGCTATGCGTGGCGTTTCCCAGATTGGGGCTTACCCACCGCTGCAGCAGGCTTGGTTATGCTCCTACCCTGCTCAGGCATAACGCTCTCGTTGCAGAACAGTATGAAGAACAACTTTAGCAACATGGATTCCCTACTTTGCCAACTCGCTTTGCACCTATTTATAGGTTGAATATTTGACCAACACCTGCAGTGATTTTCTCTGTTCCCGAGCGTAGCGCGGCTTCAAGAGCAGTTAAATAGATTTGCATCTCGTGCGAGTGTTTTATTAGAATATATTCTTTGTATTTAATCTTTTTTCTAAGTATTAAGCATAGTATTTGCGATGCTTTGGGTACTCCATGCCACTTCGGCGCTGGCTCTCCTGCTGGCTCCCGCCGTTGATGCTAGCATTACATCTTTCGCCCAAGGGGCCATAGACTCCGGCTTAGCGCTCGCCGGGTTGAATTCCCAGGCACTTCTACAGTCCCTCGGCAATTTCCAGTCAGGATGCACACCGGCGACCCTAAAAATTCGTCAAGAATGGTTTGTATTGGTGGAGGTTGTTCAGTGATCTGAGTTTTCGCTTATTTCCATTCCAGGAGAACGCTTCCTGCCAGCCAGAGAAAGAACTACATCGCTGCTGTGAAATGCGTTCAATCTTCCCCGAGCCTCTTCCCAGAAGGCCAGGTTCCGGGATCCTTTTCACTATTTGATGACTTCGTAGCGGTTCATCTCAACCAGACCCCGTTCATCCATCTTTCGGTTAGTACACTATTTGTCCATTCTGGTGCACCTATGTTGCGTATCCTAGTTGCTTGATCTGTGTGCTCATTCTTATGAGCTGTCAACTTTCAACTTACCAAGCTTTAGGCTACTTTCCTCACCTGGCACAGGTATTTTATTTGGACATATGAGAAAAAGCTTCAGGCATGCGGATTTAACGGTATGCATACAATTCGCCCCCCCCTCCCCCCCATTCGAATTACCCATAATTGACAAGGGAATAGGCAATCTTCCCTACTGGGAATGGGGACACGATGTCGAATCTCCTCATGAGTCCCCGGTTTTCGACGGCTCAGACACGTCCCTTGGCAGTGACGGTGCTTATGTTCCACACGCTGGCCTAAGGCTTCCTCAGCCAGGAGGGACTACTGAAGTAGATCTGGCCCCCGGCACCGGTGGTGGCTGCATTTACGCAGGGCCATTCGCAAATTTGTCGATTCACCTAGGGCCGGTGATCCTACCAGTATACGGCTCGACAAATACCACCGGAGTAGCCAATCCATTAGCAGACAATCCCCGCTGCGTCAAACGAGATTTGAATTCCGACTCTGCGAAAAGATTTACAACTTTTCGGAATACGACGGAGTTGATCTTGGACTACTCGGAGGTCGAGTGGTTTCAAGCTATCATGGTCAGTCTACATTTATTCCGCGCTCGCCAATCCGTAACATTGCACTTACCAATGTCGCAATACAGCAAGGAGATCCCAGGTACGTTCTAAACAATTTAGGCGTACATGGTGGGGGTCACTTCATAATCGGTGGTGACCCCGGTTCGGATCCATTTATTTCCAACGGTGATCCAGCCTTCTACTTGCACCACGCACAGGTAGATCGCATATACTGGATATGGCAAATGCTCGACTGGACTCATAGACAGGTACGTTGAGGATCTCGGCTGATTCTATTTTTGCCAATACGAGCATGAAACCATATACCGGGCATAACGTGTTGGCTCGTGGTTGAAGACAAGATTGTGCTAATCCTTAGCATAGGACGTCTGGGGCACTGGAACACTTCTAAACACACCACCAAGCCCCAACGTAACGGTGCATGACTACATTGATATCAGACCGCTTAACGATCCAATTCAAATCAAGACATTAATGAATACAGTTGGAGGGACACCGTTCTGCTATGTATACATCTAACCCTGCCGTTACCCTCAGGGTTAAGTCAACCATGGATTATTTAAGCTACTGGCTGCGTTGTTGGAGACCATGGACGGCCAAACAAAAATAAAAGCTCAGACTCGCGACCTGGACTCTATGAAATAGTCATGGTTTATAAAGACGTACGGTTCAGAATACTGCTCTCGAAGTTGTCGTAGTTTCAAGCGCCTCGGTCAGATCCGCAAGCGCCAGGGACAGCTTTTGTTCCCGGAACCGCAAGGTAGAGAACATCCACTTCAGTATGACCATTTTTCCGTTTGTATTATCGTCAACCTTGGGCTTAGTACTGTCAGAGTCAATATTCATATCAGCGAGCCTGTCGCTAAGGTGATCAGGCAGGAGCTCACGATGGCAATGGTCAAGTGAGGTTTATCTTGCGCACTCGCGTCACTAAATATGCATACGAGGAGATCAATTTACGTGTGAGGATTAGTAAATGTAGGAGCGTAGCTTTAGACTTCACCAACGTTGGCACCTGCCTGGAAGAATCATGACATGACCTCCACAGCACTTTTGGTGATGCGGTACAATTTGCCACCCAAGTAAGGCTCAGTCGTACAGTATAATTTTCTTGCACATTATACGGTCATAGGACATTCTTATTGATCATCTTCGCTTTTTGCACCTGCTCGCTACAATAGGTGCAGTTTGACTAACCAAGAATGTCAAGAAACGCATAAAGCGACTTTATGGAGATGCTTGGCTATAGATCCAGAATGAGTGTTGAATCAACAATACAGGTAAGAAGTGCCATACGACTTTAGGTTTACAATCTTTCGTACTACTAGTCCGTGCAGTGGAGTGATTCAAGGTAAGTTTCGTAACATGCACAAGATTGACAGCAACTATATGTGGACGCATTTCTTAGTGCTTACTGCATTAGCTGCTCTGTCGTTTCTATAACCTCTCTAAGCTAAGTTTAACTTGGTTCTTGGCAGTGCCTAGTACGGAACGGACTCGGCAGCGGCCTCGCAGCACCCTTTGGTAGTCAATGACCGGCCTCATCGTGTCTTATTCCTAGTACTCAACATAGACCACACCAGCACACCAAAGAGGAAATTTGTCGATTTCCGTTCCGCGAAAGTCAATATTAATGTAGATGTCGACACCGCTACTGTCGGCCGTCTACACCTCTACGCTTCACCTACGTAAACCCTGCTACAAGCCAATTGCGCCAACACTTGTATTCCTAGCCACTAAATGGTCTAGCTCTCTTTCGTTCAAAATCAATCACGACTGCAATTCCTCGTTGTATCCGTAAATTGAACAAGCACTGTGCCGACATGACCTGGCAGACCCATGGCATGCAGCGTTACGAGGTTTCCCACGATATCCATCGAGAGCATTCATATCGCAAAGGGCCTCATCATTATCAGCAGCGACTATGCCTTATTTCAGAATGGGCTAGAACAGTGTCTATGGTAAACAGATAAATACTTCGGCTGTCCCAAGAGATCGCTCTCCACGCCCGACGTGGCCCAGAATCTGTCCATGCCTTTTAACCTCTGTTTTCGCTCTAATCAGTTCTCGCTGGGAGGTTCCAGAATCTTATCCCTGCTACTGGCGGCTTCCTAAGTCATATCGTTCTTAGGTTCCCACCACACTCTTAGGTGTTGTCACCAGCATCCTTTATCGACTCATTTCTCGCAAGTGGCTAGATTGTCTTTATCGGGATCTCGAGGATAAAAGTACGTGATGGGCTAAATTTAATAGTTATTGATTAAGGGATAACAATAATCTATAATTAGTACATGTCAGGCTGTATAAGCCTTTTGTGAGCATATTAGAGTACGAAATAAGCATATTGACTAAATACTTGAAAAGCCGCTGTCGGTCGCTCAAGCAATATCGATCTTCAGTGGGTTTCCCGGCTTCCTAGTCGTCGGGAACCTATTCACTATCATCACCACTGACCCTTTGTCGAGCCAAGATTCGACAACAACGAAAATATCTGACTGGACACAATTTTCGTGGCTCGTCCACAGACTTCCTATGGAGCTCTTCCATAAGATTTAATTGGTAATGATCGTATGAGTTACTAGGTTGGCATATATGGCTATTAATAGCGGACTGGCGCCTCGAAAGAGTCGAGCTGATCAGATTACACCAAACATGCCGTTACTACAACAGCCTCTGCAGGTCTTTTATCCCGCAGAGAATCGCAGTGCAGATGCAATCCCCCCCGCGGGGGGGGGCTTGTCAAATCTCTCTCTCAACAAAGCAGCATAAAAGTGCTTTCATCATACTTTGCGCTCTTGACCGTTGGGAGGAGACCGCCTTAACCTGGTCAACCTGCAAGTTCCTCCATACGTACCAAGCACATGCTCGGTAACAAGGCCGATCCAAGTGCCACCAGCACTCACGCATGGGCCCCTCTCGTGTTAGCCGCGCGATTTGACTGTATCGCTGTGGCATCGAGCTTGTAAATGCTGGAACAGACGTGAACCACAGGGGCTTTCATGAATAGACCCCATTGCACCTTGCTCGCCACAAGGCAAATGAGATCATGTCGGCTTCCTTGCATCGTTCGGTGCAGCCAGGAATGTTCTAGACAGTGATCGCACTCCAACGTAGAAATACGGCTGTAATGAATATACAAATATGGGGCGCATCGAGCTAATGTAATAGAGGGTATGTCCTGGGTGCTTCTAATTGAAGGTCCATACAACTCATTTCAGCACACTAAATAGGCATAAAATACGAAACTCATGGCTCTTACCATCTATATCGTATTCGGTAGAAAGATCTCAATTCGTCAAATTCTACACAATCATGATATTAGTACCTTTGCCGTTCTCATACGACGGACCCGGTTTGGCACACGCAACCTTTTTCAATAGCTCCGTGCCAGCATCAACGACCTCGGCCAATAATATCATAGCATCCCTGAGCAGAAAAATATCCCCAAGTCATCTCGCAGTCCGCTATCAATGATGATAACGTCCGATCTTTAGCTCTAGTGGCGAGATGAGTGGTCACAGAACGGGATGCTATACACATAACTTGCTTTGCCGAGCTGTTTTCTTCTTTCCATGATGCTTTCTACTTTCTCCTACTAAGGCTTTATTCTCTACAGTTGTATCGGGCACCGATGAATTCATTCATGTTTTAAGTTGCGCCCATATATCTTGCCAGAAGCTAAGTTGTTCAGCTCTCCAATCGTCCACCTCCAAGGTGATATTTCCTACAGCAAAGACTATATTTTCCCGTCTCTCAGAATAGTCAGGCCAGTCAACCGTAGCTCCTGGAAAGTTGGGATTTAGATCATAAACAAATGATGCCCAAGAGCTAGACATATAGTCTGCCAATGAAGAATAATTCTTATATGGTCCGATCCAGTTGGTGTTCGAGACGCTAGGGTTGTTGAAAACGAAGCTTATCTGGAGGGATGATGATGGTAAGCCTATTGATTCCAGCAGAGAGGGATGGATTAGGAGGGCATTTCAGCCCTATGGTGAATTGTACCTCAGCATAATGGGTCGAGAAGACCGGTGCGTCTGTTGCCACCAAGGTGAGTGAGTTATCCCAGGGGGGTTGATCAAATCGATACGAGTAGACAGGTTTCCGGATGCTGCTGTTCCTCCCGGCGAAGAACTGCGTATGCTGGCGTCTACCAGCGTGAATAACCTCATCCCCGACGATTGCCGCCCCTCTCTTATACATGAACCCCTGGCTTTCGAACCTGGTCGTCCCGGTATTGAAAGGGCAGCCGGCTGCCGGGTCGTCAGGATAGAGTGCCATGGCCTTGTTTATAGAGTCATTGGATAGTCCCCTCCCCATGCTCGCGAGAAGTGCAAACACATCGCTATCGTTGTTCAAAGTATTCCTTGGCCCAAAGAATGTTGCTGTGCCCTCGTCTGTGTTTGAGCCAGCAAGAATCGCCACGTCCGCGACAAGGCCCTGCGCAAAAGCCTCAGAGGGCAACTGCTTCAGAAATACACCGTCCACTATGGGAGTGTAGACTTGGGAGTAAAATGCTCCATATAGCGACTCAAATGAGGCGTTCCTTAGACAGTCGAGCGTGGCTTGAGTGTCACGGCAGCCAACGAAATCGCACACAGAGTCATAGTATAGCTGATAAGTGGCATTTAGGTCCTCTGGGGAGTTTACTGCGAGGCAAGTTAGTGCTGAATGTTTTTTAAAGAATGTGACGGCGTACTCGCAGGCCCCAAGGCATTCCCGCTCTCGAGGATTGCTGCGCGGAAGAGGCCACTGTTCTGCCCATCGAAGCCTACCAAGTGATAGCCAACACTGAAAGCGCCTGCACTCTCGCCCCATATGGTGACTGCCGCGGAATCACCCCCAAAGGCTTCGATATTCTCATTTATCCACTGCAACGCCATGCGCTGGTCAAAGAGCCCGATGTTGGCCACTCCGGCCGCCAAGACTTCTTTAGAGGCTAGAAATCCAAACCCGCCAACTCTGTAGTTCATCGAGACCGCAATCACCGGTTTGCCGATCACGACAGACTGCCGAACGATGAAGGTAGTGTTGTACCGCGGATCAGCGCTGCCACCAGCATCGAATCCTGGGAGGCGTCGTTAGTGTCGTACAAGCTTCGGTTGGAGCAGACACAAACACGCACCTCCACCATATATCCAAACCAAGACTGGAAGCTTGCTGCCGGTAGCGGTGCCTTCGGGCCGAACAATGTCAAGAGTTAAGCAATCCTCTCCCAAGCTCAAACCGATGTCGAACCCTGCGTAGCCCGGACACGACGGTGAGCGGACTGTGGCATCTCGAGCCCCAACCCAGTGCGATTGGTACGGCACTGGGTGGCGGAAGCGCAAGTCTCCGATGGGAGGCTCTGCATAAGGTACTCCGAGGAAAAGATCTTGCATGTATCCTGGTAGGTTCAAGCCTCGCAATGTTCCATTTCTGACGACCGCTGTGGGATGTCCTTTCGAGCATGAGCTACTGGCTGATGGTCTTCTCCCGTTCGTCCCCAGGCCAACAACTGGGACCACCTGGAGCGCGCAGGCAAGGACGGAAATGAAGACCGAGAATATGGATGTCATCGCGTACCCAATCCCTCGTCATGCGCTGGAGATGGCTTCGTTGACTGTACCGCCTGCGCCTTTTACATGGCTGTGGTTAAGTAGCTTCTTAACGGCGAGCACGGCGAGCTGGTCCGGAAGATACCCCGTGCCCGGTACACTACTTCTGGCGTAGCCCGACGAGCCGAGCCATAATTGGTTCAACTGGTTGGTATTATGATTAGCCGCTTAACAACCATGGCATATTGTGGGGCCGTGCCTACTAAATTGCACCCTAGACCTAGCAACCCTTAGGCAATTGTAGAACCCTAAACCCCGCCCCCGTATTCCCGGGCCCAGCAATAGCCCGGCATGGAATACCGAGCCGTCACGCACTGAACCTGGATGTCCCCGACGCTGAGAATCTGGCGATCCGTGCGCCCTGCTCTGCTCAGGGTTACCTGGCTCAAATAAATCATGAGAACTTTGTGTGTCCGGGACTATTTGTTCGTGAACAATGAACTTCCCAAGAACGTAGCTACTAGCTAAGCCCGTAGGAAGCTGCCAAGCTAAGGTGCCTATTATATATGTGTCCTCCCCTGGTTCTCATGCAAAGCAATAGTCATATTACACTCTGGTTTGTATAGAAGGCTACTTTACTGTCTATTAATTGTATAATTAGCCTCGTTACTCTTTTTCTGGCTAGCGTAGGCTAACATAATGTTATTGTTGAGAGAGGTTGATCGATGTTTTTCCGTACTGTTGCTCCTTTATCACGCTATGGCTCACTTGCGACCGATAGACTTGCTCCGATACCGACACCGGCAGGCCAGTGGGAAGGGGTTGTGCGCTTTAAAATTGTCAAATTCTATGAACTGATTGCTTTCTCGTAGAGCTCCCTCTCTGCATAGAGCTCCCCAACCAGAACACCATGCTGGGCCAGGTCATAAGATCCGCCAACATAGTGCCACAGCCAGAAGCAGTGATGATGCCGACAGTCAGGGGCAAGTGTTCCTCCTTCCTGCTGATGGTTGAGTTATGGGCTGTGTTAGCAAAAGGCACTGTGATGTGGGGGCAGCCTGAGAAACAGCTTGAAGGGCGACGACATATGTATCTCTGTTGGAATAGCTGTTCGCAGCGCTGGCGAGCTGTGGAGGATCTGTAGTATTAGGATCCCATTGATCACGTGGATTCTTCTTACGTGATCAATGGGAGCATATAAAAGTCGTTCCTGAGCTTATTGGCTCTTAGGAACGACATACACAAGATAGATACTAATATACAATACGGATTTACACAGTTTGTTTGCTTTATTGCCAGGGCTGTGAATTTAGTTGTTAGTTTTTAGTTGTAGTTTTAGTTTTCTTAGTTAGTTTAGTATTA